>JAHLGO010021109.1:4119193-4131674 GCA_020615895.1 Ceriops decandra
TAGCATCATTGATTTCGTCTCCATAGATTCATCATTCAGCATCTTTATATCTTTAAATCTACTCCTCTAGATTTATAGCTTGGCTTCCTTCACAACCTTGTCTTGTTCATAAATATTCTTTAATTTGTCCCAAATTTGTTTAGCTATGTTGCACCCTATCACTTTGGTGAATTATTTGTCTAATAAGGAGGCATATAATGCATTTCTACCCTTTCCATCATATTCTAAATTCTTCTTATCAATTGGTATCATAGCAACACCTTCAACAGTAGGAGTGAAAACACTAACAGTAGATTCAAACACATCCAAACCAAGTGACAACAAGTATAAGAGCATTCTATTCTTCCATAATTGATAATTTTATCCATAAAAAATGGGAATACCCTTTTTATTAACACTATTTATTCTCTCTAGGATATTAACCAACAGTAGATGTAAAGATTCATAATAACAACAAAAAATTTCAAATCTAAGCAAAAAAAATGGATAAATAGAGGAACCACACTTTGATACCAATTCATAAGGATCTTCTTGGGACTCACACTGAGAAGGGGAGGGGGTGAATCAATATAAGATGATTAATTTTTACAAATCTGTCCAAATTAAACCTCTATAACCTATTAAAGTCTATGATTCAATTTTATCTTACTTCTTTATGTGAGAATGATAGCATAAATATCAAGCAAGTACAAGCACCCGATCACAGAATTTTTACTTGGTTCACCCACAATGTGTGAGTTACATTCATAGTGTGATAGGATATCTCTTAGATCACACGATCCACTCTTGCAATCGAGGGATATAGTTGATGTAGTGCAAGAATCTCTCTTTAACCACTATGGAAGGATCACTTCTTAACCATTTATAATGATCTCCTAATCACCCCAAGAGTTCCCTAACCTTTTTCAAAGAAGAACATAAAAGGATATGTCGAAAATTCCCTTGAGAAAGATCTCTCCTTATGCACATGCTGCTGTAGTAGAAAACGGATCTTCTCTATTCCTTTTGTTGTTCTCTCCTCTCTATTGTTCACTTCTTCCTCACTACCCGTCTCTGCTTTCTCACTATAGGTCTTAGTGCTCTCTGTCAGTCTCTTCTTCTTCACTGTTAGTCTCTGCTTTCTCTCTATAGGTCTCTGCCCTCTCTTTACTCGTCTCTCCTTCCTCATTGTTGCTATCTCTCCTTTTCTTTCTACTGCTACTATCTCACCTTCTTTTTACCGTTGTTAGGTTTTCTCTTTTTTCTACTCTACTGGGTTTCTCTCTTTTTTGTTCTATTGGGTTTCTCTCTTTTTTGCCATACTACTCTGTTTTTCTGTTTCTTTGCAGCTCTCTTTTTCATTCTTTGTATCTCTTTCTTTCATTTTCTCCAACTCTCTCTTTCGTTTTCTGTAGCTCTCTTTTATGTTTCTATTGCTCACCTTATCTTTTTTTTTTTCTTTCTTGGCAGTTGCATGGGTATTTATAAGCCTTGAGTTTAGGGTTGCCCCACTATCATTGGTCAGCATTGATTCCTTGAATTTAGGGTTAATGATCAATATTGAGTCCTTGAATTTAGGGTCAACGGTCAGTATTGACTCATACCCAACAATTGACTTGTAATGCCACTACTAAATGCAATGCCAGAGTCAACAACTAGTTCTTTCTTTATAGCTAAAACACCATTAGCATTCTGAATCAACTTGTCATTTTTGGTAGCACAAGTTAGGGCTAACAGAATCCTGATTTTAGCCCTGCTTTCCCTCCATATTCTTGTCACATTCCACCAACACCGTCTCCCTTAACCCTTGAATAAATCAGCTAGCAACACTTTGTAAATGTAGTAAACACATCTCAAAGGCACTCATAACATCAAATCAACAAGGAAAAATATATTATATGTTGACAACAAATCCAACATTACCCATCAAAGATGGGCTCAACACTTTTTCACTCATTGCACCCATTCCAAATACCCCTCAAATAAGCTAGTTCTTTTAAATGATGGAATCTTCATTTTTATGTTGTTTCCTAGATTCCAGTATTGCCTCATTTTCTAAGGTTATTTTCCACACCATTATCTATTCTAAACTCATTTTCGTCTCTTACATAATTACAAACGTTCCCTCTTAATGTTTAAAGCTTAAATTACTATAGGGTTTATTGCACAACCAATCTTTTAATAACTTAAGTAGATTAGGTAAGTTGTTTTATCATCTCCCTTTGTCTTTATCGGAACCCTATGATTTAAGCTTGTTCTAAGGAAAGTCTAATTTTCCTTTGTCATAATTTAGATCTGGTTAATTTAAAGTACAAATCACTTCACTCACATGTTTCACTTATATCACAAATACATATAACCTTGTGCTTTAATACTAATATAATATACCTAAAAATTAGAGATCTACTTATATTTGTGTTTATAGAATTTAAAGTAATAAATTGTTTTGCTTAAAACAATAACTTGATGAAAAAAGAAAAATAAAAAGAAAAACTAGTAGTCCATTATTTGATAAAAAATTTACTACAAATAAGAAGAAACTAGTTTGATTTATCACACCCTTAAATAAAAGAAGAGTGATAAAAATTAACTATTAATTTTTCACTAAACAAATAAATATGTTAGATAAGAATTAAGGTAAAATGATGCTGCATTTTTAATAACATTATCCAAAACTAATCATCCAAAACATTTTTCAATCCTTTAAATAAGGAATAATGGTAAAAACTAGTTAGATGGTTGAAAAATAATAAAATTAGGACTACTACTAATTCGCTACAATATAGTTTATAAAATAAAATTTAAAGCATAATAAATAAACACATATAGGCTGAGTTTTACTCCCTTATTAATTTATAGACAAACTAGTATAAACTAATTAAAATGATAAGGAATAAGTTGGAAATAAACTTTTACATGCAACTTTAATCAAAATAGACCCATTTACGCCTAATCCTTTAAGCAAGTGACTAATATATTCTCTTTAAATAGCAATTCCAAAGTTGTTTAAAGTTTTCTTGCCCTTGAACGAGAAATTGACCAAAACTATGAGCTACACTATCTTGGATAGCCCTTATATCATCACGAATCACATCACTCCTTTAGTTGTACGGATTGGCATATACGATGAACATCAATGCATTTATTTGATCAAAAGTATATTCATGTGCTTGTCATGATAATAATAATATTTGATGTACACACAAAAACTTATTTTATGATTAATTTATGTAAATGAGTCCTTGTAACTAAAGAAGAAGTTTTGTTAGTAATAAATGAAGTGATAATCTTATCATTTTTTTTTTATCTTGAATTTCATTTCAATCTTTTTTTTCCTAAAGGAATTCAATGATTCCTTATTAGTTTAATTTCATTGAAGGAAATTTAGTAAACATTTCAAATAGCTATTGAAGTTCAATTACTCCTATGTATCTTGGTTAGCTTCATTTCTTGATTAGCTTAAATATCTATGTTAATTTCTTATCATGAAATGATGATCATAAATACCTACAAGATTTACTCAAAAGGTGCACACTATCTTTGATGAGTTCCCTCACACTTTCACATAATAAATTTAATGACCTTAATTCCTTTTATGTTTATTAACCTATAAAAATGATGTATAAATATAAGTTAACAAACATTACAATAATTAAAAATTGAAATGTACATCAAACTTTAGATTCAATCAATGAGGAAAACATCTTTAGTACTTTAAGAAGTCCTATTAACATCTTATACATAAATCATTCACACAACAAACCTTGGTAGCAAGTTAATTTCATAAGTTCTTTTCTCATTAAGTAAGCTATTCACTAGCGTTTTTTACATAATTTGTAAAGTCTTATGTTAATAACTTCACCAATAGGCTCATCTTTACCTATTATGACATACAAGTTAATACAATGACTATTGGATTAATTAATGGATGAAAGCTGGTTTTGTTAACTTATTTTGTGACACCTTTTATGAAAGGAGAAGAAAAGAAGGGACTATCCATGATGGAAGCATCAATACATGAAAGCTAAAGCAGTCATTAATCTTAGATACCAAACACATTAATGAGCCCTTTTTGTAAAGTTGATTAAGAAATGCCCCCTCACACAAACATGCAAGATGTTTAATAGAGTTATTTTCAATGGTCTCATCTTGAAACGACTCCTTCAATTGTTTGCATAGGAGTCACTTTGCATGGATAAAGACAAAATTATCAAACATAAGAGTCATTGAATTCTTTGTATGTAAGAAAAGATAATCATCTTTGTCTTATCTTTAGCAATTTAAAGGCAATTAATTATACATAAGAGTCATTAATCATGCAATCAAAGCTTCTCCATTTGTTATAGAGATTCATTCACACAAAATTTATGCAAGAAACCAATAAAGGCTTAACAAATGGTTGTTATGTAAATATAAGTCTTTTTTTGCTAACATGGCTTTTCCTTCAATTGCTATTGAAGTTCCCAACTTCTCCCTAAGATATACTAGTTTATGATACTGAGAGGGGAGTGAATCAGTATCGCGACAATTCACAATTCACAGGTAAGTGAACAACTTCAACCTCTTCTTAAAAGCAAACTCTTTCTTAGACTTGACTAAGGTAGATCTATTTCTACCTACTAATCATAACAGTCCACAAAGTCACCTTTCAAACATCTTGCTTAATAGACAATTCGGATGTTCTTGTTTAGGACTTCGTTAGGTTATGGGTTGGCTAATACTTTAGTTGCGTCCACAACTCAATTCAAAACACAAAACTTAAAGCAAATTAAGGACACATGAGATTTACGTGGTTCTGTCAATGTGACGTACATCCACGGTGGTAAGTACTCTCCCTTACTGAAACTATCCACTATACTTAAGAATTCCAGTTACAATGGATGTCTTAATCCTCTGCTCCTTTTACTATTGCAATTACTAAGCAAGTACAATACAAAAAGTGTCTATCACTTATTGTGTCTACCCTTCTTCTAGCTTGTCTTGCATCTGGTGAATTGAAAGGCTGCTCCACTACCGCTTAGAAGTTCATTGCAATGCTCTCTAACCTTTCTTGAAGAAATCTAGAAATACATAGGGTTCTTTTTGATGCTTCGTCGAATTCCTTCTTTACGTTGTCTCATATAGCTCATACTTTCACCGTCTCATGGTTTGACCCATCTCCTAGTCTCATGGCTTGCCTCACATTTCTGGTTTGTCATTCCATGTCTTATGGCCTGCCTCACATTTCTAGTTTGGCATTACATGTCTCACGCACATTTCTAGATTGCACCCTTCGCTGGTCACAGGCCTCACGTATAGTTTTGGTTTGGCATTTCACGTCCCACATACATTTCTGGTTTGCACGCCTTGCTGGTCACATGCCTTACCACCGTTTCTGGTTTCCACTTGACCATTTCACACCTCCGGACAGCTTGGTTTGCTCTCCCTGTGGTCTCCTCTTTCATGGTTTCTCCTCTCTTCCCTTACAGACAATGTGCTGTCTTCTCTCTTACACGAGTCACACGGTTTTCTCCAACCGTCACACGGTTTCCCTTGCTGTCTAAGGTATCCCTTGGTGTTATCTCCTTTTGCTGTGTGTTGTCTCCTTGTCATGATGTCTCCTAGCCATCCACCTTGCTTTAACTATCTACTCTTGGTTGGTCGTTCTCCTCCTTCATGTCCACACCTATTTGGCCTTTCACCTCTTTGCTTGGCCGTGTAGGTTGGTTGGATGTCCTCTCTCTTTCAGTCGATGGTTGTTTTGCCTTCTAGCACTTGCTATCCAGCCATTCCTCCCTTGCTTCTCTCTTTGGCCAGTCACACACTAGGTTTTCCTCTCTTTTGATGGTTTTCTTCTTTGCCTTTGGACAATTTCTCTAGGTTTTGGCCAACTCCTCTTGCTTTGCTTTGTCTATTTGGCCACTAGCACCTATTTTCTACCGTGTATACACTTTTGGCTCGTCACACTAGGTTTTCCATTCACCTTTGGTTGCTAGCCAGACGTGTCTTCTGCTTTACATGTGGTGGTTTGCTGTTTGCTCCCTTGGTTGAATGGTTTCTCTTGTGGTTTCTGAACTCACCCTTTGTGTTTATGCCATTCACCCTCTCTTCTTGCCCTGTATTCTCTCATGTTGGTCAGTCACCTTTTGTGTTTTGCCGTCCAGCACCTTCTGATTTGTGACTAACTGTGTATACAATTGTGTTGGCCTTACCCGAGTTTTGTCTTCCAAAGCCTTTATATACTCTCTTCCATGAGACCTTAATAGGGCTTACTTGCAACAAATTTACTGTCTTGCCCTTTCATGTGGCTTTTACGTTCTTGCCCCTCCATATGGCTTTTACCTTCTTGCCCTTCCATGTGGCTTTACTTTCTTGCACACTTAAACCTTGTTGACTACAATTACAACCCATATAAGACTATGGGAACAACAATCTCCCCTTTGTAATTATTGACAACACTCATAACAAAAGCCACTATGCAGCAGTTTCAACTCCCCCTAAATATGCACTCCCCCTTTCTTAACAGCTCCCCCTGCTTTGTTGCTTCTCTGCCCCTTTGCCAACCAATTACAAATCTGAAAAACTCGCAATGTAGAGATGGAGGATTCACCTGATTTTCTGGCTTGAGGAGGCATTTGCATAGACAGACTCATTATGTGCTTTTCAAATAGCTATATGGACAGAGATTTAGTTATATCTTGTGTAGCCTCTTCAATAGATTTAGGTTGAACTTGTGAGAGTAAAGCAATAGCTCCCACAATTCTTCTTCTTGTTGTAACTTCTATTGATGGGTCACCTATGATCTGATTTTCTTGATAAGCACTAGTCCACGTTTTCTTTAGCTTTCTTTCTTGCATAATCTTAGTTACAAGAGGATCTCTTTCTTCATCTTCAGACTCACTCTTCTCCAAGTCTAAACTTACTTCTTGTTCCTTTTCTTCAAGTTGGTCTAATTCTTCATCTACATTGAAGTCATCTTCTTCATTGTCCTTAGCTTCTCCATTCTGCATTGTTTTCCAGTTCTCATCTATTCTCACATCACTGGATGTGATCACTTTTTCTAGTTTATGCAAGAAAACTTTGTAACCTTTTGTCTTTGTTAAGTATCCCACAAAGATACCTTCATCAAATCTAGCATTGAATTTTCCCAAACTTAACTCTGCCTTCTCTTGACTTGTTCATCTTTGATAATTTACTCTTATCTACTATCATGTGTGAAGTGCATCCATTATCAAGGATCCACTGCTTATCTTTGTAGTCAATCTTTAGTGCAATTTCAGCTATATTAGCCACCTTCCTTTTTATTCTATATTCCTTCTTTTGAACTGGATAGGAGATAGCTTTCTCCTTTTCCGCAGCTTTGACTACATTGCTTGTTTTCACTGTGCCATTGAGTGCCTTCTCTTGCTCAAGGAGAAGTGTCATGCATCTCTTGACATTATGGTTATCTTGTTTGCACCTTTCACATTGCTCCAAGTTTGCCAATATAGCAAACTTGTTCTTTGAAGCCACTGGTTTGGACTTCCACCAACAATCTTCGTCAGTGTGTCCTTACCTTTTACAGCATATGCAAGAACTCACGACAGGTGTTCTCCTCTGAGTTTTGTATTGTCTCCCCATAAATCATAGCATGTCTTCTTCTGTTCATCACTTGCTATGTAGGCAAAGTAGCTGGCTTCTTTGCTTGTTTGACTTTCATTTCAGTCACCTTCTTCTCAGTGGCTTCTTTTCCCATGCTTGGTTTGCTCTCTTGGTGGTCTCCTCTTCACGGTTTCTCCTCCCTTCCCTTATGGACGGTTTGCTATCTTCTCTCTTATGTGACTCACACGGTTTTCTCTAGCCATCACATGATTTCCCTTGCTGTCCAAGGTATCCCTTGGTGTTATCTCCTTTTGCCTTGTGTTGTCTCCTTGTTGTGCTGTCTCCTTGCCATCCACCTTGCTTTGACAGTCCACTCTTGGTTGGCCATTCTCCTCCTTGATGTCCACACCTATTTGGCCATTCACCTTTTTGCTTGCCCATGTTAGTTGGTTGGACGTCCTCTCTCTTTCAGCCGGTGGTGGTTTTGCCATCCAGCACTTGCTGTCCAGCCATTCTTCCCTTGTTTTTCTCTCTTTGGCCAATCACACACTAGGTTTTCCTCTCTTTGGACGGTTTTTCTCTTTGGCTTTGGACAGTTGCTCTAGGTTTTGGCCAACTCCTCTTGCTTTGCTTTGTCTCTTTGGCCGACCAGCACCTATTTTCTGTAGTGTATACTCTTTTGGCCGGTCACACTAGGTTTTCCATTCACCTTTGGTTGCTGTCCAGCCATGTCTTCTCCTTTGTAGGTGGTGGTTTGCCGTTTGCTCCCTTGGTTGAACGGTTTCCCTTATGGTTTCCAAACTCACTCTTTGTGTTTATGCCGTTCACCCACTCTTCTTGCTGTGTATTCTCTCTTATGTTGGCTGGTCACCCTTTGTGTTTTGCTGTCCAACACCTTCTAATTTGTGATTTGCCGTGTATTCAATTGTGTTGGCCTTACCCTAGTTTTGTCTTCTAAGGCCTTTATATACCCTCTTCCATGAGACCCTAATAGGGCTTACTTGCAGTGAATTTACTGTCTTGCCCTTCCATGTTACTTTTACATTCTTGCCCCTCCATGTGACTTTTACCTTCTTGCACACTTAAACCTACTTGACAACAATTACAACCCATACAAGGCTATGGGAACAACCGCTATGATGATTCATCACTTTAGTTATTCATTTATCATGAAAGGAGAATGAAATTAACTTGTTAGCAACCATTGAATACTCCTTTGTTAGGAATTTAAATCATGCTTATGATTAGGAGTAACCATAATCACCTTGGAGCCCAATGAATTCTGTCAAATAAATGATTGATTAATCTTAATTATCTTTTCTTACATGGTTTAAATGGTTTAATGCCTTAAAGAGGAGACTACCACCTTTACTGTTAATGAAGTTATGAAGCAATAAAGCCTTAGGATCATGAACATGGTCCTCACTAAGTTACAAATAGTCTAATTATGTATCCTAATGTTTAATTATCAATTGTATTAGATGACACACATATTTGGAACCTATGTTGATGCAAGAAATGAAAGGATGCTCAATATTACATCAATAGTTTAACTTTAATGGTTTGGTTATTATTTATAGAAACTTACACTTAATCCTCGTTAAATCATTGATCTTTATTAGTTTTTCCTACATGCTCATCAAACTTTTTGTCATAAAGAATCTTGATTCATATTGTCTATTAGAGAAAATGGGATTGATGGCCTTGATTGTTTGTTAACACAAAAATGATGAACCATGTAGCATTTCATTAAATAATGACCATGAGGATTGTTCAAATGCATTGATAGGGTAAGCCTAATTTTGACCCTTCATCAAATAATGTAACAAGGCAACTTTAAGTGAAATTATTGGTTACTTTTATTAACATGAGGATTTATTCATGAAGTTTATTTCTTACACAATTCATTGCATCAATAAAACAAGAAGCCTAGTTTGATCAAGGCTTAGGAAATATTTGAACTTATGTGCAAGGACATACCAAATGTGATCATTATGATAGACAAGTTAAACTTCATTCTTAACTATGTCTTTTAAAAGTTATGTAGCTGTCAAAACTATTTCTTAAGCCAAGAAAATTGCTATAAAATATCTAATGTTATGGTTTTTTTGACTTACATATTAATAGTGCTGTAATAATTTTTAAGAAATGGTTTTATAAGGTAATATACAACAAAATTAAAACCATTGTATAAAATGTTTAAACAATGTTTCTTATTAGTAATAGCAATCTTTTTTTTTCACATTTTATGTAGTTATTTTACAAGTTTTATATAGCAATTGCTTGGGTAATAAGCACAATATTAGTTTCCTATATTGTAGTAGTTTATAATAAATAAGTGATGTTTTATATAGTAATTTATGAAAAATGAGCAACAATTTATAAAAAAACATTTTTTATGCAATAGTTATGAAAAAAATATGTGGTAATTATTAAGGTGATTATGGTTTTATTGTAGTTATGGAAAAAGAAAAGGCAACAATTTTAACATGATAAGAAGTAGTTTTGTATAATAGGTAACAATTGTGTTGATTCCATCTTTGATAGCTAATGTTGGATTTGTTGTAAACAACATCTTATATAGTTATTTTTGTTAATTTGATGATATGAATGTCCTTGACATACAGAGAAGTCATTGGTTAAAAACTTTAATGGTAGGTTAACTAAAGTTGATAAGCCAATATTGATTGTTGACCTTAAATTTTAAGGGTTAAGGCTGGCCATTAACCCTTGACCATTTACCCTAAGTTTTAGGAAGTCAATGTTGACCATTGACCCTAAACTTTAAGAATCAAATCTGGCTGTTGATTGTAGGGAAACCTTTGGGAATCAATGTTGACTATGAATAATTGTGTAACTCTAATTTCAAGGCTCTATAAATAACCCCACACCTTGCAAGATGTGTGTATGTTGCAGATTTTTCTAAGATGAAGGACAAACCTAAAGGTAGCCAAAAGGAGAGGTGAATGATAAAGAGGAAGCAGCCAACCAAGGAGGAGGTAATAGCAACCACCAAAGAAGGAGGCAACCACACCAACCAAAGGAGGAGTTGCAATAACCGGCAGCCACACCAAAGGGAGAAGAAGGCAACTCGATAAGGGAGAACAATGTGTAATAGCCAGTAGCCACACTAATCCAATAAAGGAGATGTGCAACAACCACATCAAGGAGAGAAAATGTGCCACCAAGGAGGAGGTAATAGCAACCACCAAAGAAGGAGCCAACCACATCGAGGAGAGGTGTAGCAACTAGCCACACCAAGGAAGGGTGCAGTAGCCAGGCACACTAAGGAGAGCAGTAGTCAGAAAACCAAACCAAAGGAGAGGAGTAGCCAACAACCACACCAAACCAGCAAAGGAGATGGTGTGCAACAGCCATACCAAACCAGAAGAGAAGGTGTGCAAGAGCCACACCAAAGAAAGAAGAAGGTAGTAGCTGGCCAACCCAAAATGAGAAGGAACCTATTACAGCAAAAGCAGTAACAAGCTTTGGTAGAAGGTGCAAGCAAACCAACAATCCATAAAACCAACTACAACTTGCAACAACTATAGCCACCCAAAGAAGGAAAGAAGTGCAACAAGCAAATTGCAGTAGCAAGGGTAACACAACTAGGAGTAGCAACATACTCTGGCAGAAGGTGTAGGCAAACCAATAAGTGCAACATGTCTGGGAGGCTATACCAGCAAGTGTAGCACGTCTAGTAGCCAAACCAGAAATTCCAACATGTCTAGCAGCCAAATCAGTAAGTGCAACATGTCTAGTAGTCAAGCAAGCAATCCCAGTGAATGCAGCATGTCCAGCAATTGTATCATGTACAGCAACAACCTCTAGGCAACAACAGTAGGCAAACCAACAGCTGCGAATTGCAGAAGCAGTAGCAAGCTCAAGCAAAACATGTAGGTAGCAATAGCAGCCTGTGTACGTGTAGGCAGTGATAGCAGCCTGTGCATGTGTAGGTAGCAACAGCAAAACTGGCAGACAATAATAGTAACCCATGCACATGTGGACAACAAAAGCAGAATGTGCAGGCAACAATAGTAGCTTGTGCACGTGCAAGCAGCAAAGCAGAACATGTAAGGAGGAGCGATAGTAGCGCGTGCGATCAGTAATAGCAGCCTGTGCACGTGCAGACAATAATAACATAACATGTAGGTAGCAATTGTAACACGTGTGGATAGCAAAATAGAAAGTGCAAGTAGCAATAATAGCACATGCAAATAGCAATAGCAACACATGTAGGTAGCAATAGCAACACATGCAGACAGCAAAAGCAAAACATGCAAGCAGTGATAGCAGCACATGCAGACAGCAATAGTAAAACGTGCAGGCGATGATAGTAGGACTTATGGACAGCAATAGCAAAAGGTGCAAGTAGTGATAACAACTCATGCAGACAACAATAGCAACACGTTCAAGCAACGATAGCAGAATGTGCAGGTAGTGACAGTAGTGTATGCAGTTACCAATAGTAGCAGATCTAACTGCTTGCAATAGCCAAGAAGAAAATGTGTCACAACAGCAAGTTCTGTAGCTTGCAACAATAAGATGAGAAAAGAAGAGAACCTGCTGAGGCAATAGGGGAGGTAGTACTGGCAGCAAAGAAGAGATCTTGCTAACAAAGCAACTGAGGCAAACTGCCAAGCCAGCAGGTGAGGTAGCACCAACAGTAGGAAAAGGAACCTACCAAGACAGAAAAGACCAATAAAACTTGAGCAAAGACCAGTAATGAGGAAGGAGAATATACAATTTCTACAACAACAGCTTGTGCACATTGACTATTCTTTCTTGAGAAAGTTTTCATTATAAAACTCTTGATAAAGTTGTTAAAAAAGAGTAGGATACCCTTGGAGTGATCAGGAGATTATTGTAAGTGGTTAAGGAGTAGTCTTTCCACAAGTGGTTAAGGAGTGATCCTTCTACAACATTGTTGTATTCTTCATAA
>JAHLGO010021109.1:4131774-4187804 GCA_020615895.1 Ceriops decandra
GTTTGATTAGCTTCAAGTTCTCCTTGCTTGATTTAAAGACTTTACCGAGGTTCTAATTTTGCGTAATTAGGTTTTAGGCTTAACTCACCCTAAGGTTTGCATAACAAGGACTCATTTACACAACATGAATATGAAATTAACTTTTGTGTCTATATCAAATGTTAGGTTTAATGTAAGGACTCATACGAAGTATTATGTTGATTAAGTTTTCATCCTGCATGGTTTAAATGGTTCATTGTCTAAAAGATCAAATAGTCACTTCTTTTCGTTCTCTATCAAGTTCTTTTATTTTGTTAAAAGGACTTATTCATACAAAATATTCAAAAACCTTTATATCTACACTAAATATTAGATTTAATGTGACAAGCACATCAATGCATCACTAGTAGTTTGAATCCATTGAAATCCATAATCATTTGTATGATTGATTTTGATTAGCTTGTCTAGGATGGTTGAATGGTCCAATGTCTTTAAGATCAGTTCATTTCTTTTCAATAAGACCTCTTTTGTTATTTTTTTAAGACTAATTCACACCTAATGATAATGAAATTAATTTTGTATTTACTTGAAACATTAGATTAATTGTGATAATTATAGGGAATAAGGTGCAAATTAAGTGCAACAAAGTAAGTATTTCCAAGATCATTTGCAAGAAATTGATGCTCTAATGATTAGGCCAAGACAAAGAGGATGAAAGTGGATTTACAAGCTAATGTACATTTTATACAATACATCAATCTATTAAAAGTCTCATTATATACAATACATCAATCAAACTATTGTACATTTTTTTTAATCCAAGTTAGAAGAAATCATCAAACTACAAGATTTTAGAGGCTTCCACGTATTTCTAGAATTATGAAGAATATGCCTCTTTAATAGCTTAATTTGGACATAATGATGTGGTGCTTGACATTCTCCCCTACTCAATCTCATGACGCCCTCGTCGTGTTCCTCTTGTATACCTCGATCACATCCATATTATTCCACAAAGATAGCTCATGTTCCCAACTTGCCTTGCTATCAGGCAACCCTTTCCATTTAACGAAGTACTCGACATAACTCGAATGGGTGCCTCTCCTTGGAATGATGTGATGCTCCAATATCTCCTCCACGTCATGATCTTGCATCATTATTATGGCTGTAGGGGTTCTTTTCGATTCACACCGGCTCGGCTTCGCCTTATCAAGATGGTAAGACTTTAATAAGCTTACGTGGAACACTGGATGCATCTCGAGGTACGATGGTAGAGTTAATCAATAAGCTAGCTTGCCAATCATCTTCTCCACTGGAAACGGTCCCTTGTAATGCCTAACAAGGCCCTTATGCACTTTGGCAAGCCTTCGGCTTTGATGGGGAAGAAGTTTCACCATCACTAAATCTCCTTCCTCAAACTCCAAGTGTCTCCTCTTGGCATTGGCTCATTTCTTCATCCGCTTACTGGCCTTAGCCAAGTGTGCCTGTGCCATGTTGGACTTTTCATGCCAACCTTTGGCAAACTTGAATGTAGTAGGACTCGGCCGTGTATAGCCAACCGCCAATGTGTGAGGAGTCATTGGTTGTAGTCTCATAGCAACCTTGAATGGACTAGCTCTAGTTGACTCACTCTTTTGTAAATTGTACGAGAATTGGGCTATGTCAAGCAACTTAGCCCAATCGCTCTGGTTGGCACTCACGTAATGCCTTAGGAATAGCTCCAACAAGGCATTCACCCTTTCTGTTTGCCCATCAGTTTGGGGGTGAAAGCTTGTGGAGAAGTTGAGCTCTGATCCCATTAACTTAAATAGCTCCATCCAGAATCTTCCGATGAAGCGAGTGTCCCTATCACTAACCATCGTCTTCGGGATGCCCCAATATTTCACCACATACTTGAAAAATAGGCATGCTGCATCCTCAGCGATGAACTTTAAGGATACAGGGATGAACACACCATACTTGCTAAATGACTACCATGATGATGGCACATCCCTCCGACTTTGGTAGACATGTGATGAAATCCATCGAAACACTCTCCCATGGTTTCTCTAGAATGGGTAAGGGCTCCAGTAATCCCGATGGTTGATGTTGCTCTGCCTTGTCTTGTTGGCATACAAGACAAGTCTTTACATATAGCACAACATCGTCCCATATTTGTGGCAAATAATATGCTCGCTCTACAAGGGCCAACGTATGACACATACCAAGATGTCCTGCCCATTTCGAGTCATGGCACTCCGTGATAATTGCCTTCCTCAATCCCTGCCACTTTGGCACATAAAGTCTATTGCCTTTGGTAGTAAGCAACCCATCTTCAAGCCAAAATCGGCGAGTCTTCCCACTATTTGCCAGTTCCCTCAAACTCTTGGCTTGTGGTCGTGCTCCAAACCCTCCTTCACTTGTTCTACCAAAGGGAAATTCGGACTTGTGATGGTAGCTAGTTTGGCCATTCTACTCAACGCATCGGCCACCAAATTAGCCTTGCCCAGCTTATACTCCATCACAAAGTCGAATTTCGCCAAGAAAGCTTGCCACCTCATTTGCTTTGGTGTTAGCTTCTTCTGATTGAGGAAGTAAGTTGTGGCAATGTTGTTTGTCTTCACGATGAACTTAGAATCCAACAAATAATGCCCCCAAGTTTGTAGGCAATGTACCACTGCAGTCATTTCCTTCTCCTGGACTGTATACTGGCACTCGATTTCATTCAACTTGCTGCTCTCATATGCAATGGGATGCCCCTCTTGCATTAACACACCACCAATTGTAAAATTAGAGGCATCAGTATGTGCCTCATAAGGTTTTGTGTGGTTGGGAAGAGCCAACACTGGCTCATCAGCTACCGCTTGCTTGAGCACTTCAAACGCTCTTTGGCATTTTTCGTCCCAACTCCACGTTCTATGCTTCTTCAATAAATCAGTGAGCAGAGTTGCAATAGAGGAGTAGCCCTTTATAAACCTTCTGTAATAGTTAATGAGGCCTAAAAAGGATCGTACCTCGGTTACCTTCTTGGGTGGCTCCCAGTTATGGATGGCTTGCACCTTAGACTCATCCATCCGTAATTTGCCTCTGCCGACAATGTGCCTCAAGAATGTGACCTCTTGTTGAGCAAAGGCACATTTCTCCCTCTTCACGTACAACTCATGCTCCCTTAGTACTTGGAAAACTTGTCGTAGATGTACAATATGCTCATCCTACGTCTTACTATAGACAACGATGTCATCCAAATATACTATGACAAATTTATCCAAAACGACTTGAAAACTCTATTCATAAGGGTACAGAATGTGGCAGGGGCATTTGTGAATCCAAATGGCATAACTAAAAACTCAAAGGAGCCATACCTCGTAACGCAAGTGGTCTTTGGCTCATCTCCTTTAGCAATCCTCACTTGGTAGTATCCCGATCTCAAATCCAGCTTTGAGAACCACCGTGCTTTGCCTAGCTGATCGAACAAGTCAGCTATCAATGGAATGGGATACTTATTCTTCTTAGTGATTTTGTTGAGTTCTCGATAGTCAATGCACAATTAGAGTGACCCATCGTGCTTCTTCTAGAACAACATGGGTGCACCATATGGAGCCTTTGATGGTTGAATGTAACCCGCATCCAACAACTCCTTTAGTTGCTTCCTGAGTTCCTCTAACTCAGGGGGTGCAATTCGATAAGGCACTGCAGTAGGTGGTCTTGCTCCAGGGATTAACCCAATCTTGTGGTCCACCTCTCGTTTAGGTGGGAGCTTCTTAGGTAACTCGGGAGGCATAATGTCCTTGAACTCCTCTAGGACATGAGAGACTTCCTTGGGTAGCAACTTTGATAAGGACGTATCCTTTCCATCTTTCAAGGATACAAGAAAGGTGGGTTGTGCTTTCTTCACACCTTTGGAAAGTTGCATGGCCGAGATTTGCCTCGATTGAAGGCCGGTTTCTCTAGCCAGAGGCACCATGCAAGTGTTGCCTTCCTCCAAGATACACATTGTGTTGGCAAAAGGAATAGGCACAGCCTTAACACAATCCATAAACTCTATACAAGCATAATAGGATAATCATCCATTGGGACTATAGAAAAATCTACAAGGCTACACCATTCACCCATACGTACCTCTATGCTATGAACGATACCAATATAGTCTTTGGCTTCGAATTCACTACCTTGAGCCATCCTCGCTCCTTGTTGTATCTGATGCCTAGCCGTCTTGCTTCCTCCTCCTGAAGGAAGTTGTTGGAAGCTCCAGTATCTACTAAGGCTTTAACTACTTGGTTACTTACCTGTGCTTCCACGTATAACCATCCTCTCTTCTCGGTCTTAGGCACTTTGACCTTGGTTTTGATGGCATTGAGGATTTGTAAAGATCCCATCCTCGTCTCTTTGTTGTTCCTCCATTTCTTCAACTATGGTTGAAAGCTTGGCTTTTCTTGGGCAGTCCCTTGCCTTATGCGGCCTGTTGCAAAAGTAGCATTTGAGAGGGCCTCTATCATTGCTTTGACCTTCCTTGGTGTTCTTCCCTTCCCTAGGCCCATTGTACTTGTGAAAATGGCCTTTGTTCAAGGGACTATTTCCCCCACTCTTCCCCTTTCCATCCTTGTCCTTATGACACTTGGGCTTTCCAGACTTCTTGAACTTTATTAGCAACTCAGCAATGGAGACAGCGGTGGAAAGCTCTTGAACACCATGTCTTTGGATCTCCAACTTTGCCCAATTTTGTAAGCTATCTTTGAACGCAAAGAATGCTTCCTTGTCGGGATAGTCAGGAATTTCCGGCAACACTTCAGAGAATTCCTTCACATACTCTCGTATGCTCCCCTTTTGTTGAAGATGCCTTAGCTTCACTCTTGCCTCTTCTTCGGCATTCTCTGGATAGAATTACCCTTTCAATGTCGCTATAAGTCTTTCTCCACCATACCATTGCGGTATCCACAAGGTATAAAGCAGCACTATCAATCTTTTTGGCATCCTCCATGACACTAAGTGCCTTAAGTATTGCTCCAAGCTCCATAGGAAGTTATCAACTTCCTTCACATTCCTCAACCCATTATACACCTTAGGCCTTGGAACATCCACCTTTGAAGAAGTGGCTACTGTAGGCAAGGCAATGCTTCCACCTTGAGCAACTGCCTTTTTGCAAAGGACTACTCATCCTTGGTCTCCTTAAACTCATTAAAGACTCTCTCAAGCTCTTCCTTTAATGCCACAACCTCACAATGGAGGGTCTCTTCCAAGGTCTTCACTTGGTCTAGACACCTTGATAGGGCCTAGTTCAAGGTACGTTGCATCTCCTCATGAAGCTCTACACTCTCCCTCTTGAGCTCGTTGATGTGCTGTTCTACCACCTCGATCTTCTCTTGCTCCTCGGCCACAACAAGCTCAACCTTTGCGAGCCTTGCATTGGCGTCTTCCAAGACATCCCTCGACCTTGATCTCCCTCTTTTGGGTTGTTTCATGGCTTTCTCAGACACGTGGGTAATCTCACTGTGAGGACCAGACATACTTACCAGGCAAAGTGTGCTTGCTACTTGTAGAAACCGTGCTTTGATACCACTTGTCACGGACTTGGCCTTGATCAACCAACAACCCGTGTGACACTAGTAATTCACATGACTAAAATGCTAGTTTAGCCTTCTCCGAGAGCTAGAATGCTACTAGCCAAAGATAGAAAGAAGCACACAAGTAGACAAGAGATTTGAAGAACTTGGAGAATACTACATGACTTCAAGAATGCAATTACACAATTGCTTGGATGGTTTACAAATGAGGTCCTTAAGGGTTTATATAGTGATCCACCTCCCTAATGGATGGCTAGGATCTATTTGATTTAACGGTCCCTATTCTCTTTCTAGATTATTCTACACAACTTTACACTTTATAAGAAGATAAGGGAGCTATCCACAAGATTCTAGAGGCTTCCACGTATTTCTAAAATTATGAAGAATAAGCCTCTTTAATAGCTTAATTTGGGCAGAATGACGTGGCGCGTGACAAAGTGCAAGCGAGTGAAAGTTTAATGTGGGGACACTTAAAGTGTTGAAGAGGTTCACACCACATTTAATTTTAAATTTCAAAGGATTTTATTGTATTAAAAAAATAAAGCAATTCTTCATAAAGAATTTGAAAATGTGAAGTCTCAACAAATATCTGTAATCTAAAAATAAAAAATGGCAGCTAGTGAAATAGTGATGGTGATGGTGCTAATGGGTGAGTGACAAATGCAAATAAGGACTATATGCAGAAATGTAAAAATTAGAAACTTTTGTAGCAAAAGTGTGAGTGAAAAAGAGGCTAATCAATATGAAATGGTGGTGGTGATGGGGGTTTAACTATGCTAATAGGCGAGTGAGAAGTAAAAATAAGACTTATATGGAAGGAATGTAAGAAATTAGAAATTTTAGCAACAAGAGAGAGAATGAGAGGGTAAATAATGTGAAATGATAGTAGTTATGGTAGTTCAATTATCTTAATGATTTTATCACAATTTTTTAAATAAACATGTATGCGTAAGTCAGATTGTAATTATAAATTTATTTGCATTCATTCTAAAAATTAATACTTTTGTAACAATGCTTATTACTTAGATAAATTTCTATACAATAAGTCATAAAATTAGTATATAGCATATTATTTATGCACATTGATTAAACTCAATTTTACACCTACTTTTACAAATGTAATATTTACTATTCTAAATTCATATTTGTTTACCTGATTCATTTTGGTTAATATACTTATTTTCTTAACCCATACAATGGTTAGTTTCATGGTAAGATATTACAGCATTATTTCCTAAAGAATGAAAGAACCTAACACAAGGTGATCAAAACAAGGTACTTAGTTTTTATAACATGAACCACAAATGTAAAACAATATATTTGAAATATTATGTACATAATTGTATTGTAACAATTTTTTAAATACACATCTAAACTTAAGCTAGGCATTGAGTACAAATTTATAATATCTATTTTAAAAATTAAGATTCTTATAATAATTTATATTACAAAGTTATATTTGTATACAGTAAAATATAAAACTAGTATAAATCACATTATTCATGCACTTTGGTTTGACTCAAATTTTTTGATGGAATTCAAGGTGTTGGTTGAGTGAACAAAGCTTCCATGAAAGGAGAATAGGGTGTTGATCAAGAACAAAAAAGCAAGTATTCCCAAGATTGTTTGCAAGGAATCAATGGTCTAATAACTAGGGCAAGGATAAAGAGAATAAAAAAGGCTTTACAAGGCTTAATGATGGAGATGTATGACAAAGTGGCTGCTCTAGAAGATTTGAAGGTTGTTTTAGAGGTTTCCAATGCTACATCCATGATAATCATTTATCTTATGTCCAAGATGATGGTTAAGGCTTAGAGTGTGAACAACAAAGTTTGGAGTTCATGATATAAGTCTAAGTTGTATGACCAAGCTAAGGAACAACTTAATCAGCATGCTAAGTTATATTAAGGGCTTATTTTTTTTATTTTAAGTTGCTAGATTTCAAGTTAAGGCTGAATATACATGTAAAAAAGCTTTACTTTTTGGATTTATTTGAGTTTGTAGGTTTGATTGAGTCTTAACACATTAGCAAAGATTTTTACTTTGAATTTTATATGTAGTTGTCATTAGTTGTAGTCTTTTAAGGATTCTTATGTTAAGGTAGATTTGTATTTCTTCATTAAAGGGATCTTCTATAATTAATATCTTTCCTATATAGGTATGATAAGAAATACTTTTTCCTTATAGGATTATGATGTTTATGTGACTATATAAAGGGTATAGCTATGTAAAATGAGGATTATGAATAATGTTGAGGTATTTTTAACAAGTTTTGCTTTGGTTCCTTCTTTATTTGGGAGAATACATTATCTTCACTTATCAAAAGAGTGATCAACCTTTGCCAGATTAGGGTTTTTAAGACATAGTTTCTTTAGGATTCTTATCTAATCAATCCAACTTGTTTCCTAACTTTCTAGGGTGTGCATACAATTTGATTCAAGGGTTCTTAAAGTCGGTCACCTAGTGGGTTTTCTATCATTTGGTATTAGAGCTAAAGGTTCTAAAAACAAGTTACGTATTAATAAAGAACCCATTAGGTAACCTGCCTTAAGAACTCTTGAATCAAATTGTTACGCACACCTTAGAAAGTTAAGAAACAAGTTAGATTGATTTGACCATAACCCTAAGGAAACTAAGTCTTAAAAGCCTCAATGTTAAGATGCCACAAAGGTTGATCACTCCTTTGATAAATCAAGACAATGTATTCTTTTAAGAACATAGGAAAGGAAAGCAAAACTCGCTAAAAAATACCTTAATCTTATTATTCTTATTTTACATACTTGTAGCCATTATATAGGCATGTAACTATCATAATCCTATGAGGAAAATGTGTTTCTTAACATACTTTATAGGAAAGACCTTAATTATAGGAGATCCCTTTAATTAAGGAATACAAATCTACCTTAATGTAGGAATCCTTAAAAGATTACAACTAATAACAACTAGACATAAACTCAAAGTAAAAACCCTAACTAATGTGTAATGACTTAGCCAAACCAATAAGCCCAAATAGACATGAGAAGTTAAGCTTTTTTACATGTATATTTGGCCTTAACATAAAATCTAGCAACCCAAAACAAGAACAAGCCTTTTAATATGACTTGGCATGTAAATCAAGCTTTTCCTTAGCTTGGTCATGCATCTTGGACTTATATCATAGGCTTCAAGCTTTATTCTTCAAGTTCTAAGTAATAAAGAGTTTGATTATATGTAAATGGAACCTAACACCAACGTTGTTATAGAATTCATATGTCACTCCTAACAACAATAACTTTGAAAAAGATAAGTTTATTGAACCAACACACTCAAGTATGAAAGTTCAAAATTAGTTCTTAATAAACTAAAGAAAATAGCTTATTTACTCATAAAAAGAAAATTTGCCCCTCCAACTGTCCTTTTTTCCCTTTTATATGTTAACTACCAAAAACCCTAGCTACTAATATAAGCTTATTAATAAAATTCTAGCCCTTTACATAATTGTTGAACCCATCTTTGATGACTTTTGTTGGATTTGTTGCTAATAACGCCTCACATTGTTGTTCTGTTGATTTGATGTTTTGAATATCGTTGAGAAGCATAGAAGTCAGTGGTCAAAATCATTGATGAGAGGTCAATTAAAGTCAATGAGTCAATATTGACCATTGACCCTAAATTTTAGGAATCAAATCTGGTCATTAATTATAGGGCAACCTTTGGGAATCAACAATGATCGTTGATGATCATATAACCCTAATCTCAAAGCTTTAAAAACAGCTTTATGCACCTTGCAAGGCAAGTATGTGTGTTGCAGATTTTTCTGAGAGGAACGATAAACCTAAAAGCAGTCAAAAAGAGAGGTGAACTGTAAAGAGGATGGAGTCGCCAAAAAAGGTGCAACCAGCCAAGGAAAGTGCAGCAGCCAACCAAGGAGGAGGTGACAATAAGCACTAAAGAAGGAGGCAACCACACCAACTAAAGGATGAGTTGCCATATTTGGCAGCCACACCAAAGGGAGAAGAAGGTAGTCCTACCAAAAGGAGAATAAGGTGTGGTAGCTACACCAAACCAGCAAAAGAGACGTGCAACAACCATACCAAGGAGAGAAAAATGTGCAGCAGTAAGGCAACAAACAATACTAGTAAGGGGAGGCAGCAAACCAAGGAGAAATAAGCTTATTGCTGATAACACCAGCAACAACTTGCTATTACAGCAGCAGCACACAACAACCAGCAACAACCTGCTAAACCAATAATCTGTAAAACAACTGCAACTTGCAACAACCAATAGCTACCCAAAGAAGGAGAGAAGTGCAGCAAGAAAATTGCAGCAGCAAGGGTAGCACAACTAGGAGCAGCAGCAGGCTCTGGTAAAAGGTATAGGCAAACCAAAAAGTGTAGCATGTCTTGGAGGCTATACCAACAAGTGCAGCACATCCAGTAGTTAAACCAGTAAGTGCAGCACGTCCAGGAAGCTATACTAGCATGTGCAGCACGTCCAGCAACCAAACCAGTAAGTGTAGTGCATCTTGCAACCAAACTAGTAGTTGCAGCACGTCCAGCAGGCAATCCTAGCAATTGCAGCATGCCTAGCAATTATAGCACGTCCAGCAGGCAATCCCAATGAGTGCAGCACATCTAGCAGGCAATCCCATTGAGTGCAGCACGTCTAGTAGTTGTAATATGTACAGCAGCAACCTCCAACTAGCAGAAGTAGGCAAATTAGCAGCTACAAATTGCAGGAGCAGTAGCAAGCTTAAGCAGAATGTATCAGCAATGATAGGAGCCTGTGCAGGCAATGATAGTAGCCTATGCATGTGCAGGCAGTGACAACATAACATGCAGATAGTGATAGCAGCCCGTGCACATGTAAACAGAAATAGCAGCTCATGAACGTGTAGGTAGCAAAACCAGAATGTGCAGGGAGCGATAGCAATGTATGTGGATAGTAATAACAACCCATGCACGTGCAGGTAGCAAAAGTAAAACATGTAGGGAGCGATAGTAGCATATGCAGACAACAAAAGAAAAATGTGTTGGTAGCAATAACATCACGTACGGACAGCAATAGCAACCTGTGCATTTATAGGCAGCAAAAGTAGAACATGCAGGGAGTGATAACAGCACGTGCAGACAGTAAAAGTAGAACATGTAGGCAATAATAGCACCACATATGGATGACAATAGCAAAATGTGTAAACAACAATAGCAAAATATATTGGTTGCGAGAGCAATACATGCAGATAGTGATAGTAGAACGTACAGGCAGTGATAGCAACACATGCGGACAACAATAGTAGAATGTGTAGGTAGTGATAACAACATGTGTAGGCAGCAATAGCAGTAGGTCCAGTACTTTGCAACAACTGAGGAGAGAATGTGTCCTGACAGCAGGTCTGGTAGCTTGCAGCAGTCAAGGAGAATGTCCCGATAGCAAGTCTTGCAGCTTGTAGCAATAAAGGAGAAAGAGTGCTCTAGCAGAAAGTTTAGTAGCTTGTAGCAATAATGAAGGCAACCTGCCAAGGTAGCACCAATAGTAGGAGGAGAGAACCTGCCAAGGCAGTAGAGGAGGTTGCACCAGTAAGAGAGAAGAGATCTTATAGAGGTAGTAGGTGAGGTAACACCAATAGTATGGGGAAAAAACTTGCAATTGAGATAACTGATAGTGGAGAGAACCAGCAGGGGGAGTGAATCTGTAGCAAAGATAACCTGTAGAGATGCGATCAACAAAGACTAAGCAAAGACCAGTAGTGAGGAAGGAGAAGATCTGTGTTTTGCACTAACAACTTGTGCACTTTGAGTGATCTTTCTCTAGGAAAATTTTCATTATAAACCTTTTAATACACTTGTTGAAAAAGGGTGGGATACCCTTGGAGTGATTGAGACATCAACTCAGTGATTAGGAGATCATTGTAAGTGGTTAAGGAGTGATCCTTCCACAACCAAACTATATCCCTTGATAACAATTGTGGATTGTGTGATTTAGGAGTGATTCTATCATATCGTGGACATAGCTCACACACTGTGGGTGAACCATGTAAAAATTGTCGTGTGTTCTTGGGTGCTTGCGTTTGATTGATATCTGTACATCTTTTCTCACATAGAAAAGAAATAAAAGTTGGATCATTGGTTCTAACAAGTTACAGAAGTTAAATTTAGATAGATTTGTTAAAAGTGAATATCTCACACTAATTCACCCCCCTCATAATGTGAGACCTAAAAGTCCTCATCAATAATAATAAAAACCTATTAAAATAACTCATTTAGATGCTAAAATTCGTCCAGCCCATTACATAACATTATAACCCTTGAAAATAACTCAGTCAAATGCTTAAACATGAGCCATTAGTTTCAACTTTCTTCCTAAGGCCATGAATTTCATATTCCTCCATAGATAACACATTTGTAAGCCTCAGTGAAGCCTTCATCATCTGCAATTAATGCCTAGTAGTTTCCTACAAATAAATGTTATACAACAAGTTGTTAAGTGCTTCCTTTATATTCTTTGACCTTGCCCTTGTCATTGGCCCTTTAAGGTCTTGTAAACTATCAACTCCATAAATTTGAACTAGTATAGCATGGATTCTATCATTCCCTCTCTCATCAAAATGATTTATCTTCAAATCAGCCCCTACTTCATCAAAGAAAAAAGAAGAAAGGTTAGAAACATTAAATGTTGCACTCACATTATACTTACTAGCCAAGTCGAGTTTATATGTATTATTATTAACTCTTGCCATAACTTCAAAAGTTTAGATATTTACAAAAGAGAATTCTAGATACTTGACACATAAGCATGCATCCAAAACTTTTTTGCCAAGTCCTTAGGCAGTAGATGGGCTAGGCCTCCAACGGGCCTAGTTTGGCAACACTTTTGGACAAGACATGATGGTAGGCTTGTTTTGAGCACTCTAATTTCTTCAAAGTAACAACACTAGAGGCACGACCTGACGAATTATGGATAGGAGCATGTCACCAGTAGAAGGGATGAGGTGATTGATACATGCCAAAGGCTGACATATTGACCTATCCCAAAATCCAATTACAAGCTTTTTAATTACAACAACTTAAACATATGCTATTAGAGCTGGAATTACTATGGCTATTGGCACTAGACTTGTCCTATAATGGATCTTCCTCAAGGGATTTAGATTGTATTCATTCCAATTACCAAACTCATAAGAGCTCGATATTGTTATTTATTGTCACTACCTCCACGTGTTAGGATTGGGTAATTTGTGTGCTTGCTATTGAGCCCATCTTTGATGTCTAATGTTGGATTTGTTGTCAACAGCATCTCGCATTTTGTACTTGTTGATTTGATGTTATGAATGCCATTAAGATGTAGAGAGATCATTGGTCAAAACTGCTAATGGTAGGTCAATTCTGACTATTGGTTGTAAGGCAACCCTTTGGAATCAATGTTGACCATTGATGATTGTGCAACCTTAATCTCAAGGCTTATAAATACATCCATGCATTTATCAAGACATAGGTGTGTTGTAGAAAAATTAAGAGAGAAACGACAAAGAAAGGTGCAGTGGCAAACCAAAGAAAGGTGCACCTGGTCAAGAGGTGACAGTAGCCACCAAAAGAGTCAGCCACACTAAAGGGAGAAGAAGGTGTGTAGCAGTAAGCCAAGGAGAGGTGGGCAAGGGTAACCAGTCAACCACACCAAGGGAGAAGGTGTGTAGTAGCAAACTAGGGAGAGTTATGTAGTGATAACCAATCAGCTAAACCAAAGGAGAGGTGTGTAGTAGCAACTAGTCAACCACACCAAGGAAGAAGGTGTGCAGCAACAACCATTCAACCACACCAAGGGAGGAGGTGTGCAGCAGTAACCAATCAACTACACCAAGGGAGAAAGTGTGCAACAACAACCAATCAACCAACCATGGGAGAAGGTATGCGCTAGCAACCAAGGAAAACCATAGGCATAAGGTGTAGTGGCAACCATAGAAACTAAAGGAAGAAGGTGCAACAGCAACCAATCAAAGACGGTGCAGTGGCAATTAATCAAAGAAGAAAGAGGTAGCAGCCATCAAAAGAGAGGCAGTTGCACCAAAGAAGAAGGGGCAGTGATAACCAAAGAATGAGGAGACAGCAGCAGTATCCAAGAGGCGTGAACAGTAGCAAAGCAAACCAATAGTAGTACTAAAGGAAGAAGGAGAATACAGTGATGAAGGAAACCAACAATTACAGCAAAGAGAAGCCAGCAATTGTAGTAAGGAGAAGCCAACAATTGCAGCAAGGAGAAGGCAAAAATTGTAGCAAAGAGGAAGGTAACAATTATAGCAAAGAGAAGGCAGCAACTGCACCAAGGAGAACAACAACTGAAGCAAGGAAAAGGTGGTAGTAGAGGAAGGAAAAGATCCTCATTTCGCAATAGCAACCTTGCATATTGAGTGATCCTTCTTAAGAAAGTTTTAGTCATAAACCTTTTTATAAACTTCTGGGAAAAGAGTGGGAGACCCTTGGAGTGATTGGGAGATTAACTCTTTGATCGGGAGTAAAATTTTATGTGTGTTCTCTAGTGCTCATGCTTGCTTGATATCTATATGACCATTCTTGCATAAAGAAGTAAGAAAAAAATTGGATTATCGACTTTAATAGGTCATAAAGGTTTAATCCAAACAAATTTGTAAAATGTAATCTTATACTGATTCACCCCTTCCTCCTCTCAGAGTGAAACCTAAGAAGGTCCTCATCAAGTGGTATCAGAGCCTGGTCCTTCTATTGATCCATTTTGTCTGCTTTGATCTGAAATTGTTTGTTGTTGCAGTGAGTCTTTACATCTACTATTGGTTAATATCATGGATAGTATGAACAATGTTAACAACAAGGGCATTCCCACTTATGATGGACAAAATTATTAGTTATGGAAGAATAGAATGCTTCCATATCCGATGTCACTTGGTCTGAATGTGTTTAATCTTTTATCAGTGACTTCTCCTTTGTTGTTAAAGGTGCTTCTATGACATATACTGATAAGAAGAATTTAGAGTATGATGGAAAGGCTAGAATTGCCTTATATGCCTTTTTATCAAATATAGAATTCACCAAAGTGATGAGGTGCAACACAACCAAACAAATTTTGGACAAATTGAAGAATATTTATGAAGGAGACAAGTTTGTGAAGGAAGCCGAGCTACAAATTTGAAGGATTAGATTTGAAGACATAAAGATGTAAAATGTTGAATTTGTGGATGCCTTCTTTACTAGAGTAAATAAAATTGTGTGCTTTATTAGAGGCTATAGAGAGGAGATCAACAATGCTATTGTGGTAAGAAAGATACTTAGAACCTTACTGAAAGCTTTCAATGCCAAAGTTTCCTCTATAGATGATAGAGATTTAGATAGGAACCCCTAGATGATTTACATAACATATTGGTGGCTTATGAAATGAGAATAGCCCTAATGAAGAAAGAAAAGAAGTTTAAGGAAGAGAAGGAGTTGACCTTAAAAGCAATAAAGGAATTAAAGATTAAAGACTAAGAAGAAGAATAAAATAGTAGCTCTAAAGAAGAAAATAGTGATACTAAACTTGATAAAGTCATGATATACATCACCAAAAATATAAGGAAAGGAAAAGGGAAGTATAAGGGAAAATTATCCTTGAAGTGCAGTTATGGAGCAATTGGGCACTTTGTCATGGACTGCTTAAAGAGAAAAGAAGCTGATAATGATGATGATCACAATGATGATGCTGCAGAGAATGTGTTAGTTGCTTAAGCAGATATTGAACAAGACTTTTCAAGTGATGAGCAATCAATTGAAGAGGATGAGCATGAGTTGGTGCAACAACTTGAGAATGAATTGAGCTTATTTACACGAAAACAGCAAGCTAGAAAAAGAGGTAAAGCATCTCAAAAAGTTTTATGAAGATTCTGCTATTGATGAATCTAATCTCTAAGTGAATGAAAAGGGCTTTAAAGTAAGAGAAAAGGAGTACTTCAAGAGAATTAAGGAGCTAAATGTACTTAGGGCAGAGCAAGGTAAGATACATGAAGATCTTGGTGTTAAGATGACTACATAAAGAGCATGAGGTGCTTTATGTAGGCTATGGAAGTGAAGGAAGAGTCATCTTCAGCAAATGCCATCAAGGAGGATACTACCAAAAAATTGGATGAATGTCTAAGCAAACAAAGACCTCATTCCATCGGGAAGAAAGGACTTGGCTATATAGAAAAGTCAAATAAGAGGGTAACAAAGAAGAAGAAAATTATGTTTGTGCCTGAAAGCAAACACAATGATCTTGTGGAGAAGAGAAACCAACCTAAGCTAAAATGGGTTAGGAAAGATGTGTTAAAAACTCCCATCCAAAGGAGATAGCTTGTTAAAGACAAAAAGAAGGCTGCCAAAATAGTTACTGAAGATAGGAGACATGAAATTGGTTAAAGAAGAAAATTCAAATTTGAAGGATTTTACTAGAGCTGTAGTAAGTATAGGCATAAGGCTAGTGTTATGGAAGTAGCCTTAAAAGCTTCTAAGAAGGAAAAGCCATGGATCTTGGATAGTGGCTGCTCTTCACACATGACAGGAGACTCTAAGGTATTAAAGGAAGTAGTAAAGTATGATGAAGGGATAGTCACTTTTGGTAATGATGGTGCCTTAAAGATTAAAGGTGTTAGTGCTATTGAAATTGGTGCAGAAAAACTGAAATTGAAGGAAGTGCTTTATGTTGAAATGCTAAAACACAATTTTATCAATGTTAGCCAACTTTGTGATGATGGACATGAAGTTAATTTCAGTAAGATTGGTTGCACAATAAAGAGATTAAGTGCTGATGCTGTTCTTATCAAGGGAGAAGGAATAATTGAAAATTTATACAAAGTTTGTAGAAGCAAAAACATATGCTACATGAGTACCAAAGATGAGAATTTGTTGTGGTATAGGAGATTGGGACATCTTGGACAAAAAAAGGCTAAATAAGTTGTCCAAAAATAAAGCTATGAAAAATGTACCTAAGCTGAGAAGAGAATGAAATTCCATTTGTAGCATGTGTCAAAAAGGGAAAATGGTGAATACTTCCCATAAAAATGTGGAGATTCAAACAAAGAAGCGATTAGAGCTCATTTATTTGAACCTTTGTGGGCCTATGAGACAAAAATTAACAAAGCATGATAGGTGCTTCATTTCTTTCATTGATGATTTTACAAGAATGACTTGTATTATGTTCGTGAAACATAAGTTAAATGCTCTCAATAATTTCAAAAGCTATAGGAGGCTAGCTGAAAATCAGTTGGGGGAAAAAATCAAAAGGCTCATGATAGACAATGGGAAAGAATACACATACAATGAGTTTGAAAATTATTTGAAGAAGCATATAGTGAAGCATGAATATGCTAGTCCCTACATACCTCAACAAAATGGTATGGTTGAAAGGAAGAATAGAAACCACATTGATCTAGCAAAAACCATGTAGGTTGAGCATGGTAATTTACATGGCTACTAAAGAGAGGCTATCACTACTGCAACTCAAATTCAAAACAAATACTTGATGAGACCACAGATAAAGAAGACACCTTATGAGCTATGTAATAAAAAAAAAAGTCAAATGTAAAACATTTTAAAATGTTTTGAAGTCCATGCCTCATTAAAATCAAAGGGAAGAATCTCGATAAATTTGATGAGAAGGCTAATGAAAGCATATTCTTGGGCTATGTACCAAATGGATGAGGCTTTAGATGTTACAACAAAAGGTTGTAAAAAATTATGGACAACTTTGATGTTAAAGTGATTGATGATGACATGTGTAATAACAAAAAAGAATCTGAAAATGATGAATCAGAGGTTATTTAGCATAGGGAAGAAGTTGATTCTCAAATGACAAGTGATGAAGAAGAAGAATCAAGGCATTCCTAGACTCACAGAACAGTCAAAGCTGAAGTTAAGGCTTAAAACATTATTAGTAGTAAAGAGAACTCTATGTAAACTAAGAGAAGACTAAAAGTTGGTGAACAAACCTCATTGATCTCCGAGGTTAAACCAAAGTTAGAGGAAGAAGTATTAAAGCACAAGGAATATGTGTGTGTTATGAATAAAGAGCTTGATCAAATTGAAAAGAACAACCTTTGGTGTTTAGTACGCAGACCTAAAAGGAAAAACATCATTAGAATCAAATGGGTGTTCAGAACTAAGCTCAATGAAAATGGTAAGGTGGTAAGAAATAAGGCAAGACTTGTTTGCAAAGGCTACTCACAAGTAGAAGGTATTGACCTTTGCTTTTGTTACCAGGTTTCAAGCAATTAGAATATTTATGGCTATTATTACTTAATGAAATTACAAAATTTATCAAATGGATATGAAGTCTGCATTTTTAAATAAGGAGCTTAAAGTAGAGGTATTTATTAAACAACCTGATGGTTTTATATTTGATCATTATGGTTCAAGTGTGTGCAAATTGAGCAAGGCTTTATATGGCTTAACGCAAGCTCCATGAGCATGGTATTCCAAGTTAGATACATGTCTCAAAGATATGAAGTTCAGAAAAGGGAATGTGGATAACAACTTGTATATAAAGGAAGATAAATAGGGACAGTTAATTGTTATGGTTTATGTTGATAACATAATTTTTGCTGTTAAAAAGGAGGCCCTTTGCACTACTTTCACTGATAAGATGAAGAAGAAGTTTGAGATGTCTATGCTAGGTGAAATGAATTCTTCTTAGGGTTATAGGTTTTGCATAGTAAGGCTAGAATTTTTCTCTCCCAAGAAAAGTATGCTTGTGAGCTGTTAAAAAGGTTTAGGATGGAGAATTCTAAAGAAGTAAGCACTCCCATCACTATTGGAACAAAGTTATGCAAAGATAAAGGAGGCAAAATGGTTGATCAAAAGGAATGTAGAAAGTTGATTAGAAGTTCACTATATTTGACAACATCAACTCCTGATCTTGTTTTTGCTCTAACAATTTCTGCTAGGTTTCAAAGTGATGATAAGGAATCTCATCCTATTGTTGCTAAGAGAATTCTGAGATATGTGTAGGGTACAATAAATTATAGGTTGCTTTATGATAGTAGTGGATAGCTTAATTTATATGGGTATATAAATGTTGATTGGGTTGGAAATTGTGATGACAAAAGGTCAATGTCAGGTGATGCATTTTATTTGGGTAATAGATGTGTTTCGTGGCATAGTAAGAAGAAAAATTCAGTGACTCTAAGTATTACAGAGGCCAAATAAGTGAGAGATATTTTGTATAAATCGAAAAAACGTATATACTAATTAAAAAGGGAAGTCGCTTAATAAATAAAGGGGGAGAAATTGTAAAGGGGGAGGAAAAAAAAAAGGGAGTTAAAGGTTGTTGCCAATTGGAATCATGCCCACATACAAAAAGGGAGATGCATGTTTTAGGAGGAGTTGTGAATGTCAAATGCTATTACTTGTACTTAATTGTTGATTTTTGGATTTAATGTATTACCAACAAATCTAAAGGGAAAGATTGTTGAGGCCATTTTTTATGGATAATGTTGGATTTGTTATCAACAGCATTTCACATATTGGTCCTTATTGATTTGATATTATGAATGTCATTAAGATGTAGAGAGATCATTGGTCATAACTATCGATGGCAGGTCAACCTTGAATTTATTGAGTTAATGTTGACCATTGACTCCAAATTTTAAGAGTCAATGTTGACTATTGACTCTAAATTTTAAGAATCAATTTTGACCATTGATTGTAAGGTAACTCTTGGGAATCAATGCTAATTGTTGATTATTATGTAACCTTAATTTGAAGGCTCATAAATACATGCATGGATTTATCTAGACGTGAATGTGCTGCAAAAAATTAAAAGAGAACGGCAAAGAGAGTGACAATTAAAGAAATGTGCAGTGGCAAACCAAAGAGAGGTGCAACTAGCAAAGAGATGACAATAGCCACCAAAGAAGGAGTCAGCCATAAGGTGCAACAGCCACAAAAAAAAAAAGATGGTGTGTAGCAACAAGCCAAAGAGTGGTGTGCAACAGCAACCAGTTAACCACACCAAGGGAGAAGGTGTGCAGTGGCAACCAATCAACCACACCATGGGAGAAGGCATATAATGGTAAACCAAGGAGAGGTGTGCAGCAGCAACTAAGCAACCAAACCAAAGTAAATGTGTTTAGTGGCAACTAGTACAACACACCAAGGGAGAAGTTGTGCAATAACAAACCAAGGAGAGGTGTACAGCAGCAACCAATCAGCCACACCAAGGAAGAAGGTGTGCAGTTGCAAACCAAGGAAAGGTGTAAAGTGGCAACTAGTTAACCATACCAAGGGAGATGGTGTGTAGTGGCAAACCAAGGAAAGGTGTGTAGAGGTAACCAGTCAACCACACCAAGGAAGGAGGTGTACAGCAGCTAACCAAGGAGAGGTATAGTGTGGTAATCAATCAACCATACTAAGGGAGAAGTTGTGCAACGACAAACCAAGGAGAGGTGTGTAGTGACAACCAATCAACCACACCAAGGAAGTAGGTATGCAACAGCAAACCAAGGAGAGGTATGCAACAATAACTAATTAATCAAACCAAGGGAGAAGTGTGCAATGATAAGTAATTAATCAAACCAAGGGAGAAGGTGTGCAACAACATCCAATCAACCAAACCAAGGAGAGGTATGCAGCGGTAACCAATCAACCAAACCAAGGGAGAAGGTGTGTAGCAGCAACCAATCAACCAAACTAAGGGAGAAGGTGTAAAATGACAACCAAGGAAACTAAAGGTATAAGGTGCAGTGGCAACCAAAGTAACAAAAGGAAGAAGGTGCAACAATAACCAATTAAAGAATGTGTAGCGGCAATCAATCAAAGAAGGTGTAGCAGCAATCAATCAATGAAGAAAGAGGTAGTAGTCGCCAAAAGAGAGGTAGTCGCATGAAAGAAGGAGCAACAGCAACCAAAGAATGAGGAGACAGCAGCAGCATCTAAGAGGAGAGTGCAATGGCAAAGCAAACCAGTAACATTACCAGAGGAAGAAGAAGAGTGTAGTAGTAAAGGAAACCAGTAATTGTAGCAAGGAGAAGGTAGCAATTGCAACAAAGAGGAAGGTAGAAATTGCAGTAAGGAGAAGGTAGCAATTGCAACAAAGAGGAAGGCAGCAATTGCAGCAAGGAGAAGGTAGCAACTATAGCAAGGAAAATGTAGTAGTAGAGGAAGGAGAAGATTTGTGTTCTACAATAGCAGCAGTACACATTGATTGATCCTTCTCAAGAAAGTTTTAGTCATAAACCTTTTTATAATGAACTCCATAATCAAGAGGTCATTGTAAGTGGTTAAGGATTGATCCTTCCATAAGTGGTTAAGGAGTAATCCTTCCATAACATTAACTGTATCCCTTGATAATAAGAGTGGATTGTGTGATTTAAGAGTGATCCTATCACACTATGGACATAATTCACACATTATGGTGAACCATGTAAAACGTTTGTGTGTGTTCTCGGGTGCTCATGCTTGCTTGATATCCATACAGCCATTTTCACATAAAAAAGCAAGAAAAAAATTGGATCATTGACTTTAATAGGTCACGAAGGTTTAATCCAGATAGATTTGTAAAAAAAATAAGCATCTCACACTGATTAACCCCTCCCCCCTCTTAGTGTGAGATTAAGAAGGTCCTCATAACTTGCTACCTTCCTTGGATGTGATGGCACTAAGTTACACATAGTCTCAGCCAAATGTTTCACACATGAGGTGCAATAATGTTTACAAGAATTATTTCCCAACTTTTATTACTTAACCCAAAGTATACAAAGGATGCCAAGACCTCTCCCACAAGTGTTTCCTTACACTTTTTCTCTCTTGTTGTATCTATGACCCTTGGCTGCCACACATATTTATAGTGCTAGTAGTTGACACTTCCAACTACCTAGGGATATGCATGACTTGGATACTACTAAGCCAATCATGCATAGTGGGGCTCCCCTTTTTGGGGCACTCCCTAATTATCTCACAAGAACATGCTCCTTCATTCAAGGAGAGCATGACATTTCATCAAGGACTTTTTTCAACCATCTTTTTTAGCCACCCATGTTCTCCTTCTCTTAAGGAGTTCATGCTAACATACTTGTCTTAAATAGGGCTATTGGAGGTTATGCATTTCTGCCACCTTTGCCACTCCTACATTTTGGTGGAGATCAAAACCCATGATCCCTTATTTTCATGGCATATGGAGAAACCATCTAACCTTATCCACCCCTTTAACCCATAATGTGTCAACTGGCTGCAATTGGTCATTAGCACGTGTTAGCTTGAGCCTATAACCTATACACTAATGTTGTGGCTAAGGGAGACATTGTTGTGCCTAGGCATGCTAACTTATTGCCAGCACTTATTGTTGCACCATTGTTAGGCCTTAAATGTCACTCTCTTCCACTCTAGTAACATAGCCTTATGCATTATGCACAATCCTTGACTTACCTTGTCTTGGTTGAGTGTCCACACTCAACTGCTTATGCAAGAATTGGTGCAAGGTGCTTCCAATTTACTTGCATCCTTAAACTAATCGGTTCTAAGGGATTAACAAACCACCCCCACTGGTTGAAGCCAATGTCCTTGTTAGTAGGGTTGATAAGTAGTCTTGGATTTGCTTCTTAAATTCCCAAAGAATCATGTCTCTCTCCCAACTATTCATGTTGTCTAGAGAATTCTTCAACTTTACCAGATACTTAATCTGGTGACTCTTCTTGCTCTGCCCCAACATTTGATAGTTGAGGATCCTTTTTACCTCCCATTGTATTTTCGTATTGGTTGTTGGAGGAGCACGTCTTGCTTGTCTGCTTAGAGGCTCATCCCTTACCTCCCTATGATAAGGTTTCAAGAAGCTTACATGAAAGGTTGGATGCACCTTTAGCCTTTCATGCAATTACAGTCGATAAGCCACTTTACCAACCTTTTTAGTGATAACAAAGATCGTGATTCCTTACTATATCCTTAGGCAACTCGAAGTATTTTGCCATATTCTAGTAGAACAATTCTGTAGCTATCTCTGCTTGACATGAGGAAAGGGCTACAATAAACATAGCATATTTTGAAAATCAATTAACCACCACCATTATGGGTCCTTTGACATCAACCTTTGGGAATCCACCAATGAAGTCCATCGAAATTGACACCCACAGTTTTGTTGGAATCAATAATGGTTATAGTAGCCCTGCCTCCTTGCACCTCTCAACTTTATCTTATTGATAGATAATACATATTTTCACATATGCCTCCATATCATCTTCAAGTTTTGGCCAATGATAGCTACAAGACAGCAAGGCAATCATCCTTTCTACACTTGGCTGACCTGCCCATTGAGAGTCATGGCATTCCCACATAATCTCTTTCCTTAGGACAACACCTTTGGGAATATACAAACAATTACTATGTAGTAACCCATTATCAAGCCAATATTGTCGTACTATGCCCTTATTCACTTGCTGCATAAGTTTATGGTAGTTTGCATCCCATATTGCTTGTGCCATTACTCTATCTACCAAGTCACTCTGTGCGTTTGTGAGGGAGCAACCACTTGTTGCACCTCCCAATGGCTCAAGGCATTTGTCACTTGATTGTGCCTCCTTGGCTTGTGCTTCCATACAAAGTCATACTCCACCAAGAACTCTTGCCATTAGGCTTGTCTTGCAGACAACTTATTTTAAGTTTGGAAAATTGTGTTTGCCATGTTGTTTGTGCATACCACAAACCTCGTACCCAACAAATAAACTTATCAAACGTGAAGGCAATGCATAACAGCAAGCATTTCCTTCTCGTGAGATGAGTATTGTTGTTTCACCTCATTAAATTTTTGCTCTTGTAAGCAACTAGATGGCCTTCTTGAATCAACACCTCACCAATTGCCTTGTTTGATGCATCCATGACAACATAAAAGAGTAATTCAAAGTTAGGTATTCGTAACACCAATTTTGTTGACATAACTACCTCTAGCTCATTGAAGGCTTCTTGGCACTCAATGGTCCACCTCTATGATCTGTCTTTCTTGAGTAAGTTGATGAGAGGAGACACCTTCTTGGAGTAACCTTGTACAAGCTTCCTGTAATAGTTAGACAAACCAAGAAAAGATAGCAATTTGTCATTCTATAATAGCCTGAACCTTTCCCTCATCCATCTTGACATGCCCATTTGATGAGGACCTTCTTAGGTCTCACACTTAAAGGGAGAGGGGGTGAATCAGTGTGAGATGAAAGGGGGAGGGGTGAATCAATGTGAGATGCTCTTCTAGATTAACCTCTATGACTTGTTAGAGTCAATGATCCAATTTTTATCTTTGTTTGTTATGTGAGAGTGGCTGTATGGATATCAATTAAATGCAAAAACCCATGAACACGTGACATTTTTTACGTGGTTTAACTACAATGTGTGAGCTACATCCATGATGTGATAGGATCACTCCCAAATCACACAATTCACTCTTGTTATCAAGGGGTATAGTTAATGTCGTGGAAGGATCACTCATTAACCATTTATAATGATCTCCTGATCAAAGAGTTAATCTCAATCACTCAATGGATTGATCTCCTGATCACTTTAAGGATATCCTACCCTTTTTCAACAAGTTTATCAAAAGGTTTGTCAATAACACTTTCTTGAGAAGGATCACTCTAATGAGGACCTTCTTAGGTCTCACACTGACAGGGGGAAGGGTGAATTAGTGTGAGAGGCTCGCTTTTACAAATCCATCTAGATTAACCTTTGTGACTTATTAGAGTTAATGATCCAATATTTTATGTTTTTCTCTATGTGAGAGCAGCCGTATGAATGTCGATCTAATGCAAGCACCAGAGAACACACAGAGATTTTTATGTGGTTCACCCACAATGTGTGAGCTCCATTCACAGTGTGATAGGACCACTCTTAAATCACACAATCTACTCTTGTTATGAATGGATACAATTATAATATGGAAGGATCACTCCTTAACCACTCACAATGATCTCTCAATCTTTGAGTCAGTCTCCCAATCACTCAAAAGTTTGATCTCTCGATCACTAGATGAGATGATCTCTTGATCACTTAACAAACTGATCTCTTAATCACTCCAAAGGTATCCCACCCTTTTTCAACAAGTTAATCAAGAGTTTAGTAACTAACACATTCCTGAGAAAGATCATTCAATGTGAATAGGTTGCTAATGCAAAAAGTAGATCTTCTCCTACCTCACTACTAGTCTTTGCTCAAGCTTTATTGGTCTCTTCTTTATAAGTTATCTCCACTACTAGTTATCTCTGTTACAGGTTCTCTCCCCTTATTGCCGATGTTGCCTCACTTGCTACCTCAGTAAGTTCTCTCCTTTGCTGCCAGTGCTGCCTCCTTTGGCCTTAATAGGTTCTCTTTCTTAGCTGCTAGTGTTGTCTCACCTACTACCTTAGCAGGTTTATTCCTTTGCTATCGGTGTTACCTCACTTGCTACCTTGGCAGGTTGCCTTGGTAGGTGTTCTTCCTCTGTTGTCGATGTTGCCTACCCTACTATCAAGGCATATTTTCTCCTCGACTATTGCAAACTATTAGACTTGTTGTTGGGAGACATTTTCTTCTATGTTGTTGCAAGCTACCGAACTTACTATCAGGGCAAGTTTTCACTCTTGCTATTGGTTGTGTTTCCTACCCTATTGTCGAGACACACTATTAGTTGTGCCTACAAGCAGTAATTTCTAGTTGTGTTTGCTGGTATTGTTGCCTACACTTGCTGGGATTGTTGCCTACACTTATTGTTGCTACAACCTACAATGCCAATTGTTTACTTGCACCTGCTGGTGCTGCAGGATTTGCTACTGGCATTGTAGGCTGCTAGTGTTGCAACTTGGAGTCAAAAGAGGCTTGAGAGGGATAAGGAAACTGAAGGCACGAGAGAGAGAAAGAGAGAGAGAGAGAGAGCTTTTCAAAGGAGAGAACTTGAAATTTAATGGTGTGTTACAAATGAGAGGAGTGGGGTATTTATAGTGGTTCCACCTCCTCAATGTGTGGCTACAATTGTTTGTTCCAGATTTCTATAGAACTTTCTAAATCAAGACTATTCTAAAATATCTTAGATATTTACAAGAGAGAATTCTAGAGACTTGACACCTAAGCATTCATCCAAAAAGTTCTAGCCAAGTCTTTGGGGCAACAATTAGGTTATTGGTGTTGTGGGCTGCTACTGGGTTTACAGGCTATTGCTGGTGTTGTGGGCTGCTACTAGTGTTGCCAACTACTGGTGGTGTTATGAAGGATAAGTTGTTGGTGTTGCCTGTTGTAGGTTACTAGTTTCTTTACTACAATTACAGGATTCCTTGGGTGGTAGCTACAACTCCTCCTTTTGGTTAGGTTGGCTAATGCCTTCCTTTTTCTTTGGTGTGGCTACTGCACACCTTCTTTTCTAGTTTGGTGTGGTTGCTACACGCCCTATCCTCTAGTTTGGTGTGGATGCTGCATACCCTCTCCTCTGGTTTGGTGTGGCTATTGCAATTCCTCTCCTTTGGTTTGGTGTGGCTACTACAAGTCCTCTCCACTAGTTTGGTGAGGCTACTGCAAGCCCTCTACTTTGATTTGGTATGGCTATTGCACATTTTTCTCTCTTTGGTGTGATTGCTACATGCCTTTCTTTCCTTGGTGTGGCTGCTACATGTCTCCTCTACTAGTTTGGTGTAGCTGCTAGCTGTTGCACCTCCTCTTTCAATTGGTGTGGCTACCTCCTGCTTTGGTGGTTGTTGTCACCTTTTCTTTGGTTGGCTGCTCTCTCCCTAGTGCTATACCTCCCCTTGGTTGTAACTCTCTTGGCCAGCTACTACTACAACTCCTTCGGTTGGCTGCTCCTTTCCTTGGTGGCTACCTCCTTTACCATGGTTGGTCACTCTCTTCTTTGGTGGTTGTCTCTCTCTTTACCACTCAACCACTCTTTAATATTCTCTCTCAAGATTCTACAGCCCACACATCAGTCTTGTAAGATGCATAAAGGTATTTATAGAGCCTCAAGATTAGGGTTATGCACTCATCAATGGTCAGCATTGATTCCCAAGGGTTGCTCTATACAATCAACGACCAAATTTGATTCCTAAAATTTAGGGTCAACGGTTAATATTGATTTCTTAAAATTTGACAATTTCTCCACCTTTATTCATCAAGCTATTCTCCCTTTTGATCAATATATATTCTGTTTGGATTTATGCAAAAGCTCTCCCCCTTTGATAACAAATCCAAAGAATGATAAAAGAGGGAAGGGGAGAGGGGTGAGAGGCATACCTCAACCTCTAGGGGTAGCTGAACACATAAGGACAACCTTAACTTCTAGAACATCTTTCTTGACAATGGTTTGGTGAATATATTGGCAACTTGCTCTATGGTAGGCATATACTTCAACTTTACTTTATTTTTCTCCACTTTTTCTTTAATGAAGTGATACTTGATTTCAATATGTTTAGTTTTGGAGTGTTGGACAAGATTCTTTGACATATTGATGGCACTTTGGTTGTCACAGCCAATCAGCAATGGTAGTTGCACATCCACCTTCATATCTTCAAGTTGCTATTTTATCCATAGTAGTTCAGTACAAGCCTGAGTAGCAACCAAATATTCGCCTTTGTAGTGTTTAGAGTCACTAAATTCTGCTTTTTGTTGTGCCATGAAACACATCTACTGCCTAAATAAAATGCACCACTTGACATTGACCTTTAGTCATCACAATTTCCAGCCTAATTAGCATTTGTATACCCATGCAAATTAACATGTCTACTTTTATCATAAAGTAGACCATAATTTATTATGCCCTTTACAAAACTCGTATCGAGCTATAGCTCTCCAAAGGGAAACTTCAGAGGGAACCAACTAATAGATGGTTCAATTAGTCTTTTGCCCCTATACCCAAGTCAGATGAACAATTTGCATGTCAGTATCGCTATAGGCCTTCACTAGAGTATACTTTGGCTTTACCCCCCTCCGATTCACGAAATAAGTAAAATAATGTTAAAAGTAGTATTATTTTATTTTCATTGGGGGATTGGCTCCCACTTATCCTACACCTTTTAAGTCATTTTAAAGTTGGATTAAAGTCAAGCTCAACAGGGTCTTCTTTCCCCACTAATTCTACTAAGCTCATTCCCTTAGTTGTGGTTTCGTTGGATAGTAGATAGGGATAGTAGGAATCTTGTTAATCCATTCATATGCGTTACTAATTAGATGATGAGGCATTTGGCAACCTTAAGAAAGTCATAGTTACTCTTGCCGCTTACCTACCCTTGGTTGAATTTCTTTGCTTTGACATTCAAAGCACTGGGTAGAAATCATATTGCATAAGCATTTGCAGGGACCATTGCAATGCTTTGTTTTAATTACACAATCAGATTTCCCTTGTTTGCACTAGTTTTGAGTCGATTGTACGACGCTTGGTGAAGGCCCCCAAGGGGACCATTCCCAGTCCATCCCCTGGCCAGCACGCAATGACCTACTCTCGCTGCGGGAGCAGCTCAAGCAGTCTACCATTAGCGGATGAGTTCGGAGTTGGGGCACCTAGGCCCAACCCTCAAAGCTAATCCTTTTCCTGAGGTGATGGATCCATTTTGCTAACTTCCCTTGCCTATATTGTTCCATTGGCTAGAGGCTATTCACCTTGAAGACCTAATGCCCATAAGTACGACCAGGCACAAAATGCACTTGGTCCTCTAGATGTTCAAGGGCTACTGAGCGAGCACCAAACACCGTGCAACTGCGATGCTCTTCCAGTTGCTGGACCCTACCTCTAACTAAGTTGTTTCTAGGGTAGGTAGGCTATTAAACAAAAAAGATAACTCTTCCGGAGGCCTTCATTGATGTTTTCGGACTCCCTAACATTGTCGTTAGTTGCTGTGTCTTGGTTCAGGAATTTTAACCTGATTCCTTTTGGAAGCTCATGCATGGATGCGCTGTTAGATGGGCTTTCCTCGTCTCTTAGGATTGACTAACCCATATGCAAGTGCCATTCACATGGAACCTTTCCCCTCTTTGGCCTTCAAAGTTCTCATTTAAATATTTGTAACTACTACCAAGATAATGATCGCTCCACCTGGGCTTGTGCCCAAGGTTTTGCAGCAACTACCATGCCCTCTTACTCATTAGGGCCTAGCCCTTGCCCCGATAGTCAAGTGTGGGTTGCGAACTTCAGCGCCATCCATTTTTGAGGTTAGTTGATCCAGCAAGTGAGTTGTCACACACTCCTTAGTGGATTTCAACTTCCATGAGCACCGTCCTACCGTCTTAATCGACCAACACCCTTTGTGGGATCTGGGTTAGCGTGCAGTTAGTCACCATAACCTGACTTCTGATTCATCCCGCATCGCCAGTTCTGCTTACCAAAAATAGCCCACTTGGGGCTCTTAATTTTGTGGCATGGCACAACGGAGCAGCCGCGCTTTCCTACCTATTTAAAGTTTGACAATAGGTTAAGGGCATTCTGCCCTTAATGCCTTTAATCATTAGCCTTACTTGATAGAATTTGCACCGAGCTCCAGCCCTATTTTACTTCATGGATGGACTCCAAAATTGGGCCAAGTAAGAAGTACAACGGCGAGGGGTGAAAGACATTGATAAGGCCATTGTAATTGTGAAGTCCCTCACCGAGTATCAAAGGGTAACTCCAACAAAGGTAGGGGAGAAAGAGATAAAGGCCAAGGAAGCCATAACCCGTCTACTAGAAAGGACTATGAGGAGAAGAAAGAATCCTTCATGCCCAAAGGAGGGTGCTTCATGTGCAAGGGGCCGCACCTTATGAAAAATTTTCCAAAATTGGTTTCCTTGGCAACTATGATCAAGCAACAAGAGTCGCAAGTAATTGACGTTCCAGTGGAGCAGATGGGTTCTCTACAATTGCTCAATGCTCTTGAGGTCAAACAAGAGCTCCAAGCAACGAGAGGAAAGGGGCTGATGTTTGTGGATGTGCAAATAAATGGACAGCATGCCCAAGTCATAATTGACATGAGCACCACTCATAACTTCATCACCGAAGAGGAAGCTAAATGACTTGATCCTACTATAAGCAATGGTAGGGGTCGACTTAAAACTTTTAATATAAGTGCCAAACCTTTAAATGGTGTGGCTCGAGGAGTACAAATGAGCCTTGGTCCTTGGAAAGGTATAGTCGACTTCTCCGTGGCACCTATGGATGATTTCAAGATTGTACTTGGCATGGACTTCCTTCATAAGGCACAAATAATTCCTATGTCATATTTAAACTTTGTGTGTGTGCTTAAGAAGGAGGTCTCGTGCATGGTTTCTACCACTTGAAGGTGAGTGATAGGAAAATCCTATCTACAATGCAAGCAAAGAAGGGCCTTAAGTGAGGGGAAATCACATACTTGGCAACAATGGTGACAAGTGATCCCTCCAGCCCTCTAGAAGTGGACCTACCCCAAAAGATTAAAGACATCATTGAAGAAAACAAAGATGTCATGCCTCCTAAGCTACCTAAACGACTTCCTCCAAGGAGAGAAATTGACCACAAAATAGAGTTGGAGCAAGGGTCTAAGCCACCTGCTATGATTCCTTATCACATGGAACCCGTCAAGCTCGAAGAGTTGAAAAGACAGCTAGTTAGTTTATTGGATGCAAGTCAGGTTTAACCTCTAAAGGCTCCCTATAGCACCCTAGTCATGTTCCAGAGGAAGCAAAATGGTTCATTATGTATGTGTATCAACTACAGGGCACTCAACAAGATTATAGTAAAGAATCGTTACCCCTTTCCTCTCATTCTTGATTTGTTTCCTCTCATTCTTGAAGAGTTCATACCAATGCATAAAGTTCCTTGTCATTAGTGGGATAATTTAAGGCTACTCGACTTAGCTTTTCACTAAAATATATAGTTGGTTTGGAATCTTACATCAAAATAGCTCCTATTCCTATTCCAAATGCATCACGTTTTACCTCAAAAACTTTATCAAAGTTAGGCAAGCATAACATAGGTGCATTAGTAAGCTTTTCTTTCAAAGTACTAAAAGCCCAATCATGCACATCATCCCATTTAGAAACAACATTCTTTTTAACAAGTTCATTTAAAGGTGCAACAATGGAACTAAAATCCTTGACAAACCTTCGATAAAAACTTGTTAAACCCTAAACACTTCTTACCTTATTTGCGTTCTCAGGCATAGGCCAATCCCTTATCACATTTACCTTCTCTTCATCCACACTTGTTGTTCCCACAGCCTTGTATAGGTTGTAATTATTGTCAACTAGGTTTAAGTGTTCAAGAAAGTAAAGCCACATGGAAGGGTGAGAAAGTGAATCCACTGCGTAAGGGCAAGAATGTAAATTTGCCACATAAGTCCTATTAGGGTTTCATGGAAGAGAGTACATAAAGGCCTTGGAAGACAAAGCTAGGGGTCGGTCGGTAATTCAACCATTCGAAAAACCTATACAACCGGCCAACCAAAGAGAAAACAAGGGAGGAATGGCTGGACAGCAAAGAGAGAGTACATGACTAGATAGCAAGAGAGGGTGGATGACAAATCACAAATCAGAAAAGGTGGAACAGCCAGACACAAAACAGCACTCCAAAACCAAAGAGTGAATGGCAAAACCACCACGAACTGAAAGAGAGAGGACGTCCAACCAACCATTCAACCAACACAAAGAGAAACTGTCCAAAGAGAGAAACTAGCCAACACAAGCTAAACGGCAAAGCAATCAACTAGCAAAAAAGGTGTGGACGACAAGGAGGAGAATGGCTAAGGCAAGGTGAACGACAATAAGGAGAGCACAGTCACAATACACCAACAGCAATTGAGACCTCGGTGAGTCAAAACCCTACAACAAGGAAGAGTAAACCAACTGGACAGCAAGAGTGAACACATGGCAAACCAATGGAGACCTTGGATAGCAAGGGAAACTAGGCAATGACTGGTAGGAAACCATGTGACTCACGGTAAATGGAAAGGCAAATGCACCAATGGTAAGAGAGGAGGTAGCACACAGTCTGTAAGGGAAGAGAGGAGAAATTGTGAAAGAGGAGACCACCAAGAGAGCAAACCAAGCTGCCAGAAGGTGTGAAATAGACAAGGACAAACTAGAAACGTGCGTGAGGTGTGTGACTAGCAATGCGTGCAAACCAGAAATGTAGTGAGTTGTGAAACCAGCAAAGCATGCAAACCAGAAATGTGTGTGGGATGTGAAACGCCAAACTAGAAATGTGAGGCAGACCGTGAGACGTGGAACAGCAAATAAAAAATGTGAGGTGAGCCGTGAGATAGTGAGATTGTGAAATAGGAGAAGGGTGAGTCTGTGAGACGATGAAAGTAGGAGCTGTGTGAGACAACCTAAAGAAGGAATTTGGCGAAGCATTGAAAGAACTCAACGTATTTCTAGATTTCTTCAAGAGAGGTTAGAGAGCATTTTGGTGAACTTCTAAGCAGCAATGAAGTAGCCATTCAATTCAACAGAGGCAAGACAAGTTAGAAGAAGGGTAGACACAATAAGTGACACTCTTTGTATTATACTTACTTAGTATTTGCAATAGTGAAAGGAGCAGAGGATTGAGACATCCATTGTAATTAGTATTGTCAAGTATAGTAGATTGTCTCGATAGAGGGAGAGTCCCTACTACCGTGGATGTACATCGTGTTAATGGAACCACATAAATCTCGTGTATCTTTACTTTGTTTTACATTATGTGTTTTGAATAGGCAAAAGTATCAGCCAACCCATAACCTAACGAAGACCCAATAGGCAAGGTGTCTAAAAGCTGACTTTAGGTACTATTGTGATTAGTAGGTAGCAATAGATCTACCTTAGTCAAATCTAAGAAAGAATTTGCTTTTAAGAAGAGGTTAAAGTTATTCACATATATGCGAATTGTGGTGATACTGATTCACCCCCCTCTTAGTATCACAAACTAATAGATCCTAGGGTGAAGTCAGGAACTTCAACACTAATACCTTGTGAACTAACAGCATAGACAAGAAACACAATAGATTCCATGGAAATGTACACTTATTGAGATTAGCATATATTTAGTTCTCTCTTAACAGATTGAACAAAGCATGCAAGTGTTTCACATATTCATCCAAATTCATGCTATAAAATAAAATATCATCAATGAAAACTACTACAAATTTCCTTATGAAAACACGCAAGACATGATTCATTGTCCTCATGAATGTACTAAGTGCATTAGTTAAGCCAAAAGGCATTACTAGCCACTCATACAATCCATATTAGTTTTAAATGTTGTTTTCCATTCGCTCCCTCTTTCATGCAAATTTGATAATAATCATTCTTTAAATAAATTTTGAAAACACACAAGAACCATCCAACTCATCAAGCATATCATCTAATCTAGGGATAGGATATTTATACTTTACATTGATCTTATTGATGGCTCAACAATACATACAATTGGATGTTTCCTCTTTCTTTGGGAGTTAGATGACAAGGACCGAGCATAGGCTAAGACTCTCCCTTACAAATCCCTTTGCACCAACTCATCCCCTTGTCTCTGTATATTCTTTGTTTCATCTTGATTAGCTCTATAGGGAAATCAATATGTTATTCCAACACCAAGTATGAAGCCTATTTGGTACTCAATTCCTCTTAAAGGTGGTAATCCTTGGGGAATCTCTTCAAGAAATAAATTTCCAAACTCTTACAATAATGGAACAACCACAATAGTTAAAGTCATTAGATAAAAAATAAACATCCTTGTACGTAAGAACAAGTAGTTGTTGCCTTGATATCATAGTGCTCTTAACCTTTAAGTAAAAACCCTAACTAATGTATCAAAACTTAGCTGAACCTACAAGTCCAAATAAACCCAAGAAATTAAACCTTTTCTAATGCAATTCAACCCTAACTTAAAATCCATGATGGAGAACAAGGTGCTATTGAAGTGCAACATAGCAAGTATTCCTTAGATCCTTTAGAAGGAATTGGTGGTCCAATGACTAGGGTGAGGACAAAGAGAATGAAAGAGGCTTTATAAGTTTAATCATGAAGTTGCATGACAAAAAGAGTGTTTTAGATGATTCCAAGGTTGTTTTAAAAGTTTTCAATGCTACACCAAGGATAATCACTTATCTTTATGTGCAAGATAATGGACAAGGCTTAAAACTTGAAGAATAAAACTTAGAACCTATGATATAAGTCCAAGCTACATGACCGAGTTGAGGAAAGGCTTAATTGCATGCTAAGTTGTATTAATGGGTCTGATTTTGTATTGGGTTCCTAGATTTGAAATTAAGGCCAAATTACATATAAAAAAAGGCCTAACTTCTTGGGTTTATTTGGGCTTATAAGTTCAATTGAATCTTGATACATTAGTTAGGTCTTTACTTTGACTTTTATATCATTAGTGGTAGTCTTTTAAGGATTCCTAATCAAGGCCGATTTGGGATTCCTAATCAAGGTAGAATTGTATTCCTTAATTAGAAGGATCACCTATAATTAAGGTCTTCCTATATAGGTATCTTAAGAAATACCTTTTCCTATTAGGATTGTAATATTTATATACCTATATAAAAGCTACAACTATGTAAAATTAAATAAGGAAGATTGATGTATTTTTTTTTAGCAAGTTTTGCTCTACTTTCTTGTGTTCTTGGAAGAATACATTGTCTTGACTTATCAAAAGAGTGATCAGCCTTTGGGGGCTTTAGGACATAATTTACTTAAGGTTTTGATTTGATCAACCCAACTTGTCTCTTAGCTTTCTGGGGCGTATATAACAAATTGATTTGAAGGTTCCTAGGGTAGGTCACCTAGCTAGTTCTTTATCAATTGGTATTTGAACCTTGGTTCTAAAAAAAAGTTATGTATCCCTTTTTCATCTTTGTTTAATACTTTTCTTTGTACTTTATTCATTCTTTGTGTTTCTTTACTTAGTTCTTCTAGTGTGTTTTGATTAGCTTATTACTCTTGAAATTGTATTAATTTTATGGGTGTTTGATTTGATAAAATAAAAAGGTTGAGAAAAAAAAAAGAACAGAAAAAAATAGAATACAAAGAAGCTGTGTTTAAGCTGATTAATGCATATTTATTCTTGCAACCAATTGTGTACATTTAGAAGGTTGTAAATATATATTTTTTCTTTTTTTAGCCTAAAAAGGATATCTTTAATTTGTTTTAAAAGTTTTGATTTTGATATTTGCCACCTTTTAACAAATTGCTCCTTGTGATATATTGATCTTAAGTCTTTTAAAAACATAAAAAGGGCCTAGCTTGAGTGGAAAAAGGCAAGAGTGTTGAGATCATCTTTGAGAAAAAGCCCAAATAGAGTGAAATATAAGTGATAACAATTTGATTTGAGGGCAAACATGTGAGGGAGTGTGTGAGGAACAAATTTCTTTTAATTGCTAATGTGTTTTTGTAGGTTGTAAACATGATTGGTAAAGGAGAAGTACATAATATAGATGTGAAGATTTGGATGAAGGTTGTCACTGAGTAGTTTAAGATGGTGATGGCAAGGTTAGATGAGTTACAATCACCTAGCAAATCCAAATCCTCTAAAAGGCATGTGATTGAGGAAGAAGATGAGGAAGAGTCAGACTATGAAGAATCAAGCTCAAGAAAGGGTAATAAGGCTATTTCCAAAAGAGATCAATTTGGGTAGGATAAAGATGAAGATTCCAACATTTCAAGGAAAGAATGATCTTGAACATTATTTAGAGTGGGAGAGAAAGGTTGATCAAGTATTTAATTGACATAATTATTTTGAGAAGAAGAAAGTAAAATTGGCAATTGTAGAATTCACTGATTATGCAAGTATTAGTGGGACCAATTGGTGATAAGTAGAGGAGCAATGGTGAGAGGCCAATTCAATCATAGGAAGTGATGAAATCATTAATACACAAGAGATTTATACCTAGCCACTACCAAAGAGACATGTATAGAAAGTTTCAAGGGCTGCAAGGGTTCATGAGTTTAGAGGACTATTATAAGGAGATAGAGATAGCCATGATTAGAACTAGTGTAAAGGAAGATTGAGAAGCTACCATGGCAAGGTTTATTAGTGGCTTGAACAAGGAAATCATAGATGTAATGGATTTGCAACACTATTTGAAGATGGAGGAGTTGTTGCATAAGGCTATCAAGGTGGAGAAACAAATCAAGTCCAAAGGATCTAAATTTGGATCAGCTTCTAGTTCTACATGGAAGGCCACATGGAAAGATGGCAAAGCAACCTTAAAGCCAAAAGAAGATGCAAGGCCAAAGGAATTAGCTGTTGTTTCTAAAGGTAAAACTGAAGTAAAATCTTCTAAATCTTGTGATGTTAAATGCTTTAGGTGTCAAGGGCATGGACATATTACTTCTTAATGTCCAAATAAAATAGCTATGATCATGTTAGAGAATGGTGACATATAAAGCATTAGTTCAACTGACAATGACATGTCATCATTGGAGGATTGTTCTGATGCTGATGTTAAAGAACCTATTTATGAAGCAATGTGGGCACATTTTCCATAAAAGATGCCATGTTAAAGACAAGTTATGTAGCCTGGTTATCGATAGTGGAAATTGTACTAATGTTGCTAATACTTTGTTGGTAGAGAAGCTAAATCTAAGTAACTTCAAGCATCATAAGCCATATAAGCTGCAACGGTTCAATGATTGTAGAGAAATTAAAGTAACCAAGCAAGTTTTAGTTGCCTTTTCTATTGGTAATTACAAGGATGAAGTTTTTTGTGATGTGTTACCAGTGCATGCTGGTCATATACTCTTTTGATAGGAAGGTTACTCATGATAGCCACAACAATAGATACTCTTTTGTAATTAATAATCAAACTATTATATTAACTTCCCTCAAACCTTTTGAAGCATATGAATATTAGATTAAGATAGCAAGAGAGTGCAAAATAAAAGAAGAACAAATAAGAGAACAAGAGGAAAAGAAAAAGAAAGTGAGTGACAGATTAAAGGAAAAGATAGAAAGTGAGGCATAGGGAAAAATTTCAAGTGAAAAAGGCGAGGTTGAGACAAACATTAGAGAGAAAAGTGTGCAAAAAAGAGAGAAAAGTAAAAGGGTAAGTGTGTTTGCTAGGAAAAGTGAGGTTAAGAGTACTATGATTAGTACTATGATTGTAAGGCAACAACTACTTTTACTTATGTACAAAGATATTTATTTTTTATCTAATGACTTTAATTCCTCTTTGCCTAGTGTGGTTGTTCCATTATTGTAGGAGTTTGAAGATTTATTTCCTAAAATAATTCCTCATGGGTTACCTCCTTTAAGAGAAATTGAGCACCAATTAGAATTCATACCTAGTGTTGTAATACCAAACCGATCTACTTATAAAGCTAATCTTGAGGAAATGAAGGAGATATAGAGACAAGTGGATGAGGTGGTGCAAAAGGGATTTTTAAGGGAGAGTCTTAATCTATGCTTAATCCTTGCTATCTTAGTCCTAAAGAAAGATGGGGCATGGCGCACATGTGTGGATGTCGAGTCATTAATAAGATCATTGTAAAGTATGGACATCCTATTACTAGATTAAATGATATGCTTGATGAATAGCTATTATCAAATTTGCATAAAAGAAGGAGATAAATGGAAAATAGCATTTAAAACTAAATATGGGTCGTATGAGTGGTTAGTAATGCCTTTTGAATTAATTAATGCACTTAGTACATTCATGAAGTTAATGAATCATGTCTTACATACTTTTATAGGGAAATGTATAGTAGTTTACTTTAATGATATTTTAGTTTATAATGAGAATTTGGATGAACATGTGAAATACTTGCATGCTGTGTTTAGTGTGTTAAGAGAGAACTAACCATATGCTAATCCCAAAAAGTGCACATTTTGCATGAAATCCATTGCTTTTCTTGGCTATGTTCTTAGTTCATAAGGTTTTAGTGTGGATGAGGAGAAGGTAAAGGCAATAAGAGACTAGCCTATACCTAAGAATGTGAATGAGATAAGAAGTTTTTGATGGAAGCCATATTGTACTTGCTCAAATCAACAAAGGGGTTGATGTTTTGCCAAACCTTAGACCACCAATGACAAGGACAAGGTCAAAGAAAATAAAGGAAGCACTCAACAACTTGTAGTGTGAAATTTACTTATAGGAAATTACTAGGCATGAATTAGGGATGATAGAGACTTTACCAATGCTTGCAAATGTGTCATTTGTGGGGGAACATGAAAACCATGGCCTTAGGAAGGTAGTTGGAGCTGGGAACCTGTGTTTGGGCATTTAAATGGGTTATTTGAATGGGTTACATTGTTATGTAATGGGTTGGACAAATTTCAACATCTGAATGGGTATGTTGCCTCCCACGTAGAACTAGAAGTTGATCCAAATTTGGATCCTTTGGACTTGGATTTGTTTCTCCACCTTGATAGCCTTATGTAACAAATAGTGTTATGAATCCACTACATCTGTAATTTTCTTGTTCAAACTACCAATAAACCTTGCCATGGTAGCCTCAGTCTTCCTCTACATTAGCTCTAATGATGGCTATCTTCATCTCTTTGTAATACGCCTTCACACTAATGAACCCTTAAACAAGCCCTTGCAACTTTCTACACAAGTCTCTATGGTAATGGCTATGTATAAATCTCTTATACATTATCAATTTCATCACTTTCCATAATTGAATTGGCCTCTCACCATTACTCTTTCTACTTATCACCAATTGGTCCCACTAAATACTTGCATAATCAGTGAATTCTATGGTTGCTAACTTTACTTTTGTCTCTTTGAAATAATTATGCAATCAAATACATGCTCAACCTTTCTTTCCCACTTCATATAAAGTTTAGGATCATTCTTCCCTTAAAATGTTAGAATCTTCATCTTTATGTTACCCAAATGTTATCTTTTTTGGAAACAACCTTCCTGCTTTTTCTTGAGCTTGATTCTTCATAGTCTGATTCTTCCTTATCTTCTTCCTCAATCACATGCCTTCTAAAGGATTTGGATTTGGTAGGTGATTGTAACTCATATATCCTTGCATTTATCATCATAAATTGCTTAGTAACAGCCTTCATCCAAATCTTCATGTCTATATCATGCAGTTCTCCTTCACTACTCATGTTTATAACCTATAGAGATATATTAGTAATTAAAAGAAATTTGTTCCTCATGAACTCCCTCACGTATTTGCCCTTGAATTAGATTGATATCACTTGTATTTCATTCTATTTTGGCTTTTCTCGATGATGATCTTATCACTCTTGCCTTTTTCCACTTAAGTTGGCCCCTTTTATATTCTTGAAAGACTCAAGATTAACAAATCACAAGGAGCAATCCATTAATGGCAAATCTCAAAATCAAAACTTTTAAAAGAAATTCATGATATCCTTTTTAAGATTAAAAAAATCAGATTTGCAACCTTATACATTATAATATGAAAGAATCAAGATGCATTACTTAGTTTAAATACAACTTCTTTGTCTTCCTTTTTTTTTTTCTCTCTTTCATTTTTATCTTAACAATCACCCATAGAATTAACACAACTTAAGAGAAAGAAGCTAATCAAAACAAACCAAAAAAAAAATAAGCAAAGAAACACAATGAATGAATAAAATACAAAGAAAAGCACCAAACAAAGATGGAAAATGGATATATAACTTATTCTAGAACCAAGGCTCTGATATCAATTGATAAAGAACTTGCTACGTGACATACCTTAAGAACCATTGAATCAATTTATTATGCACAACCTAGAAAAGTAAGAAACAAGTTTGGTTAATTAAATTAAACCCTTAAGGAAACTAAGTCCTAAAAGCCCCAACCTTTAGATGCCATAATGGTTGATCACTCCTTTGATAAGTCTAGACATTGTATTCTTCCAAGAACACAAAAAGGCAAAGCAAAGTTTGTTGAGAGTACCTCAATCTTATTGATTCCATTTTGCATAGTTGTAACCTTTATATAGGCATATAAATATTACAATTCTATAATGACAAGGTGTTTTTTAACATACCTATAGAGGAAAAACCTTAATTATAGGAGATCCCTCTAATTAAGAAATACAAATCTACATTGATTAGGAATCTTAAGAAATATAAATCTGCCTTGATTAAAAATCCTTAAAAAAGACTACAACTAATGGTATCTAGGTATAAGAGTCAAAGTAAAACTTCTAACCAATATATTAAGACTTAGCTAAACCTACAAGCCCAAATAAACCCAAGAAGTTAAGCCTTTTTTACATTTAATTTGGCCTTAATTTAAAATCCAGCAACACAAAACAAAATCAGGCCCTTTAATACAACTTAAGATGCAAATCAAGCCTTTCCTTAGCTTAATCATGCAGCTTGGACTTATATCATGGGCTCCATGTTTTGTTCTTTGAGTTCTTTGACCATCATCTTGCACATAAAGATAAGTAATTATCCCTAGTTTAGCTTTGAAAACTTTTAGAACTACTATAAAATGTTCTAGAGCACCCTTTTTTTTTTTCATGCAGCTCCATAATTAAGCTTTGTAAAGCTTTTTTAATCCTTTTTGTCCTTGTCTTAGTAATTGGACCACTGATTCATTACAAGGGATCTTGGGAATACTTGCTTTGTTGCACTTAAAGAGCACCTTGTCCTCCATCATAATAGTAACCATATCCTTAAGCTTTACATCTTCTTTTTCTTTTGAGAAGAGTTTGTTGTCTTTCTAGTTTGACTTCCATGACAAGTTAGAAGTTGAACTAGCTTTGGGTGAAACCTTAGACTTGGTTTACCTTTTAACTTTAATAGCCTTGTGCAATAAGTCCTCCATCTCAACATAATGTTGTAATGCCATTACATCAACTATCTTTTTATTGAAACCACCTATAAATTTAGCCATAGTTGCCCTACAATCCTCCTCTACATTAGCCCTAAATATGGCTATCTCCATCTCCTTGTAGTAATCTTCTACACTCAAGGAATCTTGAGTCAACCCTGGCAAGTTTGATAAGAACCGTAAATATGATGGGTGGAAGGCTTTAATGGATGCAAGAGGTCCATTGGACATTCTAGAAGGCCCAATAATATGAGCTAGAGCCAAAAAGATTAAAGAAGCACTAAATGGGTTGATTAAGGACATTCAGGCCAACCAAGTTTCAAATGGTGCGAATTCAAGTTTGACAAAGAGTCCAGCCTAATTAATATAATTGGAAAGAAGGCATTGGGAATATGAGCCTCCTAAAGCAAGAAGGAAATTGAGATGTGCCTATGACCATGAAGATGATGAATTTAATGATCAAACTACTGTGGTTAGAATTGTTAACAATAAAAGGAATCAAAGAGAATTTGGGAGGCAAGGCACCTATGACCATAATTTGGGCAATATTAAAATGACAATTCCTCCATTCCAAGGTAAGAATGATCCTGATGCATACCTAGAATGAGAGAAGAAGGTGGAATTGGTTTTTGACTACCACAACTATTTCAAGGAGAAAAGGTTAAAGCTTGCTATAGTTGAATTTACTGATTATGCTATTATTTGGTGGGATCAATTTGTATTGACTGGGAGAAGGAATCATGAGCACCCTATTGATACATGGGAGGAGATGAAGGCTATCATGAGGAGGAGGTTTATCCCTAATCACTATTATAGGGAGTTATACCAAAGGCTGCAAGGACTCCCTCAGGGCACCAAAAGTGTGGAGGACTACCATAAGGAGATGGAGATTACCATGATTTGGGTGAATGTAGAAGAAGATAGAGAGGCAACCATGGCTCGATTTCTACAAGGGCTAAATAGGGACATAGCAAACATGGTTGAATTGTAACACTATATGGAATTAGAAGACATGGTGCATATGGCAATGAAAGTTGAAAGGCAACTTAAATGAAAGGGCTCCACACAGTTTCAGCAGAATTCAGGTTCTACCTCATCTTGGAAGCCAAATTGGAGTAAAAGGGATGATATGACCAATTACAAGTCGAAATCCAAGCTATCCAAGTACAATAATATGGATTCTAGCAAGGAGACAGGTAATTTTGAACCTCAAACCAGTAGAAATAAAGATGTTAAATGTTTTAAGAGTTTGGGCAAGGGTCTTATTGCATCTCAATGTCCAAATAGGTGTGCAATGATCTTGCAAACTAATGGTGATGTTGAAATTGAAAGTGAATCAAATGATGATTTTGTGCCATCAACAAAGGGTGAAAGTGATGGAGAGGAATATTTGGTTAATGGAATAGCTCTTATTACAAGGCGAGCATTGAATATGCAAGTAAAGGAAGAAAATGAGGTGTAATAAGAAAACATCTTTCAGAAAAGGTGTCTCATCAAAGATAAGGTATGTTGTATGATTATTGATGGTGGCAGTTGCACTAATGTTGCTAGCACAACTATGGTTAAGAAGCTGGATTTACTTATTATGAAGCATCCTAGGCCATATAAGCTTTAGTGGTTGAATGAGAGTAGTGAAGTCAAGGTAAATAAGCAAGTGAATATCATTTTCTATCAGAAGGTACCATGATGAAGTTTTATGTGATGTTGTACCTATGCATACAGGCCATATTGTATTAGGAAGACCATGACAATTTGATAGGCGAGTCATGCATAATGGCTTCAAGAATTGATATTCCTTCCTAATGAATGAAAAACCTGTCACTCTTATACATTATCACCTTAACAAGCTTATGAGGATCAATTATTTATTAAAAATGAGAGTGAACAAAAAAGAGAGATTGATAAAAGAGAAAAGAGAGGAGAAAATGTGAGAACGCAAGAGAAAGAGAAGAAAAGAGAAAGTCTCTATGCAAAAAGAAATGATGTCAAAAGAGCATTCTATGCCAAAAATCCTATGATCATCCTTTTGCACAAGAGGGCTTATTTTAACACTAACAAGTTTGACCCATATTTGCCCAGTGTTGTTGCTTTATTGCAAGAATTTGAAGATGTATTCCCTAATGATGTTCTAAGGGGATTGCCACCTAATAGAGGAATTGAGCATCAAATTGATTTCATCCCAGTTGCATCCATCCCTAACTGACTAGCATATAAGAGTAATCGTGAGGAGACAAAAGAGCTTCAAAGGGAGGTTAAAGAGCCTATTTCCAAAGGATATATGAAGGAAAGCATGAGTCCATGTGTTGTTCCTATCCTACTTGTACCCAAAAAAGATGGGACTTGAAGGATGTGTGTTGATTGTTGAGCAATCAAAAAAATTACTATAAAGTATCATCACCCCACACCAAGATTAGATGACATGTTGGATGAATTGCATGGTTCATGTGTCTTTTCTAAGATTGATTTGAAAAGTGGATATCATCATATTAGGATGAGAGGGAGATGAGTGGAAAACATATTTCAAAACTAAGTAATTTATATGAATGGCTTGTTATGCCATTTGGTCTCACTAATGCACCAAGCACTTTTATGCAACTAATGAATCATGTTTTACATGCATTCATTGGTAAATTTGTAGTTGTGAATTTTGATGATATTTTGGTCTATAGTAAAACCCTAGAAGATCATCTTGATCATTTACATTCAATTGTAAGTGCTTTATGTTTTGAGAAATTGTATGCTAACTTATAGAAATGTTCCTTTTGTCACATTTCTTGGCTATGTTGTCAGTGCTAAAGGTGTTCAAGTTAATGAGGAAAAAGTTAAGGCAATTTGTGATTGGCCTACACCTAAGTCAATTAGTGATGTGCATAGCTTTCATGGTCTAGCTAGTTTCTATAAATGCTTTGTTAAGGACTTAAGCACCATTGCTACACCACTCATTGACCTTATAAAAAAGAATATGAGTTTTAGGTGGGGTAGTGACCAAGACAAGGCTTTTAATTGCATTAAGGAAAAATTAAATTTTACACCCTTAGTTGCTTTACTTAACTTTGCAAAGGCTTTTGAGATTAAGTGTGATGCTTTAGGTATTGGCATTGGAGCTATTTTGATGCAAGAAAGGCACCCAATTGCTTACTTTAGTGAAAAGTTAAATGGAACAAGTATTAACTATCCTACTTATGATAAAGAGATGTATGCATTGGTACAGGCTTTAGAGACATGGCAACATTACCTTTGGCCTAAGGAGTTAGTCATCCATACTAACCATGAATATTTAAAGCACTTGAAGGGACAAGGAAAGTTGAACAAAAGACATGCCAAGTGGATTGAATTCATTGAGAACTTTCCATACATCATCAAATATAAACAAGGTAATGAAAATGTGGTTGCTGATGCATTCTCACAGGTATGCCCTTATCTCTACACTTACTTCAAACTTATTAAGATTTGAATATAGTAAGGATTTATATGTGAATGATCTTAACTTTGCCAATGTGTATGGAGCATGGGAGATGTCAGCCTTTGAGAAGTTTTATAGGCATAAGGGTTTCTTATTTAGGGAAAATCATTTACGGATACCTATGAGTTCTTTAAGGGAGTTGGTTCTAAGAGAAGTTAATGAGGGTGGTATAATGGGTCATTTCAGAGTTCGAAAAACCCTAGATGTCCTAAATGAACATTTTTTTTGGCCACGCATGAAACGAGTTGTTGAGAGGATATGTGAGAAATGCATAACACGCAAACAGGTTAAATCTAGAGTTTTACCCCATGGCTTGTATACCCTTTACCTATCCTAGCCATCCTTGGGTTGATTTATCTATGGACTTTGGAGTAGGATTGCCACGAACATAAAGTGATAGAGAACAAAAAGTGGTAGAGATTCTGTTTTTGTTGTTGTTGATAGATTTTCAATGACACACTTCATCCTATGCTATAAAATTAATGATGCAAACAATGTGGATGACTTATTCTTTAAAGAAGTAATACGTTTGCATGACATGCCACAAAGCATTGTTTCAAACTAGGATACAAAGTTCTTAAGCTACTTCTGGAAGACTTTGTGGGATAAGTTAGGTACTAAGTTATTATTTTCAAATACTTGTCATCTACAAACTGATGGGCAGATTGAGGTGGTTAATGAAATGTTTTCTACTCTTTCGCGTGCTATTATTATAACAAATTTGAAAACATGGAAAGATTGTTTACCACATGTCGAGTTTGCGTATAATAGGAATGTTCATTCTACTACTAGTTACTCTCTATTTGAAATTGTGTATGGTTTTAATCTAATGAATCCTTTGCATTTGGTACTTATACCAATTAATGAGTATGCAAACTTAAATGGTGAACACATGGCTAACATGATAAAAAACAATTGCATGAGAAGGTGTGGTAACACATTGAAAAACGAACTGAGCAATAAGCATTCCATGTCAACAAGGAACAAAAAAAGGTGGTGTTTAAACCTAGTGATTTGAAAACAAAAAGAAAAGAAAGTGAGAGGTTAAAGGAAAAGAAAGAAAGAGAGATAGAAGGGAAATTTTCATCTGAAAAAAGTGAGGTTGAGAAAAAAGCTGAAGAGAAAAGTGTGTAAAAAGGAGAGAAATGTAAAAGAGACGTTAGACTGGTAAAAGGAATGAGTGTAAGCTCATTATAAGAAAAGCAATTAAAGAGAAGCAAACATAAGTGTTGAGTGAAAATAATTGAGAGAAACAAGTGAGGGAGTGTATGTGAGATTATTCCTAAATTTTTTTTGGTGTAAATTAGCAACATGACTTTAAAAGATAAGGGGACAAGCATGTGATGCTCCATGCTATGTAACAATTTAAGCACATGAATGTTGTGCCTGGTGCGATAAGAGATTGGATAGAGAGGCAAGGTAATAGCTGAATTGTAAAGGGGACAAGCATGTGATGCTCCAAGCTATGTAACAATTTAAGCACATGAATACTGTGTTTGGTTCAACGAGAGATTGGATGGAGAAGCAAGGTGTTGTTATAGCTGATTTGCAAAGGGGACAAGCATGTGAAGCTCTTAATGCATGAGGTATAATCATAATGATGATTACGATGAAGATGGAGACAATGATGTTGATTTGGTTGATCCAACTATTTTGGTCATAATTGTACATACAAGAAATGGTCAAAAAGATTTTAGTAGGCAAGATAGCTATGACCATGATTTGGACAATATTAAAATGAAAATTCCTCCATTTTAAGGAAAAATTGATCTTGAAACCTATTTAGAATAGGAAAAGAAGATTGAGTTAATCTTTAACTACCACACTACTCTAAAGAGAAAAAGCTAAAACTTGCTACCTTTGAGTTTATTGATCATACTATTATTTGGTGGGATCAAGTTATTTTGACTAGAAGAAGGAATTGTGATAGGCTTATTGAAACATAAGAGGAGATGAGAACTATCATAAGGAGAAGTTTTATCCCTAATCACTATTATATAGATTTGTAATAAAAGTTGCAAGGGCTCACTTAAGGCATCAAAAGTGTGCAATACTATTACAAGTAGATGAAAATTGCCATCATTTAGGCTAATGTGAAGAAGAATAGAGAAGTAACCCTGACCTAGTTTTAATAGGGGTACATTGCTAACATAATTGAATTGTAGCACCATTTGCAATTGAATGACATGGTGCACATAGCCATGAAAGTTGAGAGATAACACAAATGAAAGGATTCTACAAAGGTTGGACAAAATTTAGGATTTCACTTCATCCTAGAAGCTGAATTTGAGCCAAAGGAAGAAGAGAGTCGATTACAAACCCAAAGCTAAATCTTGCAAGAGTAAGGAAATGACTCCTAGCAAGGAAAAAGGTAATTCTAATTCTCAACTTAGTATAAATAGAGATGTTTAATGTTTTAAATGTCTGGGAAGCATATATATTGCATCTTAGTATCCAAATAAGTGTATCATAATGTTGCAAAGGGTAATAGTGCTATTGAGATTGAATGTAAGTCTATTGATGATCCCATAAAACTATTAAAGGATGTAAGTGATAGACAAAAGTACCCAATTGAGGGAATGTGTTGGTGGCTACATGAGCATTGAGTGCACAAGCCAAGCAAGATGATAAAGTGCAAATAGATAATATCTTCCACATATGTGGTTGTACAAATGTAACTATCATTGCTTTGGTTGAAAAGCTTAACTTAAATATCATGAAGCACCCTAAGTCATATAAGCTTTAATCATTGAATAAATATATGGAGGTTAAGGTAAACAAGTAGGTATTACTATTGTTTTCTATGGAGAGATATATTAAGGCGGTCTTAGTTGACATTGTACCTATGCATGCTAGACATATTATGTTGGAAATAATATGGCAATATAATTAGTGTATAATGCATAATGGGTTTGAGAATAAGTACTTTTTTGTAATAAATCATAAATCTATTACTTTTGAATCTTTGATAGCTTGACAAGTTTTTGAAGAAATATTGAGGTTTAAAAAAAGAGAGAGAGAAGAAATGAAATTGATGCTAAGAGAAGAAAAAAAAAAGGAAGAGGGCAAGAAGGATGACAAAGAAAGAAGGAAGAAAAGAAAGGAGATGAGACCAGGAGAAATGAAAAGGGCAAGAAAAAAAATTGAGAGTTTATATTCAAAATAGAGTGATGTTAAGAGAGCTTTCTTTTTGAAACAAACTAATTATACTTTTGTATAAAGAGGCTTCCTTTGGTACTAATGAGCTTAACCCCTTTTTCCTTAGTATTGTTGTTTCTCTTTTACAAGAATTTGACTATGGTTTTTCCAAAAGACATAGTGGTTTGTCACCATTGAAGGGAATAGATCATCAAATTGAATTCATCACTGATGTGAACTCCAAACCAATTGTAATGTTTCTCTTTGTGCTTTATTCATTTTTTTTGTGTTTCTTTGCTTAGTTCTTCTTGTTTGTTCTAATCAGCTTCTTACTCTTGATGTTGTGTTAATTTTGTTGGTATTTGATTTGATTAGATAAAAAAAATGGAAGATGAAAAAGTTGTATTTAAGTAAGTGGAGCATCTTGATTCTTATAACTTGTTTACATTTAAAAGGTTGCAAATCTGATTTTAATTCTTTCCTAGCATAAAAAAGGATATCTTGAATTTTTTCTTTCAAAGTTTTGATTTTCAGATTTCCACCATTTAATGAATTGCTTGTTATGATTTGTTGATCTTGAGTCTTTTAAGAACATAAGGGGGTTGGCTTGAGTGGAAACAAGCAAGAATGGTGAGATCATCATTGAGAAAAGCCAAAATAGAGTGAAACATGTGTGATAAAAATCTGATTTCATGGCAAACACATGGAGGGTGTGAGGAACAAACGAACTTTATTTAATTACCAATGTGTTTTTGGAGGTTGTAAATATGAGTAACAAAGGAAAAGGGTCTAGCTATGATGTTTTGGGTAAAGGCTATTATTGAGTGATTTAAGATGATAAATGCAAGGCTAGATGATTGACAATCACCTAGCTAATCCAAATATTTTAGAAGGTGTTTAATAAAAGAAGAATCAAAATATGAAGAATCAACTCAAGAAAAAGCAAGAAAGTAGTTTCCAAAAGTTAGCAATTTGGGCAATATAAAGATGAAAATTCTAGCATTTCAAGGGAAGAATGATTCCTAGCATTAGTTGAAGTGAGAAAGAAAGGTTGATCATGTATTTGATTACCCTAATTAGTCCAAGGAAAGGAAAGTAAAGTTGGTAGGCATGGAATTCACTAATTATGCAAGCATTTAATGGGACCAATTAGTGATAAATAGGAGGAGGAACGGTGAGAGGCTAATTTAGTCATGGGAAGAGATGAAATTTGTAATGCATAAAAAATTTATACCTAGCCATTACTATAAAGACTTGCATAGAAGGTTACAAGGGTTGTTTCAAGGGTTCATAAGTGTGGAGGAAGATTGAGAGGCTACATTGGCAAGGTTTATTGGCAATTTAAACACGAAGATTACTAATGTAGTGGATTTGCAACACTATTTAGAGATGGAGGAGTTGTTGCATAAACAAAGGTGGAGAAAAAAATCAAGTCTAAAGGGTCCAAATCAGGTTCAAATTTTAGCTATATATGGAAGGCAACTTGGGAAGGCACTAAATCAAACTCAAAGTCAAAAGAGGTACAAAGCCAAAGGATTCATTTGTCATTTCTAAAGGTAAAATTAAAACCAAATCTTTTTCTAAATCTCTTGATATTAAGTGCTTTATGTGTCATGGGCATGGACATATTGCTTCTTAATATCCAAATAAAAGAGCTATGATCATGTTAGAGAATAATGACATAGAAAGTATTAGTTCAAGTGATAATGATATGCCACCATTGGAGGATTATTCTAATGTTGAGGTTGAAGAACCCATTCATGGAGATATGCTAGTTACAATGCATGCACTAAATATTCACCCTAAGAATGATAATGATGAGGAGCAACATGAATACATTTTCCATATAAGATGCCATATTAAAGACAATATATGTAGTCTGTAATACTGAGAGGGGGGTGAATTAGTATTACCCCCTTTTTAATTGGTAGGTGAATAACTTCAAACTCTTCTTAGAAATGAACTCTTTCTTAGTTTCAACTAAGGTAGATCTATTGTTACCTAATAGTCATAATAGTCCCCAAAGTTACCTTTTAGACACCTTGCATATTACACGGATGATGACAACCATAGAGATGATGGGTGGAAGGCTTCAATGAATGCAAAAGGTCCATTGCACATTTTAGAAGGCCCAATAACACGAGATAGAGCTTCAATGGATGCAAGAGATCCATTGCACATTCCAAAAGGCCCAATAACACTAGCTAGAGCCAAAAAAGATTAAAGAAGCACTAAATGGTCTGATTCAGGACATTAAGGCCAACCAAGCTTCAAATGGTGCGAATTCAAGTTTGATAAAGAGTCCATGCCTAATTAATATAATTAGAATACTTAAATAAGTCAGACTAAGCAATTGCATTCCCTCCTAAATAGGAGGTTATTGTCTATATTGGAATTTATCCATATTTAGGAATTCCTCCAAAATAAGGATTTCTCCTAAGTAGGAATTTGTGCCTCTTTAGGATTGCTATCTTAGCCTATAAATAGGCACCCCTTGTAAGCTCTAAAAATCAGACAACTTTGAGTGAAATAGAAAGCAAGGGTTTTTTTCTCTCAGTTCTTTTAAGGACTAAAGAACTTATCAAGAGATACTTCTTCTTATGGCATTCCAATTGACTTATCACTCCCAATTCCTTTCTTTTCTGGAGTGTGGCGTCCATATCCTTTATAAATACCCTTGGTTCATGTTCCTTCCAAGGGTGGGTCTAAGGTTTGTGATATTAAACTCTGGTTTAGCTTTCTTGGTTGTTCTTTGATTCCTTGTGTGCATTGGGTCCCTAAGCCACGTCTTTATGGGGTTTTTCACATCAGTTGGTATTAGAGCCTAGTTCTAAATGAGGTTAAATCCACTCACTCTTCAATTTTCTACCTTGTGATTTATTTATTTCTCTTTAGTTTGTCTATTATGTGCATTATCATTCAAATGCACAAATCTGTTTGTTTGCAATCCTTCTCTCGTTGCTTGTTTGTTTAAGCTCATAAACGTGCTAATTTCAATTCCAATTGTTGTGTCTAAGTATTCTACTATTGTTTTGTGTTGAGGAAAAAGAAAAAGAAAGAAAGAAGAACAAAAGAAAGAAAACATCAAATTCAAAGTTTTTGATAAGGTTAACAGTTTGGTCATATTGGCCACAATAATAATAAAGTTTTCTTGCTCAACTCCAATTCTACCATTTGTTTTCCTATTTTGTTACCCAAGTTTGTCCTCTAAGTTATACTACCCCTATCCTGATTTTGTGAGTTTAGCTCATTAAATCCGTTTGTCTTGACATCCTTTTTTGTTTTTGATTCCTTGTTCTCCAATTTGTTCAATTCTACGCCATTTATCTTATTTTGTTCAAAATCAATACCCCTGATTTACGTTGTTTAGATCCTTATAGAGCTGAAAGGGAAAATCTAAGTGGTAAAAGGTAAGAGTGAAAGTTCATATAAAGAAAAAAGCCATAAAGAGTGTAAACACGAGGGAGTGTGACACAATCTTTTGAGTGACACACGTGAGGGAGTGTTCTGTGAGGTATTGTATTTGTTTGTGCAGAAGTAATACTATGACGTCCAAAGACAAAGGTGTAGCTCAAGAGGGAGCTGGTGAGGTGTCCTTCATGATCAAAGCTATGCAACAACAATTTGAGCGCATGAATACCAGATTTGATGATATGAGGGAGAGGATGGAGGAACAAGCTAATACTATAGCAGAGTTGCAAAAGAAGACATGTGGAATATGATGCTCCTAAAGCAAGAAGGCAGTTAAGACATACTTATGACCATAAGGATGATGTAGAAGATGATGACTTTGATGACCATAATTTGGGTAGAACTAAAATGACAATTCCTCCATTCCAAGGTAATAATGATCTTGATGCATACCTAGAATAAGGGAAGAAGGTTGAATTTGTTTTTGACTGCCACAGCTATTTTGAGGAGAAAAAGGTAAAGCTTGTTGCAGTTGAATTTACTAATTATGCAATTATTTGGTGGGATCAACTTGTTTTGACAATGAGAAGGAATCATAAGGAGCTTATTGATACATGGGAGGAGATGAAGGCTATCATGGGGACGAGGTTTGTCCCTAACCACTATTATAGGGAGTTGTACCAAAGGCTACAAGGGCTCATTCAAGGCTCCAAAAGTGTGGAGGATTACCACAAAGAGATGGAGATTACCATGATTAGGGCAAATGTAGAAGAAGATAGAGAGGCAACCATGGCTCGATTTCTGCAGGGACTAAATAGGGAAATAGCAAATGTGATTGATTTGTAACACTATGTGGAATTAGAAGACATGGTGCACATGGCAATGAAAGTTGAAAGCAACTTAAACAAAAGGGCTCCACATAGTTTGGGTAGAATTCGGGTTCTACGTCATCTTTGAAGCCAAATTGGAGTAACAGGGATGAGATGGCCAATTACAAGTCCAAAGCTGAGCTATCCAAGCATAAGAATATGGGTTCTAGTAAGGAGATAGGTAAATTTAAATCCCAACCGAGTAGAAATAGAGATGTTAAATGTTTTAAGTGTTTGGACAGGGGTCACATTGCATCTCAATGTACAAATAAGCATGCAATGATCTTGCGAAGTAATGGTGATGTTGAAACTGAAAGTGAATTGGATGATGATTTTGTTCCATCATCTAAGGGTGAAAGTGATGGAGAGGAGTATCCGATTAATGGAGTAGCTCTCGTTACAAGGCGAGCATTGAATATGCACGTAAAGGAAGAAAATGAGGTGCAACGAGATAACATCTTTCAGACAAGGTGTCTCATCAAAGATAAGGTATGTAGTATGATTATTAATGGTGGGAGTTGCACTAATGTTGCTAGCACAACTATGGTTGAGAAGCTGAATTTACCTACTATGAAGCATCCTAGACCATATAAGCTTCAGTGGTTGAATGAGAGTGGTGAAGTGAAGGTAAATAAGCAAGTGCTCGTATCATTTTTTATCAGAAGGTACCATGATAAAGTTTTATGTGATGTTGTACCTATGCATGCGGTATATATTCTATTAGGAAGACCATGGCAATTTGATAGGCGAGTTATGCATGATGGCTTCAAGAATCAATATTCCTTTGTAATGAATGAGAAACCTGTCAGTCTTGTACCATTATCACCTCAACAAGTATATGAGGATCAATTAAGGATTAAAAATGAGAGTGAACAAAAAAGAGAGAAGAAAACATAAGGAAACAACAGAAAGAGAAGAAAAGAGAAAGTCTCTATGCAAAAGGAAGTGATGTCAAAAGAGCATTCTAGGCCAAACAGCCTATGATTGTACTTTTGTACAAGGAGGCTTATTCTAACACTAACAAGTTTGACCCATCTTTGCCTAGTGTTGTTGTTGCATTATTGTAGGAATTTAAAGATGTATTCCTTGATGATATCCCAATTGGATTGACACCTAATAAAGGAATTGAGCATCAAATTGATTTCATCCTAGGTGCATCCATCCCTAACTGACCAGCATAAAAGAGTAATTGTGTGGAGACAAAGGAGCTTCAAAGGCAGGTTGAGGAGCTTATGTCCAAAGGATATGTGAGGGAAAGCATGAGTCCATATGCTATTCCTGTCCTACTTGTACCAAAAAAAAGATGGGACTTGAAGGATGTGTGCTGATTGTTGAGCAATCAACAAAACCATTGTAAAGTACCATCATCCCATACCTAGATTAGATGACATGTTAGATGAATTACATGGGTCATGTGTCTTTTCTAAGATTGATTTGAAAAGTGGATATCATCAGATTAGGATGCGAGAGGGAGATGAGTGGAAAACAACTTTCAAAACTAAGTATGAGTAGTATGAGTGGCTATTTATGCCATTTGGTCTCACTAATGCACCAAGCACTTTTATGCAATTAATGAATTATGTTTTACGTGCATTCATTGGTAAATTTGTAGTTGTATATTTTGATGATATTCTGGTCTATAGTAAAACCCTCGAAGATCATCTTGATCATTTACGTTCTGTTGTAAGTGTTTTACGTTTTGAGAAATTGTATGCTAACTTACATAAATGTTCCTTTTGTACTGATCAAATCACATTTCTTGGCTATGTTGTCAATGCTAAAGGTGTTGAGGTTGACAAGGAAAAAGTTAAGGCAATTCGTGATTGACCTACACCTAAGTCAACTAGTGACGTGCGTAGCTTTCATGGTCTGGCTAGTTTCTATAAATGCTTTGTTAAAGACTTTAGAACCATTGCCACACCACTCACTGAGCTTATCAAAAAGAACATGAGTTTTAGGTGGGGTAGTGACCAAGACAAGGCTTTTAATTGCATCAAGGAAAAATTAAGTTCTGCACCCTTACTTGCTTTACCTAACTTTGCAAAGGCTTTCAAGATTGAGTGTGATGCTTCAGGTATTGGCATTGGAGCTGTTTTGATGCAAGAAAGGCACCCAATTGCTTACTTTAGTGAAAAGTTAAGTGGAACAAGCCTTAATTATCCTACTTATGATAAAGAGATGTATACATTGGTACGGGCTTTGGAGACATGGCAACATTACCTTTGGCCTAAGGAGTTTATCATCCATACTGACCTTGAATCTTTAAAGCACTTGAAGGGACAAGGAAAGTTCAACAAAAGACATGCCAAGTGGGTTGAATTCATTGAGACTTTTCCCTACATCATCCAATAGAAAAAAGGTAAGGAAAATGTGGTAGTTGATGCATTATCTCGTAGGTATGCCCTTATCTCTACACTTACTACAAACTTATTAGGATTTGAACACATTAAGGATTTATATGTGAATGATCCTGACTTTGCTAATGTGTATGGAGCGTGTGAGGCATCAGCATTTGAGAAGTTTTATACGCATAAAGGTTTCTTATTTAAGAAAAATTGTTTATACATGCCTATGTGTTCTTTAAGGGAGTTGGTTCTAAGAGAAGCTCATAAGGGTGGTCTAATGGGTCATTTCGAAGTTATGAAAACCCTAGATGTCCTAAATGAACATTTCTCTTTGCCACGAATGAAATGAGATGTTGAGAGGATATATACAAAAAGCATAACATGCAAACAAGCTAAATCTAGAGTTTTACCTCATGGCTTGTATACCTTTTTACCCATACCTAACCATCACTGAGTTGATTTATCTATGGACTTTGTACGAGGATTGCCACGAACAAAAAGGGGTAGGGATTCTATATTTGTTGTTATTGATAGATTTTCAAAGATGGCACACTTCATCCTATGTCATAAAACTGATGATGCAAACAACGTGGCTGACTTATTCTTTAGAGAAGTAGTACGTTTGCATGGCATGCCACGAAGCATTGTTTCAGATCGAGATACAAAGTTCTTAAGCTACTTTTGGAAGACTTTGTAGGGTAAGTTAGGTACTAAGCTATTGTTTTCAACTATTTGTCATCCATAAACTAATGGGCAAACTGAGGTAGTTAATTAAACTCTTTCGACTCTTTTGCGTGCTATTATTCGAACAAATTTGAAAACATAGGACGAGTGTTTACCACATGTCAAGTTTGCGTATAATAAGAGTGTTCATTCTACTACTAGTTACTCTCTATTTGAAATTGTATATGGTTTTAATCTATTGACTCCTTTGGATTTGGTACCTATACTTGTCAACGAGTATGCCAACTTAGATGGTGAATGCAAGGCTGGCATGATAAAAAAAATTGCATGAAAAGGTGCAACAACATATTGAAAAACAAACTAAGCAACATGCATCCTATGTCAACAAGGAATGAAAGAAGGTGGTGTTTGAACCTGGTGATTGGGTTTGGGTGCATATGCCAAGGAATGGTTCCTAACTTAGAGGCATTCCAAGCCACAACCTAGAGGAGATGGTCCCTTTCAAGTTGCAGACCAAATTAATGACAATGCTTCTAAGTTGGACCTTCCTGGTGAGTATAATGTGAGTGCAACATTTAACATTTCTGATCATTCCCCTTTTGATATAAGTGATGATTTATGGTTGAATCCTTTTGAGAAGAGGGGGAATGATGACAACCATAGAGATGATGGGTGGAAGGCTTCAATGGAAACAAGAGGTCCATTGCACATTCCAGAAGGCCCAATAACACAAGCTAGAGCTTTAATGGATGCAAGACATCCATTGCACATTCTAGAAGGCCCAATAACACGAGTTAGAGCCAAAAAGTTTAAAGAAGCACTAAATGGGCTGATTCAGGACATTCAGGTCAACCAAGCTTCAAATGGTGCGAATTCAAGTTTGATAAAGAGTCCAGGCCTAATTAATATAATTAGAATACTTAAATAGGTCAAACTAAGTAATCGCATTCCCTCTTAAATAGGAATTTATTGCCTATATTGGAATTTGTCCATATTTAGGAATTCCTCCAAAATAAAGATTTTTCCTAAGTAGGAATTTGTGCCTCTTTAGGATTGCTATCTTAGCCTATAAATAGGAACCCCTTATAAGCTCTGGAAATCAACCAACTTTGAGTGAAATAGAAAGCAAGGGTTTTTCTCTTGATTCTTTTAAGGACTAAAGAACTTATGAAGAGGTACTTCTTCTTGTGGCATTCCAATCAACTTATGACTTCCAGTTCCTTTCTTTTGTGGAGTGTGGCGTCCATATCCTTCTTAAATACCCTAGGTTTGTTTCCAAGGGTGGGTCTAGGGTGTGTGATATTAAACTTTGGTTTAGATTTCTTGGTTGTTCTTTGATTCCTTGTGTGCATTGGGTCCCTAAGCCACGTCTTTTTGGGGTTTTCCACATGAGTGCATTCATTGAAGCTCTAGCTCGTGTTATTGGGCCTTCTGGAATGTGCAATGGACCTCTTGCATCCATTGAAGGCTTCCACCTATCATCTTTATGGTTGTCATCAACAGATTGGTTGTTCTTGATTAGGTCTTCATTTAGGTTAAAGGTTTGATGCTTCTTTAGCTGCGTTCACAACTCAATTAAAAAAATAGAATATAAATTCAAAGCAAGGACACAAAAGATTTACGTGGTTCTGTTAATGTGACGTACTCCATGGTGGTAGAGATTCTTCCTCAACCAAGACAATCCACTATACTTAAGAATACTAGTGTGGTATCCCCAATGATTACAATGGATGTCTTAATCTTCTACTGCCTTCACTATTACAAACACAAAGTAATTACAATACAAAGTGTGTCACTTACTGTGTCTACCCTTCTTCTAGCTTGTCTTGCCTTTGTTTGATTTGAATTGGCTACTTCACTGTCCCATGGAAGATCACCAAAACACTCTCTAACATCTCTTGATGAAATCTGAAAATTCGTTGATTTCTCTCAAATGCTTCACCAAATTTCTTCTCTAGGTTGTCTCACACATTTCCTGGTCTCACT
>JAHLGO010021109.1:4196349-4240116 GCA_020615895.1 Ceriops decandra
CCAAAAAGATTAAAGAAGTACTAAATGGGCTGATTCAGGACATTTAGGCCAACTAAGCTTTAAATGGTGTGAATTCAAGTTTGACAAAGAGTCCAAGCCTAATTAATATAACTAGAATAGTTAAATAGGTTAGACTAAGTAATAGCATTCCCTCCTAAATAGGAGTTTATTGTCTATGTTGGAAATTTTCCATATTTAGAAATTCCTCCAAAATAAGGATTTGTCCTAAGTAGGAATTTGTGCCTCTTTAGGATTGCTATCTTAGCCTATAAATAATTACCCCTTGTAAGCTCTGGAAAATCATACAACTTTGAGTGAAATAGAAAGCAAGGGTTTTTCTCTCTCAGTTCTTTTAAGGACTAAAGTAATTATCAAGAGGTACTTCGTCTTGTGGCATTCCAATTGACTTATCACACCCAATTCCTTTCTTTTTTGAAGTGTGGCATCCATATCCTTCTTAAATACCCCAAGTTTGTGTTCTTTTAAAGGGTGGGTCTAGGGTTTGTGTTATTAAACTTTGGATTAGCTTTCCTGGTTATTCATTGATTCCTTGTGTGCATTAGGTCCCTAAGCCACGTCTTTTTGGGGTTTTTCGCATCAGTTGGTATTAGAGCCTAGTTTTAATCAGGTTGAATCCACTTACTCTTCAATTTTCTATCTTGTGATTCATTTATTTTTATTTAGTTTATCTATTATGTGCATTACCATTCAAATTCACAAATCTGATTGTTTGTAATCCGTCTCTCTTTGCTTGTTTGTTTAAGCTCATAAACGTGCTAATTTCAATTCCAATTGCTATGCTTAAGTATTCTACTATTTTTTTGTGTTGAGAAAAAGGAAAAGAAAAAAAAGAAAAAGAAAGAAAGAAGAACAAAAGAAAGAAAACATCAAATTCAAGGTTTTTGATAAGGTTAACAGTTTGGTCATATTGGTCATAATAATAATAAAGTTTTCTTGCTCAACTCCAATTCTACCATTTGTTTTCCTATTTTGTTACCCAAGTTTGTACTCCAGGTTATACTTGACATCCTTTTTCGTTTGATTCCTTGTTCTCCAATTTGTTCAATTCTATGTCATTTATCTTATTCTGTTCAAAATCAATACCCTTGATTTACTTTATTCAGTTCTTCAGGGAAAATCTTAGTAAAAGATAAGAGTGAAAGTTCATATAAAGGAAAGGCCATAAAAAGTGTAAACACGAGGGAGTGTGACACCATCTTTTAAGTGACACACGTGAGGGAGTGTTCTGTGAGGTATCCTATTTGTTTTGTCCAGAAATAATACTATGATGTCCAAAGACAATGGTGTAACTCAGGAGGGAGCTAGTGATGTGTCCTTCATGATCAAAGCTATGCAACAACAATTTGAGTGCATGAATACCAAGTTTGATGATATGAGGGAGAGGATGGAGGAGCAAGCTAATACAATAGCAAAGTTACAAAGGAGACATGGGGAATTTGAGGCTCCTAAAGTAAGAAGGTAGTTGAGATGTGCCTATGACTATGAAGATGATGTAGAAGATGATGAATTTGATGATCAAACGACTATGGTTAGAACTATCAACAATAGAAGGGATCGAAGAGAATTTGGGAGGCAAGGCACCTATAACCATAATTTGGGCAGTATTAAAATGACAATTCCTCCATTCCAAGGGAAGAATGATCTTGATGCATACCTAGAATGGGAGAAGAAGGTTGAATTGGTTTTTGACTACCACAACTATTTTGAGGAGAAAAAGGTAAAGCTTCCTCTATTCCAAGTTGGTGGGATCAAATTGTTTTTCCTAGGAGAAGGAATCATGAGTGGCCTATTGATAATGAAGGCTATCATGAGGAGGAGGTTTATCCCTAATCACTATTACAAAGAGTTGTACCAAAGGCTACAAGGGCTCACTCAAGGCACCAAAAGTGTGGAGGACAACCACAAAGAGATGGAGATTACCATGATTAAGGCAAATGTAGAAGACTATAGAGAGGCAACCATGGCTCGAATTCTGCAAGGGCTAAATAGGGACATAGCAAATGTGGTTGAATTGCAACACTATGTGGAATTAGAAGACATGGTGCACATGGCAATGAAAGTTAAAGGCAACTTAAACAAAAGGGCTCCACACTGTTTGGGCAAAATTTGGGTTCTACCTCATCTTTGAAGCCAAATTGGAGTCAAAGGGACGAGATGGACAATTACAAGTCCAAAGCCGAGCTATCCAAGCACAAGAATGTGGGTTCTAGCAAGGAGACAGGTAAATTTGAACCCAACTGAGTAAAAATAGAGATGTTAAAATAAGCTCAATGTCCAAATAAGTGTGCAATGATCCTGAGAAGTAATGGTGATGTGGAAATTGAAAGTGAATTAGATGATGATTTTGTGCCATGATCAGAGGGTGAAAGAGATGGAGAGGAGTATCTAGTTAACGGAGTAGCTTTCATTACAAGGCGAGCATTGAATGTGCAAGTAAAGGAAGAAAATGAGGTGCAACAAGATAACATCTTTCAGGCAAGGTGTCTCATCAAAGATAAGGTATGTAGTATGATTATTGATGGTGGAAGTTGTACTAACATTGCTAGCACAACTATGGTTGAGAAGTTGGATTTACCTACTATAAAGCATCCTAGACCATATAAACTTCAGTGGTTGAATGAGAGTGGTGAAGTGAAGGTAAATAAGCAAGTGCTCATATCATTTCTATCGAAAGGTACCATGATGAAGTTTTATGTGATGTTGTACCTATGCATGTAAGACATATTCTATTAGGAAGACCATGGCAATTTGACAGGTGAGTTATGCATGATGGCTTCAAGAATTGATTTCCTTTGTAATGAATGAAAAACCTGTCACTCTTGTACCATTATCACCTCAACAAGCATATGAGGATCAATTAAGGATTAAAAATAAGAGTGAACAAACAAAAGAGATTGATAAAAGAGAAAAGAGAGGAGAAAACGTGAGGACACAAGAGAAAGAGAAGAAAAGAGAAAGTCTTTATGCAAAAGGAAGTGATGTCAAAAAAGCATTCTATGCCAAACAACCTATGATTGTACTTTGGTACAAGGAGGCTTATTTTAACACTAGCAAATTTGACCCATCCTTGCATAGTATTGTTGTTGCACTATTGCTGGAATTTGAAGACATATTCCCTGATAATGTCCAAAGTGGATTGCCACCTAATAAAGGAATTAACCATCAAATTGATTTCATCCTAGGTGCATCCATTCCTAACCAGCCAGCATATAAGAGTAATCCTGAGGAGACAAAGGAGCTTTAAAGGCAAGTTGAGGAGCTTATGTCCAAAGGATATGTGAGGGAAAGAATGAGTCCATGTGCTGTTCCTATCCTACTTGACCCCAAAAAAGATGGGACTTGGAGGATGTGTGTTGATTGTCGAGCAATCAACAAAATCATTGTAAAGTATTGTCACCCCATACCTAGATTAGATGACATGTTAGATGAATTGCATGGGTTATGTGTCTTTTCTAAGATTAATTTGAAAAGTGGTTATCATCAGATTAGGATGACAGAGGGAGATAAGTGGAAAACAACTTTCAAAACTAAGTATGGGTTGTATGAGTGGCTAGTTATGCCATTCGGTCTCACTGATGCACCAAGCACTTTTATGCAACTAATGAATCATGTTTTGCATGCATTCATTGGTAAATTTGTAGTTGTATATTTTGATGATATTTTGGTCTATAGTAAAACCCTTGAAGATCATCTTGATATTTACGTTCTATTGTAAGTGTTTTACGTTCTGAAAAATTGTATGCTAACTTACTTAAATGTTTCTTTTCTACTAATCAGATCACATTTCTTGGCTATGTTGTCAGTGCTACACCTAAGTCAAAGCAATTTGTGATTGGCCTACACCTAAGTCAACTAGCGACGTGCGTAGCTTTCATGGTCTAGCTAGTTTCTATAGATGTTTGTTAAAGAATTTAGCACCATTGCTGCACCACTCACTGAGCTTATCAAAAAGAACATGAGTTTTAGGTGGGGTAGTGACCAAGACAAGGCTTTTAATTGCATCAAGGAAAAATTAAGTTCTAAACCCTTACTTGCTTTACCTAACTTTGCAAAAGCTTTCAAGATTGAGTGTAATGCTTCAGGTATTGGCATTGCAGTTGTTTTGATGCAGGAAAGGTGCCTAATTGCTTACTTTAGTGAAAAGCTAGGTGAAGCAAGCCTTAATTATCCTACTTATGATAAAGAGATGTATGCATTGGTGTGGGCTTTGGAGACATGGCAACATTACTTTTAGCCTAAGGAGTTTGTCATCTATACTGACCATGAATCATTGAAGCACTTGAATGGACAAGAAAAGTTGAACAAAAGACATGCCAAGTGGGTTGAATTCATTGAGGCCTTTCCCTACATCACCCAATATAAAAAAGGTAAGGAAAATGTGGTAGCTCATGAATTATCTTGCAGGTATGCCCTTATCTCTACACTTACTACAAAATTATTAGGATTTGAACACATTAAGGATTTATATGTGAATGATGCTGACTTTACTAATGTGTATGGAGCATGTGAGGCATCAGACTTTAAGAAGTTTTATAGGCATAAGGGTTTCTTATTTAGGGAAAATCGTTTATGCATGCCTATGAGTTCTTTGAGGGAGTTGGTTGTAAGAGAAGCTCATAAGGGTGGTCTAATGGGTCATTTTGGAGTTAAGAAAACCCTAAATGTCCTAAATGAACATTTCTTTTGGCCACAAATGAAATGAGATGTTAAGAGGATATGTGCAAAATGCATAACATGCAAACAAGCTAAATCTAGAGTTTTACCTCATGGCTTGTATACCCCTTTACCCATACCTAACCATCCCTAGGTTGATTTATGTATGGACTTTGTACTAGGATTGCCACGAACAAAAAGGGGTAGGGATTCTGTATTTGTTGTTATTGATAGATTTTCAAAGATGGCACACTTCATCCCATATCATAAAACTGATGATGCAAACAACGTGGTTAACTTATTCTTTAGAGAAGTAGTATGTTTGCATGGCATGCCACAAAGCATTGTTTTAGATTGGGATATAAAGTTCTTAAGCTACTTTTGGAAGACTTTGTGGGGTAAGTTAGGTACTAAGCTATTGTTTCCAACTACTTGTCATCGACAAACTGATGGGTAGACTGAGGTAGTTAATCGAACTCTTTCTACTCTTTTGCGTGCTATTATTCAAACAAATTTGAAAATATGGAAAGAGTGTTTACCATATGTCAAGTTTGAGTATAATAGGAGTATTCATTCTACTACTAGTTACTCTGCATTTGAAATCATATATGGTTTAATCCATTGAATCCTTTGGATTTGGTACCTAAACCTATCAATGAGTATGCTAGCTTAGATGGTAAATGCAAGGCTGACGTGATAAAAAAATTACATGGAAAGGTACGACAATATGTTGAAAAAGGAACTAAGTAAAATGCATCACATGTCAACAAGGGATGAAAGAAGGTGGTGTTTGAACCTATTGATTGGGTTTGGGTGCATATGCACAAGGAATGGTTCCTAGCCCAGAGGTGTTCAAAGCTACAACCTAGAGGAGATGGTCCCTTTCGAGTTGTAGACCGAATTAATGACAATGCTTATAAGTTGGACCATCCTGGTGAGTATAATGTAAGTAGAACATTTAACGTTTCTGATCTTTCCCCTTTTAATGTAGGTGATGATTCGGGGATGAATCCTTTTATGGAGAGGGGGAATGATGTGAACCATAGAGATGATGGGTGGAAAGCTTCAATGGATGCAAGAGGTCCATTGCACATTCCAGAAGGCCCTATAACACAAGCTAGAGCTTCAATGGATGCAAGAGATCTATTGCACATTCCTAAAGGCCTAATAACACGAGCTAGAGCCAAAATGATTAAAGAAGTACTAAATGGGCTAATTCAGGACATTTAGGCCAACCAAACTTCAAATGATGCGAATTCAAGTTTGACAAAAAGTATAGGCCTAATTAATATAATTAGAATACTTAAAGAGGTCAGACTAAGTAATAGCATTCCCTCCTAAATAGGAGTTTATTATCTATATTAAAATTTGTCCATATTTAAGAATTCCTCCAAAATAAGGATTTCTCCTAAGTAGGAATTTGTACCTCTTTAGGATTGCTATCTTAGCCTATAAATAGGCACCCTTTATAAGCCCTGGAAAATCAGACAACTTTGAGTGAAATAGAAAGCGAGGGTTTTTCTCTCTCAGTTCTTTTAAGGACTAAAGAACTTATCAAGAGGTACTTCATCTTGTGGCATTCCAATCGACTTATCACCCCCAATTCCTTTCTTTTCTAGAGTGTGGCGTCTATATCCTTCTTAAATACCCTAAGTTCGTCTTCCTTTGAAGGGTGGGTTTAGGGTTTGTGATATTAAACTCTGGATTAGCTTTCCTGGTTGTTCTTTGATTCCTCATGTGCATTGGGTCCCTAAGCCACGTTTTTTTGGGGTTTTCTGCCTCACTTTTACTTGTCATCCTATAATAAAAGAAATTAACTAAGTATGATTTTTACAATTTAAATAAATCATTTACAATTAAGTAGTAGTTAATGTCTTATATTGAATAAAATCCTATACTAATAAGTTGTTTGTTGGCTCTTGCTGAGCTAGGAATATTAATGCTTAAAAGATGAAGCAATATGTTACCATACATGTCATTAAAAGGAAATTTGTCTTATTTTCATGCTAAGTAAAAGGGGCATATAATATGGAAGTAGAAAAAAGTGGGCTAGTGACAAAACAAGAATATTAAAGTTATTGGAAGAACAATTTTTAAAGTAAGAGCAATATCTGAATGAGAGTAGAGTAGGAGCAAGAACACAATTTGGATTAATGGAACAAGAAATCAAGATAAGAAAAGAGAATGCTCATAAGCTTTAATTAGGTTTTGGTTATCAATCCATTTTTGAGAGCAAAATTAATACCAATTAAGTTTGATCATATGAGATGTTTTAAAAGAAAGATATCGGGCAACATACGACCAAAATTACATCATTTTGCGTTTCTTTTTCTAGATATATGTTAACATTTTTAATTATTATGCTTTTAAGAAAAAAATTAAAACCATTACATAAGTTTCATAAACTGACATGTTACTTATATATAATGCTTTAAACTCTACTGGTTACATTAGCAATGATTTATAATACTATATATAAACTACTAGTTTCTATGGCAATAATTAGTATCTACAATAACCAAAACTACAACTTAAAGATTTATATAGTAATGGTTTGAAAGCAACATGTAAGAATTGCAACATAAAATGCTTATGTTGCCAATGCAATAGTTTTTATTACTACAATTCTAAACTTCTACCTTAAAACTGTTGCAATAAATACATTTTCTTGTTGTTTATGTTTCAAAATGAGAACATGTCTAATGTTCAACACCATCTTGGACATAAACATTTAAAGTTAATGGATTCAAAGTACACAGGAGTCATGGGTACATATTGACATACTTTATAAACATGAAATACACCTTCTCTTAATCATGTATCTTTCCTACATGGTTTGAATAATTCAATAGTTGAAAGCCATTCAAACATCATGATTATGGTTAAGGAGACAAATGATTACAAAGCTTATTAAGATGGTCTCATCTTTCATGATCTTGAAAGTAATCATCTAATGTTTCTTACATGGTTCAAGTAATGAACCATCTTTCTTATGATCTTGATTAAGGCTTCTCCTTTCACAAGGATGTATTTGTTAATATACCTTTATAAGTGATACACAAGATCAATGAGCTAAAACTAATGGAATCATGGTTTGTAATAATTTCATGTTGTCATAAATATTATTTTCATTATGACAAGAAGTCCTTTTATGTTTAACCATTTAGACTAACAAAGTTATACACACAAATTGAAGCCTTTGTTGAATTGCATTCGTTGCCAAAGGTTTTAAAATACAACTTCTTATTGAGAAGATAACACCTCTCAAGTTATTACGTTCATTAGCCATTGAGTCATTCATAACTAAAGGCACAAAGATTTAATATGTTGTTATTTCTAAGAATTGCAATAACCACAAAACAGTTAGTAAGGAAAAGTTAATTAAAAAAAGAATTAATGATCATAGTTCAATCACTCTTGCAAGGAGTGACATAATTTCATTTCAATGGCATAATAACATGATTGTTGACTTTTAGTAACATATTATGACATGGTTCAAGAGACTCTGTTAGATTAACTTTGAATGGTTTAATGGACAAAAAAGGAGACCGATTTGGAATTTTCTTTTGCTAATTTTCTTTCTCATTAGAACATAACCATAGCTTTAGTATTAAAATGATGGTTTCTTCGTTTATACCATTTCTTGTAACCTTTATGGGGCATTCAAAGGGAGAAGCATTAGTTATGATGCTTCATCTACAAGACTATTGTGTGCATTAATCATCTTATGTATTGACTTATATACTTAGAGCAAATTATATACACCATTGAGTGAAATTCATATTGGAAGGACTATGTAAGCAAAGCTAACTTGATCAAGGATCAATGACATAATCAATTCCTGCTTTGAATTCCATCTAACAACCGAGTCATTATGTACAATCAATGAATCTTATCTAAGTCCACACTCTACAACCTTTTCCTTTCATGCAATGAAAGAAATGGCTTAATGTAACAAGTTGAACTTATTCAACTTGTAAGGCATATAAAATGTTCAATGTTTGGAGTATGCAGCTCAAAATGACATGCAAGATAATCACCTTTACATTTAAACATTTACAATGATCATATGTGTGTACATGATTTGGTTGTTAGCTAGTGCAACATTTCTTTTTTAAGAAATAATGAAATTCAATTGATTAAGAATACCAATGATGTTACCTTAACCAAAAGTGATGATTTTTTTTTCTTGCTACCAAAAATGATGGTAAATGATCATTACACTAGAAGGTACTTATAGGAAATCACTATTTAAATGACTAAAACCATTGTCTAATATCTAAGGTAATAACTTGCTAACCATAACATTATATAAGAGTTATAATAGCCTTTGTGCAACAATTTTAAAGGTTATTGTGATGAGTATAAAACCATTGCAATAAAGATTTTATCCAACAATTCTTGTGATTAATGACACTAGTTTTATGAAATTTTACATAACACTTCCTAAATGCATATGTGATGGTTGCTTAGCTAACAAGCACAATTTAATTGTAGTTTTGGTTCATAAAAGAAGCAATGTTAGTACTAAAAGGTAATGTTTTCAAGACAAAATGCTAGCACTTTTAAGATTTAAAGGTAATAGTTTGAGATAAAAAAGCATGTAGTTTTGAGTAATAAAGGTAGTGGTTTTAAGATTTGAAGAAAATGGTTATTAGTTAAAAAGGTAGCAATTTTAACTAAGAAAGACAACAATTTTAAAATGCAAAGCTAATGATTTTGAAATTCAAAGGCATTGGGTAATTATAAAATAATCATATCAATTTCTTGATTGAAACACCAATAATTTTATATTGTTTATACTAACTTGATCCTTTAGCTACTCACAATTAGCATACAATTATTAAAATAATAAATACTAAGACAATTTACTATGCATTCAAACATACATAAAATATTTATTATAAAAGGTGTAAAAGCATAAAATATGAGCAAACATTTTTGTCTTATGCTCATGTATAATATAGTTTATAAAGGAGAAAAACAATCAAATAGGAGGCTTACTCCACAAGTATGTGCTTAACTTGCATTATTATCACTATCATTTGAAATAATCTACCATATGCATCTTCCATGGAAATCAATAATTTTTAGCTTGATTCCATCATTGTTCAAGTTTAAAGCATAAATTAACCTCACTTTCAAGCCACTTTTCATCATATGATTAATGGGTCTAGTGTCATGAAATGGGTTTTCAAATTCTTCTAGATTTGTTTCATTCACAAAACTACCTTTTGGTATCTCTAGGACATTATGTTCACTTTTTGAAATTTTTATTTGGGCTTCCATAGGCTTTTGTGTTAAACTTATCTTTGATGGCTAATGTTGGGTTTTTTGTCAATAGCATCTTGCATATTTGTCCTTGCTGATTTAATGTTGTGAATGTCATTAAGATGCAGAGAGATCGTTTGTCAAAATTGTTGATGGTAGGTCAACCCTAACTTCAATGAGTAAATGTTGACCATTGATCCTAAATTTTTAGAATTAATGCTGACTGTTGACCCTAAAGTTTAGGAATCAATGATGACTGTGAATTTTAGTACAACCCTTGGAAATTAATGTTGATAGGGCAACCTTAAACTTAACGCTTATATATATATATATATATATATCCATGCAGTTGCTGAGAGGTGTGTGCTCCATAGAAAATTAGAGAGAGAACAATAGGAGAGAGTGCTACAAAAATAGAAGAGAGAGCTAGACAAGAGAGAGTGCTGCAAAAATAAAAAAGAGAGCTTAACAAGAAAGAGTGCTAAAGACCATAAAAGAGCTGTAAAAACATGTCCTGTAGAAACAAAATGAGAGTTACAAAAATGTGAGTTACAAAAAAGTGTAGTAGCATCTAGGAGGAAAGATGACAATAACATCCAGGAGGAGAGAATGCAACAACATCTAAGAGGAAAGTCAGCAGCAGCATCTAAGAGGAGAAAACAGCAATAGCACCAGAGCGAGAAGTAGAGTGCAGTGGTAGCAAGGAGAAGGTAGCAATAGCAACAAGGAGAAAGCAGCAACTGCAGCAAGGAGTAAGCAGTAGTGGCAGCAAGGAGGATGCAACAGTAGCAACAAGAAGGAGAAAGCTTGCAATAGCAAAAGAGAAAGAGTGAGTGCATAGCAGAGGGAAGTAGCTTGCAGTAGCAGAAGTAGCAACTAGAAAAGAAGAGAGCTTGTAGAGGTAGAAGAAGGAACCTGTAGAGGTAGGAGGAGGGAACCTACAAAGGAGAGAACTTATAGCAAAAAGCATCAACAGTATGGAAGAAAACCTACCAAGGAAAATGGAGGCAGCACCAGCAATTAAGGAGAGAACCTACCAAGGCAGAAAGAGGCAATACCGGCAGTAGAGGAGAAAACCTACCAAGGCAAAAGGAAGTAACACCGACAACAAAGGAGAAAACTTGTTAAGGCAGAAGTAGACAACACAGGCAGTTGAGGAGATAACCTACCAAGGCAAAAAGAGGCAGAACCTAAAATGGAGAGAACCATTAACGGAGATAACCTGCAATGAAGATAACCTGTAGTAGAGAGAACTGTCAATAAAGAGAACCTATAGCAAAGGGAACTTGTAGCTAAGAGAATCTATAAAGGAAAGACTGATAAAGGTTAAGGAGAGTAAATGGTAGTGAGGAAGGACAAGATCTACTATAATAGCAACTTGTGCACATTAAGTGATCTTTCTTAGGGATGTTTTGTCATAAACATTTTATGTACTTCTTGAAAAAGGGTAGGAGACCTTTGGAGTGATCGAGAGATCAATCATTTGAGTGATTGGAAGATCAACTCTTCTAGTGATTAGAAGATCATTGTATGCGGTTAAAGAGTGATCCTTCCACAAGTGGTTAAGGAGTGATCCTTCTATAACATCAACTGTATCTTTTGATAATAAGAGTGGATCGTATGATCTAGGAGTGATCTTAGATGGTATTAGACCCCCTTACACATTTGTAAAATGTAAGCATCTCACATTGATTAACCCCCCTCTCAGTATGAGACCTAAGAAGGTCCTCATCAAGTGGTATTAGAGCCTGCTTCCTTTATTGATCCATTTTGTCTACTTTGATTTGAAATTGTTTGTTACTCTTGTGAATCTTTACATCTACTGCTGGTTAATATCATAGAAAGCATGAATAGTATTAATAGTAAGGGCATTCCTACTTTTGATGGACAAAATTATCAATTATGGAAGAACAAAATACTCTCATATTTGATGTCACTTGGTCTAAATGTGTTTGAATCTACTGTTAGTGGCTTTACCCCTATTGCTAAAGGTGTTGCTATGATGCCTACTAATAAGAAGAATTTGGAGTGCGATGGAAAGGTGAGAAATGCCTTCTATGCCTCTTTATCAAACAAAGAATTCACCAAAATGATGGGGTGCAACATAGCCAAACAAATTTGGGACAAATTGAAGAATGTTTATGAAGGAAACAATGTTGTGAAGGAAGCCAAGTTATAAATCTAAAGGAACAAATTTGAAAATATAAAGATGCTGAATAATGAATCTATGGATATGTTGAGCCCATCTTTGATGACTAATGTTGGATTTGTTGTCAATAGCATCTCATATATTTTCCCTTGTTGATTTGATGTTATAAATGTTGTTAAGATGTAGAGAGATCATTGATCAAAATCGTTGATGGTAGGTTAACCCTAAATTTAATGAGTCAATGTTGATCATTAACTTTAAATTTTAGGAATCAATTTTAACCATTAATTGTAGGGCAACCCTTAGGAATCAATGCTGATTATTGATGATTGTGCAATACTAATGTCAAGGCTTATAAATACATCCATGCATCTATCAAGACATGAGTGTGCTATAGAAATATTAAAAGAGAAAGACAAAGAGAGTGATTGACAAAGAAAGGTGCAGTAGCAAACTAAAGTGAGGTGCAGCGAACAAAGAGGTGATAGCAGCCACCAAAGGAGTCAGCCACACCAAAGGGAGAAGAAGGTGCAGCAACCACCCAAAGGAGGTGTGCAATGGCAACCAAAAAACCACATCAAGGGAGAAGGTGTGTAGCAACAAACCAAAGAGAGGTGTGCAATAGCAACCAATCAACCACACCAAGGGAGAACGTGTGCAATGGCAAAACAAGGAAACCAAAGGCATAAGGTGTAGCGACAACCAAAGAAACCAAAGGCAAAAGGTGCAGTGGTAACTAAAGAAATGAAAGGAAGAAGGTACAATAGCAACCAAAGGGAGAAGGTGTAATGGCAATCAATTAAAGAAGAAGGAGGTAGCAGCGACCAAAAGAGAAGTAGTCATACCAAAGAAGAGTAGCAACAACCAAAGAAGGAGGAGACAAAAACAGCATGTAGGAGGAAAGTGTAGTGGCAAAGCAAACCAACAGCAACACCAGGGGAAAAAGGAGGGTGTAGCGGTAAAGGAAATCAATAATTATAGCAAGGATAAGCTAGCAATTGCAGCAAGGAGAAGGTGGCAATTGCAGTAAGGAGAAGGCTGCAAGAGAGAAAGGAAAAGATCCACGTTCTGCAATAGCAACTTGTGATCCTTCTTAGGAAAGTTCTAGAATCCTTTTTATAAACTTTTTGAATAAGGGTGGGAGACCCTTAGAGTGATTGGGAGATTAACTCTTTGATTGGGAGGTCATTATAAGTGGTTAAAGACTAATCCTTCCACAGCATTAATTGTATCCCTTGATAACAAGAGTGGATTGTGTGATTTAGGAGTGATCCTATCACACTGTGGATATAGCTCACACATTATGGGTGAACCATGTAAAAATTTTGTGCATGTTCTCAAGTGCTCATACTTGATTGATATCCATACAGCTGCTCTCACATGAAGAAGCAAAATAAAAGTTGGATCATCGACTTTAAGAAATCATAGAGAAGGGGAAAAAGGAACTCTTCAAATCTAAAAGAAGAAATTTGTTGAGCAAATTGGATGAAGAAATTCTAAAAAAGAAGTTGATGATGATTTCGATGATGCTGCTATAGAAAATGTGTTGGTTGCAGAGGTAAATGTTAAACAAGAATCTTCAAGTGATAAGGAATCAACCGACGAGGAAGAGAAAGAGTTGATGCAATAACTTAAGAATGAATTGAGAACTTGTTTGCATAAAAATAGCAAGCTGGAAAATGAGATTAAGCATCTCAAGAAGCTGAATAAAAATTTGTTGTTGATAAATATGATCTCCAGGTGAAAGAAAAGGAGTTTGAAGTGAAAGAGAAGGAATACTTGAAAAGAATTAAGGAGTTGAATGTACTTGAGGTAGAGCAAGGCAAGATACACAACTAATTTTGTAAGCCAAGCTCCATAAAGCTGAGTTTGAATTAAAGAAGTATGAAGAAAGCTTTATACAGGTCACGGAAGTAAGAGGAGAGTCCTCTTTAGCAAATGCTATCAATGAAGATGCTACGACTTGATAGCTTGATGGCAAGGTCAAATAGCCCGCGCAAGACTGATCACTGAGAGACTTTTGTGGCAAGTAAAGTCTTTGCACTGTAGGGGGCACCACCTAGTTGTTGGAGACTACTGAGGGAATCCAACAATGCCAAGTGCCATTGCACTAATGCACACCACCATCGCCCCTACAAGTTGATCTATGAAGGACTCTTGCAGTAGCTAGCACCATTATGTTGTGGGGGGCATGACCCAATCACTAATGGGCCGGTGCACACTCGTATCCACCTAATGGGCCAATGGCAGGGAGACATAACTCATGCAGTGTCAATCATTGAGGGACTCATGATAGCTAGTGTCATTGCGTTGTGGGAGGCACAACCCAATAGCTAGTAACTACTAAGGGACTTCATCAGTGCCTAGTGCCATTATGCTAATTTATGGAATAAATTAGGAGCTAAACTCTTATTTTCTATTATTGTACATCCTCAAATAGATGGACAAACTAAAGTAGCTAATAGACATTCTCTACTTTGTTACATGTTATCATTCAAAAGAACTTGAGGCAATGGGAATAGCATTTGCCACATGTTTAGTTTACTTATAACAAATTTGTTCATTCAATCCTTGTCACCTTTTGAAGTTTCTTATAGTTTTAATCCTTTAACTCATATAACAAATCTTTTGACTTATCTTTGTTTGATGTAGGTGATTCAAGGACAAATCCTTTCGAGGAGGAGGAGATTGATGCAGAAAACCCCAAAAAGACGTGACTTAGGGACCCAATGCTCACAATGAATCAAAGAACAACCAAGAAATCTAAACCAAAGTTTAATAACACAAACCCTAGACCCACCATTCGAAGGAACACAAACCTAGGGTATTTCAGAAGGATATGGACGCCACACTCTAAAAAAGAAAGGAATTGGGATTGATATGTCGATTGGAATGCCGCAAGAAGAAGTACCTCTTGATAAGTTCTTTAGTCCTCAAAAGAAATGAGGGAGAAAAACCCTTACTTTCTATTTCACTCAAAGTTGTCTAATCTTCTAAAGTAAGCTCTTAGGACAAATCCTTATTTATAGGCTAAGATAGCAATCCTAAAGAGCATGAAGATCTTGGTGCTAAGGTGATTGCACAAGAGCAAGAGGTGCTGATTTTGCAAGCCAAGCTCCATAAGGCTGAGTTGAAGCTAAAAAAGCATGAAGAAAGCTTTATGCAAGCCATGGAAGTGAGATGAAAGTCAGCTTTAGCAAATACCATCAAAGAGGATGCTACCAAAAAATTAAATGAATGTCTAAGCAAACAAAGAACTCATTCCATAGGGAAGAAAGGCCTTGAATATATCAAAAATCCAAATGAAAAGGTAGCAGAGAAGAGGAAAATTGTGTTTGTGCTTGAAAGCAAGCACAATGACGTGATATAGAAAAGAAACCAACCAAGCTAAAATGGGTTAAGGAAGATATGATGAAAACTCGTATCCAAAGGAGACAAGTTGTCAAAGATGGTGAGAAGGTTGCTACTATAGTTGCTAAAGATATAAGACATAAACTTGGTGAATGAAGAAAATCCAGATTTGAAGGATTTTGCTGGAGCTATGGTAATTATGGACATAAGACTAATTTGTGTTAGAGTAATGGGCCCATAATGAAGAAGAATGTCAGGCAAGAATCTAGAGGAAGACTTTATCAAGAAAGGAGACGGTCTCAAGTGAAAAAAAGCTATATTCCATTGAAAAATAGATTTGATTTATTGGAAGAAATCTGTGGAAAATGCGAAAAGGTTGGACACACAGCTAAGGATTGCTTGACACTATTGCCCAGTCAAGGAGTGCAAGGGAGAACACCTACACATGCTCCTAAATTTGGCTAAAGAAGAAGAAGAGGAAGAGGAAGAGAAATGACTATGGTTATGGAAGTAGCCTTAAAAGTTTCCAAGAAAGAAAAGTCATGGATCTTGTACAGTGGCTGCTCTTCACACATTATGGGAGACCCCATGATGTTGAAGGGAGTAGCAAAATGTGATGTAGGGTTAGTCAGATTTGACAATGATGGTACCTTAAAGATTAAAGGTGTTAGTGTTACTGAAATTGGTGCAAAAAGGGTAAAATCAAAGAAAGTGCTTTATGTTGAACGACTAAAACACAATCTCATCAGTGTTAGCCAACTCTGTGATGATAGACATGAAGTTACTTTCAGCAAGAGTGGTATGGTAAAGAGATTTAGTGATTTTGCTGTTCTTACTAAGGGAGAAAGAACAAACGGAAACTTATACCAAGTTTCTAGAAGCAAAAACACATCCTACATGACCACTGAAGATGAGAATTTGTTGTGTCAGAGGAGATTAGGACATTTTGGAAAAATGGGGTTGAACAAATTGTCCAAAAATGAAGTTGTCAAAGATGTACCTAAGCTATGAAAAGAAAAAGATGCAATTTATAGCACTTGTGATGAGTACTGATTGAGGTCTCATACTGAGAGGGTGGGTGAATCAATGTGAGATATCATCTTTTTACAAATCTATTTGAATTTAACCTCTATGAATTGTTAGAACCAGTGATCCAATTTTTAATTTTCTCTTTTACGTGAGCGCAACCATAAGAATAAGAAACAATGCACAAGCACCCAAGTGCACACGACAATTTTTATGTGGGTCACTCACAATGTGTGAACTACATCGACCGTGTGATAGGATCACTTCTAAATCATACAATCCACTCTTTTCATCATGGGATACACTAATGTTGTGGAAGGATCAGTCCTTCACCACTTGGAGAATGACTACTCCTTAACCACTTACAATGATCTCCCGATCACTCCAAGGGTATCCCACCTTCTTTTTCAACAAATCTATCAATACTTTATGGAAACACCTTTCTTGGAGAACAATAGCTCAATATGGATCTTCTCCTTCCTTCATTGCCAGTGTTTTGCCGGTGCTAACCACGTACTGCTACTGTTGTCCACACACTTTGCTAATGCTGTCTGTACGCGTGGCCGCAGCTGTCCACACACACTACTAATTCTGTCCGTATGTGCTGCTGTGTCTGTCTGCTATTTTCCACGTGCACTGTTAATGCTGTCTATACACATTGTCATTGCTATTTATGCGCTCTACGCCTGCTGTCCGTGTGCACTGTGTCCCAACTATCCATGCTCTTTGTGTCTGCTGTATGCACGCTTAGGTTGCCCACTGTCCACACTCTCTTCTCCTGCTATCTACGCGTGCTATGTGCCTACTGTCTGCACTTGCAGTGCACCTGCTGTCCACGTGGGTTGGGGCTGCTGTCCACATATGCAGTTCATGCTATCTGCGCATGCTGTGTTTGCTATTCGCATGTGTTGCTGCTGCTATCCATGCACACTGCTTCTTTCCTCACTTGCTGTAGCAACTTTCTTGTGCTGCTACTGGTCTCCCTGTGCATTGCAATTGTTTTCTCATGCCACTGCTGCTATATCTGTGTGTTGGTTGCTAGTGAAGGACCCTTCTATTGCTGCTCCACCTCCTACTGGTAGCTGCTCCTTCTTTCTTTCTCTCCTTGGCCAGCTGCCTTGCCTTTTTCTTCCTCTTCTTGGCCAGTTGCCTTACCTTCTCTCCTTTGTGGTTGCTTTTCTTTCCTTGGTCAGCTGCCCCTTTGATGCAGAAAACCCTAAAAAGACGTGGCTTAGGAACCCAACACATACAAGGAATCAAAGAACAACCAGCATAGCTATACCAGAGTTTAATATCACAAACCCTAGACCTACCCTTTAAAGGAACACGAACCTAGCGTATTTAAGAAGGATATGGATGCCACACTCTAGAAAAAAAAGGAATTAGGAGTGATAAGTTGATTGAAATGCCACAAGAAGAAGTACCTCTTGGTAAGTTCTTTGGTCCTTAAAAGAATCGAGAGAAAAAAAAAACCCTTGCTTTCTATTTCACTCAAAGTTGTCTCATTTCCTAGAGCTTACAAAGGGTGCCTATTTATAGGCTAAGATAGCAATCCTAAAGATGCACAAATTCCTACTTAGGAGAAATCCTTATTTTGGAGGAATTCCTAAATATGGATAAATTCCAACATAAACTATAAACTCCTATTTAGGAGGGAATGCTATTACTTAGTCTGACCTATTATATATTCTAATTATATTAATTAGGCCTAGACTTTTTGTCAAACTTGAATTCGCACCATTTGAAGCTTGGTTGGCCTAAATGTCTTGAATTAGCCCATTTAGTGCTTCTTTAATCTTTTTGGCTCTAACTCGTGTTATTAGGCCTTCTAGAATGTGCAATGGACCTATTGCATCCATTAAAGCCTTCCACCCATCATTTCTATGGTTTTCATCATTCCCCCTCTCCTTAAAAGGATTCATCCACAAATCATTACCTACATCAAAAGGGGAAAGATCAGAAACGTTAAATGATGCACTCACATTATGCTCATCAGGAAGGTCCAACTTATAAGCATTGTCATTGATTTGAGCTACAACTTGAAAGGTACTATCTCCTCTAGGTTGTAGCTTCGAATGCCTTTGAGCTGGGAACTATTCCTTGCGCATATGCACCCAAACCCAATCCCCAGGTTCAAACACCACCTTCTTTCGTCCCTTGTTGACATGGGATGTGCGTTGCTTAGTTCGCTTTTTAATATGTTGTCGCACCTTCTCATGCAATTTTTTTACCATGTCAGCCTTGCATTCCCCATTTAAGCTGGCATGCTCATTGACAGATATAGGTACCAAATCCAGAGGAGTCAATGGATTAAGACCATATATGATTTCAAATGGAGAGTAACTAGTAGTAGAATGAACACTCCTATTATACGCAAACTTGACATGTGGTAAACAATCTTACCATGTTTTCAAATTTTTTCGATTAATAGCGTGCAAAAGAGTAGAAAGAGTTCGATTAACTACCTCAGTCTACCCATCAGTTTATGGATGACAAGTAGTTGAAAACAATAGCTTAGTACCTAACCTACCCCACAAAGTCTTCCAAAAGTAGCTTAAGAACTTTGTATCTCGGTCTCAAACAATGCTTCGTGGCATGCCATGCAAACATTCTACTTCTCTAAAGAATAAGTAAGTCATGTTGTTTGCGCATCATCAGTTTTATGACATGGGATGAAGTGTTCCATCTTTGAAAATCTATCAACAACAACAAATACAGTTCGTGGCAATCCTAGTATAAAGTCATAGATAAATCAACCTAGGGATGGTTAGGTATGGGTAAAGGGGTATACAAGCCATGAGGTAAAATTCTAGATTTAGCTTGTTTGCATGTTATGCATTTTGCACATATCCTCTCAACATCTCGTTTCATTCATGGCCAAAAGAAATGTTCATTTAAGACATCTAGGGTTTTCCTAACCTTGAAATGACCCATTAGACCACCCTTATGAGCTTCTCTTATAACCAACTCCCTTAAAGAACTCATAGGCATGTATAAACGATTTTCCCTAAATAAGAAACCCTTATGCCTATAAAAATTCTCAAAGGTTGACGCCTCACATGCTCCACGAACATTAGCAAAGTCAGGATCATTCACATATAAATCCTTAATATGTTCAAATCATAATAAATTAGTAGTAAGTGTAGTGATGAGGGCATACCTGCAAGATAATGCATCAGCTACCACATTGAAGTTCCCAACTTCACACTAGGATTTACTAGTCTGTGATACTGAGGGGGGTGAATCAGTATCACACCCCTTAAGAAAAACACTAATAATTTAAGCCAAAGTATTCTACTTTTTTAATACATTAGCTCTCGTCACTATGCAGGTATGTGAACAACTTCAAAATCTTTTCAAAAGCAAACTCTTTCTCATATTCAACTAAGGTAGATCAATTGTTACCTACTAATCTCAATAGTCTACAAAGTTACCTTTCAGACACCTTGCCTATTAGATAGATTGGCTGTTCTTGATTAGGTCTTCTTTAGATTATGGGTTTGATGATTCTTTAGCAATGTTCACAACTCAATTCAAAACACAAAATGTAAATTCAAAGCAAGGACATAAGAGATTTACGTGGTTCCATCAATGTGATATACTCCATGGTGGTTGAGTTTCTTCCTCTACCGAGAAAATCTACTATGCTTAAGAATACCAATGTGGTATTCCCTATGGTTGCAATGTAGTTACAATGGATGTCTTAATCTTTTGCTCCTTTCACTGTTTCAAATACAAAGCAAGTACAATACAAAGAGTGTCACCTACTGTGTCTACCCTTCTTCTATCTTGTCTTGCCTCTATTTGATTTGAATAGGTTTCTTCATTGTCGCTTGGAAGATCACCAAAACACTCTCTAACCTCTCTTGAACAAATTTGAAATACGTTGAATTCTCTCAAATGCTTCACCGAACTTCTTTTCTTAGTTGTCTCACATAACTCCTGGTCTCACCATCTCACAGTCTCACTCATCTCCTAGTCTCACCATCTCCTCATCTCACAGTCTCACCCATTTCCTAGTCTCACTGTGTCTGGTCTCACGTCTCACCTGGTCTGGTCTCATGTCTCACCTTCTCTAGGTCTCCTGTCTTCTCTAGTTTGGTCTCACTTGGTCTTATGTCTCACCTAGTCTCATGTCTCACTTGATCTCATGCATTACACCCTTTTCTGGTCTCACCCATTTTTGGTCTCACCAATTTTGGTGTTTTAGTGTGTTCTGGTGTCACTCGTTTCCCTCTTTTTTTGTCTCATGTTTGCAGGTCTCACCTAGTCTCACCATTCTGGTATGGTCTCATCATTCTGGTCTGGTCTCACCTAGTCTCCAGGTCTCACCTGATCTCACAGTTCTGGTCTAGTCTCACCTGGTCTCATGTCTCCAGGTCACACTTGGTCTCACCATTCTAGTCTTGCTTCACCTAGTTTGGTTTCCAAGTCAGGTCTACTTTAATATCTCACCTTCTCCAGGTCCCACATCCTCTCTTTCTGGTCTGCTCTCACGTCTCACCTACTCGAGGTCTCACTATCTTACAATGGTTGCCCCAAAAGAGATAAGTCTTGGTTTATATACTCCTTTCTATGAAAACCCTAGTAGGGGTTACTGTAGCTACAGCGAATTTCCTTTCTTACCCCTCCATGTGACTTTATATTACTGTTCCATTTAAAATTCAGCATTATCATCCTTCATAATTTATTTTCTTTGCTCTTTTCATTTCTACTTGACTACTTGAATGAATGGCTAGGATTGCCCATGAATAGTTACAACCTTGTCACACTAAGACTTAAGCAATACTAAACTCCCTATACAAGTTCACTCCAAGGATACCACTTTGTGAGGTTATTTGACATGCTAGTTTTCTCCTATAATTCTTCAGATATGAGCCACTTTTGTTTGCACACTTAAATCTAGTTGGCAACAATTACAACCGATACAAGGTTGTGGGAATAACAATCTCCCTCTTTGTAATTGTTGGCAACACTCAAAACAAAAGCCATTATGCAATAGTCCTTCCTAATCTTCTTAGAGTAATAATCAAGAAGCAGATGGATTACAACTCCCCTTAAATATGCACTCCCCCTTCCTTAATAGCTCCCCTTCAACTATTGCTTCTCTCCCCCTTTGCCAACCAATTACAAATATGAAAAACCCACAAAGTAGAGATGGAGGATTCACCTAAACTTCAAGCTTGAGGAGGCATTTGCACAGACAGACTCATTATGTACTTTTCAAACAGCTCTATGGACAGAGATTTAGTTAGAATATCTAAAATTTCGTCTTTAGTGCCAACATACTCCAACTGAATTGTACCCCGTTCCACTTGATCCTTGATAAAGTGATACCGTATGTCAATATGCTTGCTCATTGAATGTTGAACTGAATTCTTGCTAAAATCAATTGCACTTTGATTATCACAAAGTACACTCACTGGTAACTTCACTTCAACACCTAAATTTGCCAATTGTCTTTGCATCCAAATCACCTCAGCTGTGCTCAAAGCAACACTATTTTTCCTTCTACTTAACCATGCAACACACTTTGAACCTAAGTAGAAGCTGTAGCCACTGGTTGATTTTCTATCATCTATACTTCTTGCCCAATGTGCATCAGTGTATGCTTTTAGTTTTACAAAATCCATGGCAAGATACCAAAAACCCATGTCCAGTGTCCCTTTGAGGTACCTTAGGATTATTTTCACTGCCAACACATGAGATTCCTTAAGATTAGCTTAGAATCTACTGCCAATGCACACAGCTTGCAAGAGATCAGGCCTTGATGTTGTAAGGTATAGAATGCTCCCTATCATCTTCCTGTATTCTATAAGGCTTGTACTCCTTCTTTTTTGATCTTTTGTTAACTTGCAGCCTACTGTTATAGGGGTACTAACAGGTCTATTACCCTCTATGCCAAATGTTTTCAGTATCTCTTTGGCGATCTTCACACTGTTTTATCTATGATCCAAGAAAGTCATTCCTCCAATCAATGACAACTCAAATTCCTCACTCATCTTCTGTGCAAATTCTTGGCAAAGCTCAGAGTGATCCCCTCTAAAGATGATGTCATCTACATATACTATGCTTATTAGTTGGCATTTCTCTGAGTTAAACACATATAGGTTATTACCAACTGTTCCTTTTTTAAAGTTCAACCTTCTCAAATACGAATGCAGGCTGCTGTACCATGCTCTTGGGGCTTGTTTAAGGCCATACAAGGCTTTCTTCAGCTTGCACACGTGTGTCTCATCCTCACTGATTTGTACTCCATTGGGTTGTTCAATATACACTTCTTCTTTTAGGAACCCATTCAGAAAGGCTGATTTCACATCCATCTGGTAAACTGTATACCTCTTATGTGTTACCAAAGCTAAGAACATTCTAATAGTTTCCAGCCTTGCTACTGGAGCAAAAGTTTCATCAACATCTACCCCTTCTATTTGAGTGTAGCCTTTGCAAACCAGTCTAGCCTTGTTCCTCACCACCTTGCCATCTTTATTGTGTTTATTTCTAAACACCCATTTTGTGCCTATGACATTCTTGTTAGTTGGTCTTGGAACTAGCACACATGGTTCATTCTTCTCAATTTGATGTAGCTCCTCATTGATAGCTTTGACCCAGGCTTTATCTTGTGCAGCCTCTTTAACAGATTTAGGTTTAACTTGCACACAGCTTGGAACAATTTGGAATTTGCTGGCATTGCACACAGCTTGCACAAGCCCCATAGAATATAGGAAGATGATAGGGAGCCTTTTATACCTTATAGCATCAAGGCTTGATCTCATGCAAGCTATGTGCATTGCTAGCAGATTCTAAGCTAATCCTAAGGAATCTCATGTGTTGACAGTGAAAAGAATCCTAAGATACCTCAATAGGACACTGGAAATGGGTTTGTGGTATCCTACCATGGATTCTACAAAATTACGAGCATACACTAATGCAAACTGGGCAAGAAGTACAGATGACAGAAAATCAACCAGTGGCTGCAGCTTCTACTTGGGTTCAAAGTATGTTGCATGGTTATGTAGAAAGCAAAACAGTATTACTTTAAGCACAACTGAGGTTGAGTATATGGCTGCTTCTGCAGCATGTACTCAAGTGATATGGATGCTAAGACAATTGGTAGATTTGGGTGTTGAAGTGAAGTTACTAGTGAGTGTACTTTGTGATAATCAAAATGCAATTAATCTCAGCAAGAATCCAATTCAACATTTAAGGAGCAAGCATATTGAAAAGCACTAAATATCAAATGGAAGAGGGCATAATTCAGTTGGAGCATGTTGGCAATAAATATCAAATCTCAGATATTCTAACTAAACCTTTGTCTACAGACCTATTTGAAAAGCACAGAATGAGTCTGTCTGCGCAAATGCCTCATCAATCCTGAAGTTTAGGTGAATCCTCCATCTCTACTTTGCGTTTTGTTTTTCAAATTTGTAATTGGTTGGCAAAGGGGGAGAGAAGCAATAGTGCGGGGAGCTATTAAGGAAGGGGGAGTGCATATTTAGTGGGAGTTGTAATCCATCTGCTTTTGGATTATTACTTTAAGAAGATTATGAAGGACTACTGCATAATGGTTTTTGTTGTGAGTGTTACCAATAATTACAAAGGGGGAGATTGTTGTTCTGATAGCCTTATATGGGTTGTAATTGTTGTTAACTAGATTAAAGTGTGCAAATAGAAGTGGCTGATATCTCAGGAATTACAGGATAAGATTAGCATGTCAAATAACCTCGTAAAGTGATCTCCTTGGAGTGAACTTGTAGTAGGAGTTCAGCATTGCCTAAGTCTTAGTGTGACATAACATTGCTTGGGAAAAATAAATTAAGGAGGATGCAGGTGGTATTTGCAACCATGGGCATGAATATGGTGAAATCTATATAGAAGGGTTTTAAGCCTCTAAAAAAAGGTAAAGATCCAACCCAAAAGGAATTAAGGTAGTTTGAGATAAATAGGAAGGTCTCAAATGTCGTCATTTCAGCATTGATAGATGCTGAATATGCTAAAGTTATGGACTGCAAATCTGCTAAGGAGATATGGGACAGATTGCTGAAGGTCTATAAAGGTGATTACAAAATAAAGCAGGCCAAGCTTTAAGTTTTCAAGGAGAGATATGAATCCCTTAAAATGCAGAAGAATGAGACAGTCCAAGAGTTCTTCACCAGGGTTATTGATGCTGTAAACAACCTTATAAGTCTTGGAAAGAATAAGGACTCATCTATTGTGAAGAAAATTTTGAGAATTTTTCCTGAGATGTTTGCCTCAAAGGTGGTAGCCATAAAGGAGAGTAGTGATCTCAATTCTATGTCACTGCATGATCTCTAATACATGGCATATGAGATGAAAATAAAGTCAACTGAATGCTCTTTAACGTCAAAGCTATCAAAGGAGGCAACTTTCAAAGTTATGAGACACTTGAAGATAAGAGAAGAGGAAGAATCATCTAGTGAAGATGATGATGAGGAGGAGGAAGAAAGTGAAGGTGAAGTGTTGGCTTACTTCATAAGGAAATTCAAAAAGGGGTCTAAGAAGGGAAAAGGATAGTTTTCCTTGAGATGTTATCGCTGTGGGCAGAATGGACACTTTGCTTTTCAGTGCAAAGTGAAACTTGATGATGAAGATAAGGATGGTGATGATGAGCAGAATTCAAAATGGAGAAGACCATCATTCATGTCAAGGAAGTCTAGTAAGAAGACTACTAACCTATAGAAGAAGAAGAGAGGCTTATTCAAGAGTTATGTGAGCCAGACAAAAGAAGCCAATGAGGAGGATAATGTAGACTCATCAGATGAGCATGCCTTTATGGCATCAACTATATGTGGTAGTTCAACCTTTGAAGAGGAAAAGGTGATTGATGAAGAAGAACTAGATCTTGAAGCTGAGTTAGAAGCAACTTCAAAGGAGATAATCAAAAGGGGTAGGACCACAAGAAGGTTGGAGACCCATATAAAGTAAGATGAAGCAAAGATTAAGGAAGCAAAAAGTCAAAAGGATGAAATATGGGCTGAGCATATTGACTTAAAGAGAAGATTTGAGGAACATATCAAAATATGTAAAGACCTTACTATGGAACTTGGCTCAAGGACTTCAACAATTGAAGAAATGGAGATAGAGTTGCTAAGACTTCAGCAACAACTCAAAAAGAGTGAAGAGAACTTGCAGAAGTTTGAAGTGGTAGGAGAAATAAGCTCTGCAAGAGAAAAGAAGAATGAAGAGAAAGTGCAGCAATCTGACACTGCACTACCTAAAGAGAATGAGACTTTGCCACAGAAGTTGAAAGAGAAGGTTGTGACTCAGGAGAAGATAATTGAAGAAGAGAAGACAGTTATCATACCAAAGCTAGGGCCAAAAATGATGTATGTGGTTAAAGAGCAGTAGCCCATAGCTACTACGTCTCATAGAAATAGGTTGCCAAGTAAAGAGTAAAGAAGGCAATACTGTTGTAGTCAGGAAGAGAACAGTTGAAAATTTATATGTGATTGATGAGGACAAGACAAACAACTATTTACTTACAAAAGAAGAAGAAAATCAACTTCGGCATAGGAGGCTGGGACACTTAACATAGAAGAACATGAGGAAGTTGACCATTACTCATGCAATCAGAGACATTCCAGACCTCAAGAGAGAGAGGGAGTATGTTTGCTTAGCATGCTCTAAAGGAAAATAGGTCAGAAAGAAATATAAGAGCCAAGAGTTCAGTTCTAAAGTAGTGCTTGACATTGTACATACTGATTTGTATGGGTCGATGAGAACAAAAGGGTTGAATGGTGAAAGGTACTTCATCTTGTTCATTGATGATTATTCCAAAAGGGCCTGCATCATGCACCTCAAGCACGAGTCAGAATTTTTGAAATGCTTCAAGAGTTACAAAAGATTGGTTGAAAATGAGAGTTGAAAGAAGATCAAAGTATTGAGGTCAGATCAAGGCACTAAATTCACAAATGGAGCTTTTGAAGATTACCTTGAGAAGCATGGAATTCACCATTGGATGGTGGCAGCAAGAACACCTAAACAAAATGAGGTGGTAGAGAGGAAAAATAGAGTTATGGTTTAAATGGCAAGAATTTTACTATTGGAATCCAAGTTTCACACAATATTTTGGACAGAAGCAACATTTACTGTTATACATCTACTAAATAGAGTTTTACTAAGGCCTAATACTGATATGACTCCATATGAGCTGTGGAGTGGGAAGAAGACAACAGCCAAGTATCTTAGAATCTTTGGCAGCCCATGTTTTGTGAAGAACAAGGAGCAAAACTTGGGAAAATTCCATGGTAGGTTAGATGAAGGCATCTTTGTGGGATACTCAGTAAAGAAAAAAGGTTATAGAGTTTTTCTGCATAAACTAGGAGAAGTAGTCAGTTCTAGTGATGTGAGAATATATAAAAACTGGAAAACAATACATAATGGAGAAGTTGAGGACAATAAAGAAGATAACTTCAAGATAGATGAAGAATCCGACCAACATAAAGAAAAGGGAAAAGAAGTAAGTTCAAACTCAGAGAATAAAGAGTTTAAAGATGAAGAAAGAGATTATATTATAACTAAGACTATGCAAGAGAGAAAGACAAAGAAAACATGAGCTAGTGCTTATCAAGGAAATTAGATCATAGGTGATCCATCAGCAGAAGTTACAACAAGAAGAAGAATTGTGGGAGCTACTGCTTTACTCTCACAAGTTAAACCTAAATCTGTTGAAGAGGCTGCACAAGATAAAGCCTGGGTCAAAGCTATTAATGAGGAGCTCGATCAAATCGAGAAGAATGAACCATAGGAGCTGGTTCTAAGACCGACTAATAAGAATGTTATTGGCACAAAATGGGTGTTTAGAAATAAACATAATAAAGATGGCAAGGTGGTGAGGAACAAGGCTAGGCTGGTTTGCAAAGGCTACTCTCAAATAGAAGGGGTAGATGTTGATGAAACTTTTGCTCCAATAGAAAAGCTAGAAACTATTAGAATGTTCTTAGCTTTGGCAGCACATAAGAGTATAAAGTTTACCAGATGGATGTGAAATCAACCTTTTTGAATGGGCTCCTCAAAGAAGAAGTGTACAACCCAATGGAGTACAAATCAGTGAGGATGAGACACACGTGTGCAAGCTGAAGAAAGCCTTGTATGGCCTTAAACAAGCCCCAAGAGCATGGTACAGTAGCCTAGATGTATATTTGAGAAGGTTGAACTTCAAAAGAGGAACAATTGATAATAACCTATATGTGTTTGACTTAGAGAAATGCCAACTAATAAGCATAGTATATGTAGATGACATCATCTTTGGAGGAGATCACTCTGAGCTTTGCCAAGAACTTGCACAGAAGATGAGTGAGGAATTTGAGTTGTCATTGATTGGAGAAATGACTTTCTTGGATTATAGATAAAACAGTGTGAAGAAGGTCACCAAAGAGATGCTGAAAATGTTTGGAATAGAGGGTAACAGACCTGTTAGTACCCCTATAATAATAGGCTGCAAGTTAACAAAAGATTAGAAAGGAAGGAGTACAAGCCCTATAGAATACAGGAAGATGATAGGGAGTCTTCTATACCATATAGCATCAAGGCCTGATCTCATGCAAGCTATGTGCATTGCTAGCGGATTCTAAACTGATCCTAAGGAATCTCATGTGTTGACAGTGAAAAGAATCCTAAGATACCTCAAAGGGACATTGGAAATGGGTTTGTGGTATCCTACCATGGATTCTACAAAATTACGAGAATACACTAATGCAAACTGGGCAAGAAGTACAGATGACAAAAAATCAACCAGTGGCTGCAGCTTCTACTTGTGTTCAAAGTGTGTTGCATGGTTATGTAGAAAGCAAAATAATATTGCTTTAAGCACAACTGAGGTCGAGTATATGGCTGCTTGTGCAGCATGTACTCAGGTGATATGGATGGTAAGACAATTGGCAGATTTAGTGTTGAAGTGAAGTTACTAGTGAGTGTACTTTGTGATAATCAAAGTGCAATTGATCTCAACAAGAATCTAGTTCAACATTCAAGGAGCAAGCATATTATCATCTAATATCACTTTATCAAGGATCAAGTGGAAGAGGGCATAATTCAGTTTGATTATTTAGGTACTAAAGATCAAATCTTAGATATTCTAACTAAATCTCTGTCCACAGAGCTGTTTGAAAAGTACAGAATGAGTCTGTCTATACAAATGCCTCCTCAAGCCTGAAGTTCAGGTGAATCCTCCATCTCTACTTTGCAGTTCTTTTTTTCAAATTTGTAATTGGTTGGCAAAGGGGGAGAGAAGCAACAGTGCAGGGGGAGCTGTTAAGGAAAGGGGAGTGCATATTTAAGGTAAGTTGTAATCCATCTACTTTTGGATTATTACTCTATGAAGATTATGAAGGACTGTTGCATAATGGTTTATGTTGTGAGTGTTGCCAATAATTACAAAGGGGAAGATTGTTGTTCCCACAGCCTTGTATGGGTTGTAATTGTTGTCAACTAAATTTAAGTGTACAAGTAGAAGTGGCTCATATCTCAGGAATATCGGCCAGGCTAAAAGAGGCAACATCGACAATAAGAGGAGAGAACTTGATAAGGTAGTAAGGGAGACAATATTGGCAATAGAGGAGAGATTTTGCCGAGGCAGAAAGTGAGGTAGCTTGCCAAGGCAATAGGTGAGGTAGCACTAGCAACAGGAAAAGGAACCTGCCAAGATAGATGATACCAACAAAGTTTGAGCAAAGACCAACAGCAAAGATACAGGCAATATTGTTGTATCCCTTGATAACAAAAGCAGATTGTATGATTTAGGAGTGATCCTATCACACCATGGACACAGCTCACACATTATGGGTGAACCATGTAAAAATTGCCATGTGTTTTGGGGTGCTTGCATTTGATTGATATTCATAGGGCCTCTTTCACATAAAAAAGAAATAAAAATTAGATGATTAGCTTTAACAAGTCACAAAGGTTAAATCCAGATAGATTTGTAAAAAAGTGAATATCTCACACTGATTCACCCCCTATCTTAGTGTGAGACTTGAAAAGGTCCTCATCACATTGTCTGCTTTTGCCTTTGGTTTAGTTGTCACCTTTTTTGGTGTGGTTACTATACCTATTTTCTGTCTCTTTCTCCCTTTGGTTTTGGCTGCCACCTTTTTTGGTGTGATTACCATACCTATTTTCTCCCTTTGGTTTTGGTTGTCACCTTTTTTGGTGTGGGTGTTGCACTTCTCTTCGTCTTTTGGTTTTGGCTGTCACCTTTTTTGGTGTGGTTACTGTACCTATTTTCTCCCTTTGGTTTTGGCTATCACCTTTTTTGGTGTGGATGTTGCACCTCTCTTCTCCTTTTGGTTTTGGCTATCACCTTTGTTGGCATGGCTACTGCACCTCTTTTCTCCCTTTAGTTTTAGGTATCACCTTTTTTGGTGTGGTTACTGCAGCTATTTTCTCCCTGTGGTTTTGGCTATCACTTTTTTGGTGTGGCTGCTGAACCTCTCTTCTTCCTTTAGTTTTGGCTATCACCTTTTTTGGTGTGGCTGTTGCAGCTCTCTTCTGCCTTTGGTGTGGTTGATTGGTTGTTGCTACACACCTTTCCTTTTGGTGTGGCTGACCTTCTTCTCCTTTTAATTCAGTGTCACCTTCTTTGGTGTGGTTGCTGCACCTTTCTTCTCCTTTTGCCACTGCACCTCCTTCTCCTTTGGTGGCTATTGATTGCTGTTGCTCCTTCTTCTTCCTTTGGTGGGGTTAATGGCTATTGCACTCTTTGGTTTGCTACTACACCTCTCTTTGGTTGGTTGTTGTGCACCTCTCTTTGCCATTCTCTCTTAATGTTTCTATAGCACACACATCTTTCAAATGATGAATGGATGTACTTATAGGCTTTAAGTTTAAGGTTGCCCAATCATCAACGGATAGCATTGATTCCTAAAGGTTGCCCTACAATCAATGGTCAGATTTGATTCCTAAAATTTATGGTCAATGGTCAATATTGACTTCTTAAAATTTATGGTCAATTGTCAAGGGTCAATAGTCAACATTGACACATTGACTTCAAAGATGACCTACCATCAACAATTTTGACCAATGACCTCCTTGCATCTCAATGGCAATCAAAACATCAAATCAACAAGAATAACTATGTGAGATGTTGTTAACAACAAATCTAATATTAGCCATTGATGATAGGCTCAACAATCTTCCCCTTTGGATATGTTGGCAACACATTAAATCCAACAATCAAAATGCACAAATAGCAACTTTTGACATTCATAGCTCCGATGCATCTCCTATTTTGCATGTGGACATGATTCCAACTAGGAACAATCTTTAACTCCACTTTTTTAATGCTTTTCCCCCTTGACAATTTCTCCCCCTTTATTTATCAAACTACTCTCACTTTTAATCAATATATACTCTCTTTGGATTTAAGCAAAATATCTCCCTTTTTAACAACAAATCAAAAGAATAATAGAAGAAGGAAGGAGAGAGGGGTGCCTTTAAGGGGTGGCTGAACACATAAATTCAGTCTTAACTTTTGAAACATCTCTCTTGATATAGTTTTGGTGAATATATCTGCAATTTGCTCCAATGGCTTCTTTGTTTGAATCTCCACATTTTTATGGGTAGCATCTACTATCTTCCCTTTTTGACAAGTGCTGCAAATTGCATTTCTTTCTTTTCTCAGATTGAGTACATCTTTCACAATTTTATTTTTAGATAACTTGTTTAACCCCATTTGTCTAAGATGTCCCAATCTCCTATCCCACAACAAATTCAGCTAATGTTGTCCATGCACACTTTGGCTGTTGTTCGCACTCTCTGTGCCTATTGTCCACACGTGCTGTGCTCCTGTTGTCTGCACTCTCTATTATTGCTGTATGTGCACCCACTGTTCGTGCTCTTTGCGTGCTCTATGCCTACTGTCCGGGCATGCTGTGTCTACTATCCACGTCCTGCTATCCACACATGCTGCTACTTTCCTCATGTGCTGTAAAAATTTTCTCGCACTGTTACTGCTTTCCCCACACCCTGTAGTAGTTTTCTCTTGCATTTGCTGCTCTCACTATATGCTGCAACTATTTTCTCATGAGATTGCTGCCTCCCTATACATTGCAATTATTTTCTCACATTGATTGCTGGCATAGGACCCTTTTATTATTGCTCCACCTTCTGTTGGCAGCTACTCCTTCTTTCATTCTCTCCTTGGCCGATTGCCTTACTTGGCTGCCTCCTCTTTGCCGTTCACCGCCCTTTTTCCCTAGATTTGCCACTCACCTCTCTCCTTGCTGTTCACTTAATTTTTTTCAACCCTTTGTTTTATTTTTGCAAGACACACAAGGGTATTTATAAAACCTTGGGATTAAGGCTACACAATCATCAACTATCACCATTAATTCCCATATATTGTGAAGTTCTCGACTTCACCCTAGGATCTACTAGTTTGTGATATTGAGAAGGGGGGGTGAATTAGTATCACCATAATTCGTAAGTCACAGATAAGTGAACAACTTCATTCTCTTCTTAAAAGTGAACTTTTTCTCTGACTCGACTAATGTAGATCTATTGCTACCTATTAATCACAATAGTCCTCAAAGTTACCTTTCAAACACCTTGCCTAATAAACAATTTAGATGTTCTTGTTTAGGTCTTCGTTAGGTTATGGGTTGGCTGATACTTTAGCTGAATTCACAACTCAATTCAAAACACAGAACATAAAGCAAATAAAGGACACATGAGATTTACATGGTTTCATCAACGTGACATACATTTGCGGTGGTAGGGACTCTCCCTTATCGAGATATCCACTATACTTAAGAATTCCAGTTACAATGGATGTCTTAATCCTATACTCCTTTTACTATTTTAATTACTAAGCATGTACAATACAAAGAGTGTCATTTACTATGTCTACCCTTCTTCTAACTTGTCTTGCCTCTGTTGAATTCAAAGGCTGCTCCACTGCTGCATAGAAGTTCACCACAATGCTCTCAAACTCTTTTGAAAAATTCTGGAAATACATTGAGTTCTATCTAATGCTTCGCTGAATTCCTTCTCTAGGTTGTCTCACACATCTCCTGCTTTCACCGTCTCACGGTCTCACCCGTCTCCTAGTCTCACAGCTTGCCTCACATTTCTGGTTTGCTGTTCCATGTCTCACAACCTACCTCACATTTCTAGTTTGGCGTTACACGTCTCACGCACATTTTTGGTTTGTACCTTTTGCTGGTCACACACCTCATGCACGTTTTCTTTGGCTTTCTTTCTTGCACAGTCTTAGTTGCAAAAGGATCTCTTTCTTCATCAATCACATTGAAATTTCCAGTTGTTCTCTTCTTGGCTGCAATAGTATTACCTTTTTTTCTCTATGCTTGGCAACCTATTTTTGCCAATATTACCTTATGGTTTTTATTGCATAGTTTTTTGACAGATGCTAGATTATATCTAAGTCCTTTAACGTGCAGAACATCTTTTAGCTTTCCTCTTCTAATGTTCATTAACCCCTGACCATTGATGTTGAGTGAATCATCATTGCCAAACTTGACTTTGCCTTCTCTTGACTTGTTTCGCTTTGACAATTTACTCTTGTCTCCCATCATGTGTGAAGTGCATCCATTGTCAAGGATCCATTCCTTATCCTTGTAGTCAACTTTGAGTGAAATTTCAGCTATATTAGCCACCTCCCTCTTAGCTTTATATTCCTTCTTTTGAACTAGCTAGAAGATAGCTTTCTCCTTTTTCTCAAATTTGACTACACCACTTGTTTTCACTATGTCATTAAGTGTCTTCTCTTACTCAAGGAGAAGTGTCATGCATCTCTTGGCATTATGGCCATCCTGCCCGCACCTTTTACACTGTTTCAAGTCTGCCAATATAGCAAACTTGTTCTTTGAAGCTACTAGTTTGGGCTTCCAGCAACAATCCTCATTAGTGTGTCCTTTCCTTTTATAGTATGTGCAAGAACTCATGACAAGTGTTCTCCTCTGGGTTTTGTATTGTCTTCCCCTGTATGTAGTATCATATCTTCTCAAGTTGGAGACATATATTGGTGGAGACATATATTGGTCTTCTCTACCAGCAGTTACTCACCTTATCACCCCAAACTCCACAATAAAGGCAATGACTTTGAAACTACCTCTTCTTCGGTCTGATAACAGCTTGTCTTCTTCTGTTCATCACTTGTTGTGTAGGCAAAGTAGCTGGCTTCTTTGCTTGTGTGACTTTCAGTTCAAGCACCTTCTTCTCCTTCTTCTGTTTAGCCATAGCCCTTTGCTGGTTGACTTTCTTTTCTTCCTTCTTGTTTGCCACCTTAGGTTGCTTCTTGAGTTCTTCTTTATTCTTAGCTATCTTCTTCTGAGTCATAACCTACTCTTTTAACTTCTGTGGCACATTTTTATTTTCTTTAGCCAATGCAACCTCAGATTGCTACACTTTCTCTACATTCTTCTCTCCTTTTGCAGAACTTGTTTCTCCTATAGTTTCAAGCTTCTGCAAGTTCTCTTTGCTACTTCTAAGTTGTTGCTGAAGTCTCAGCAACTCTTTCTCCATTTCTTCAATTTTTGAAGCCCCTGAGCCAAGCTTCATAGTAAGGTCTTCACATATTTTGATCTGTTCCTCAAATCTTCTCTTCAAGTCAATATGCTCAGCCCTTATTTCATCCTTTTGACTTTTAGCTTCCTCAGACTTTGCTTCAACTTGTTTTATATGGGCCTCCAACCTTCTTATGGTTTTGCCCCTTCTGATTATCTCCTTTGAAACTACTTCTAGCTCAACTTCAAGATCTGGTTCTTCTTCATCAACCATCTCTTCCTCTTCAGAGGTTGAGCTACCACCTTATGCTGATGCCATAAAGACATGGTCATCTAATGAGTCTTCATCTTCCTCCTAATCAACTTCTTTTGTCTGACTCACATAACTCTTGAATGAGCCTCTCTTCTTCCTCTGTGGGTTGGCAATCTTCTTACTAGACTTCTTTGATTTGAATGATGATCTTCTCCATCTTGAATTCTGCTCATCATCACCATCCTCATCTTCATCATCAAGTTTCACTTTGCACTGAGAAGCAAAGTATCCAGTCTGCCCACAATGATAACATCTCAAGGACAACTGTCCTTTTCCCTTCATAGACCCCTTTTTCAATTTCCTTGTGAAGTAAGCCAATACTTCACCTTCACTTTCTTCCTCATCATCATCATCATGATTCTCACTGGTTGATTCTTCCTCTTCTTATATCTTCAAGTGCTTCATAGCTTTGAAAGCTACCTCCTTTGATACCTTCGTTGTTGCAAAGCTTTCAGTTGACTTTATCCTCATCTTATATGCAATGAGTTGCATTGGAGATCATGTAGAGACATAGAATTGTTATCTCCACTTTCCTCTAGGTTGTCTCACACAGCTCCTACTTTCACCGTCTCATGGTCTCACCCATCTCCTAGTCTCATGGCTCGCCTCACGTTTCTGGTTTGGCATTACACGTCTCACGCACATTTTTGGTTTGTACCCTTTGCTGGTCACATGCCACATGCATGGTTCTGGTTTGGCGTTTCATGTCCCACATATGTTTCTGGTTTGGACACCTTGCTGGTCACACGCCTTACTACCGTTTCTGGTTTGCACTTGTCCATTTCACACCTCCAGACAGCTTGGTTTGCTCTCATAGTGATCTCCTCTTTCACAGTTTCTCCTCTCTTCCCTTAGGGATAGTGTGCTGTCTTCTCTCTTACATGAGTCACGCGCTTTTCTCCAGCTGTCACATGGTTTCCCTTGCTGTCCAAGGTATCCCTCGGTGTTATCTCCTTTTGTCATGTGTTCTCTCCTTGTCGTGTTGTCTCCTAGTTGTCCACCTTGCTTTGGCTGTCCACTCTTGGTTGGGCATTCTCCTCCTTGCTGTCCACACCTATTTGGCACCTCTTTGCTTGGCCGTGTAGGTTGGTTGGTCATCCTCTCTCTTTCAACCAGTGGTGGTCTTGCTGTCCAGTACTTGCTGTCCAGCCATTCTTCCCTTGTTTTTCTCTCTTTGGCCGGTCACACAGTAGTTTTTCCTGTCTTTGGAAGGTTTTCCTCTTTGGCCTTGGATGGTTGCTCTAGGTTTTGGCTGACTCTTCTTGCTTTGCTTTGTCTCTTTAGTTGACCAGCACCTGTTTTCTGCTGTGTATAGTCTTTTGGCTGGTCACACTAGGTTTTCCATTCACCTTTGGTTGCTGTCCAGCCATGTCTTCTCCTTATTGCCGTTCATCTTGCCTTGGTTGTTCTCCTCCTTGCCTAGCTATCCACCCCTTTGCCATTGGTTGTGCTTTGCTGTGTAGGGTTGTATTGACGCTCACCTTGTTGGCCGATTATCTCCTTGCCTGGACAGTTTCTCCTTTGTGTTTGGCTGGTTGTCTCTTTGCTTGGACAGTACCTCCTTTGTGTTTGGCCGGTTGTCTCCTTCTGATTTGTAATTCTCTGTTCACCTTTGGTTGCTGTCCAGCCGTGTCTTCTCCTTTGCAGGTGGTGGTTTTCCATTTGCTCTCTTGGTTGAATGGTTTCTCTTGTGGTTTCCGAACTCACTCTTTATGTTTATGCCATTCACACACCCTCTTCTTGCCCTGTATTCTCTCTTATGTTGGCCATCCTTAGTTTTGTCTTCCAATGGCCTTTATATACTCCTCCATGAAACCCTAATAAGGCTTACGTGGCGGATTTACGTACTTGCCCATATGCAATGGATTCACTTTCTTGCCCCTCCATGTAGCTTTACTTTTACTTTCTTGCCCTTCCATGTACTTTTACTTTCTTACCCCTCCATCTCGCTTTACTTTCTTGCACACTTAAACCTAGTTGACAACAATTACAACCCATAAAAGGCTGTGGGAACAACATATTGCCCTACAATCAACAATTGGATTTGATTCCTAAAATTTAAGTAGAAAGGTCAACATTGACTTCCTAAAATTTAGGGCCAATGGTCAATGGTTGACAGTCAACATTGACTCTCAATGCCAAGGTTGACTTGTCATCACTAGTTTCTCCAAATGACCTGACTACATCTCAACGGTATTTGTAACATCAAATCAACATATATAACTGTGTGAGATGGTGTTAACAACAAATCCAACACTAGCCATCAAAAATGGGCTTAACAGAAGGAGAGAACTGACAGTAGAGAAGAAAACTTGTAAAAGAAGGAACCTATAAAGGCAGAAGGAGGAACATATGAGGCAAAAGGAGAGAACTTGCAAAAGGAAAAAGGAGGAACCTATAAAGATGAGAAAATCGACAGTAAAGAAGAGAACTTGCAAAAGAAGGAATCTACAGAGGTAGGAGGAGAGAACCTACAAAGGCAAAGGGAGGATTTTGTAGAGGACAAAACTAGTAGAGGAGAGAACCTGCAGAAGGAGAAAGCCTCCAGTAGCAAAAGAGAAGTAGACATTATAAGGCAGAAGGAGGTAGCAATGGCAGCAAGAAGGAGAAAGTCCCTAACAGCAGAAGAGAAGGAGAGATTGCAAGGCAGAAGGAGGTAGCAATGGCAATAAGAAGGAGAAAGCATCTAGCAATAAAAGAGAAGGAGACATTGCAAGGCAAAAAGAGGCAATAATGACAACAAGAAGGAGAAAGTCTCTAGTAGTAGAAGATAATGAGAGATTGCAAGGTAGAAGGAGGCAATAACAACAACAACAAGAAGGAGAAAGCCTCTAGAAACAAAAGAGAGAGAGAGTGCATGGCAAAAGGAGGCAGCAGTGGCAGAAAGAAGGAGAGATAGCAGCAGCAGCAGTAGAAATAAAGAGGCAACAACAATAAAAGAAAGGAGGTAGTAGTGATAGAAAGAAAAGGAGAGAACCAACAAGGGAGAAACTAGCAAAGGTTAAGGAGAGAAACCAACAACGAGAAAGAGAAGATATGTTTTTCTACAACAACAACTTATGCACATTGAGTGATCTTTCTTAAGGAAGTTTTTATCATAAACTTTTTATTTACTTCTTAAAAAAAGGGTGGGAGACCCTTAGAGTGATTGAGAGATCATTACAAGTGGTTGAGTAGTAATCCTCCCACAGTGGTTAAGGAGTAATCCTTTCGTAACATTAGTTGTACCCGTTGATAATAAGAGTAGATCGTGTGATCTAGGAGTGATCTTATCATACAGTGGATGTATCTCACATATTGTGGGTGAACCACAAAAAAACTTGTGTGTATTTTCAAGTGCTTGTGCTTTCTTGATATTCATATGGCCATTCTCGCATAAAGAAGTAAGGTAAAATTGGATCATCAACTTTAATCGGTCACAGAGGTTTAATCGTGACAGATTTGCAAAAAAGTAAGCATCTCACACTGATTAACCCCATTCCTATCGTTTTAGTGTACGACCTAAGAAGGTTTTTATCAATTGGTATCAGAGCAAGGTTTCCTTTATTGATCCATTCTACTTTGATCTGAAAGTTTTGTTGCTGTTGTGAATCTTCACATTTACTGTTGGTTAATATCATAGAAAGCATGAACAGTGTGAACAACAAGGGCATTCCCACTTTTGTGGACAAAATTATTAGTTATGGAAGAATAAAATGCTCCCATATCTGATGTCACATAGTCTGGATGTGTTTGAATCTGTTGTCAATGGCTTCACTATTATTATTGAAGGTACTACTATGACATCTGCTGATAAGAAGAAATTAGAGTATGATGGAAAGGCTAGTAATGCCTTATATGCCTCCTTATCAAACAACGAATTTACCAAAGTGATGAGATGCAACATAGCCAAACAAATTTGGGACAAATTGAAGAATATTTATGAAGGAGACAAGGTTATGAAGGAAGCTAAGCTACAAATTTGGAGGAGTAGATTGGAAGACATAAAGATGTTGAATGATGAATCTATTGATGTCTTCTTTGCAAGAGTAAATGAAATTGTATGCTTCATTAGAGGTTATGGAGAGGAGATCAATGATGCTATTGTGGTAAGGAAGATACTTAAAACCTTATCAAAAACTTTCAATGCCAAAATCTCTTCCATAAAAGATAGAGATTTGGATAAGTTGCCCCTAAATGATTTACACAATATATTGGTAGCTTATGAAATAAGAATAGCCCTAATGAAGAAAGAAAAGAAGTCTAAGGTAAAGAAGGAGTTGGCCTTCAAGGTAATGAAGAAATTAAAGATTAAAGAACAAGAAAAAAAATCTGATCATAGCTTTGAAGAAGAAGATGGTGATACTAAATTTGATAAAGTCATGACATACATCACCAAAAATATGAGGAAAGGAAAATGGAAGTACAAGGGAAAATTACCCTTGAAGTGCTTTAGTTGTGAAGACATTGGGCACTTTGCCTTGGACTGCCCAAAGAGAAAAGAAGTAGATAGTGATGATGATGATAAGCCAACCCCAAAGAGGAGAATAAAGAAATCTAGGTATTCTAAAGTTGGGAATTCAAGTGCTAAAGGGAAAAAGAAACTCTTTAGATCCAAAAGAAGAAATTTCTTGAGAAAATTGGATGAAGAAGATTGTAAAGAAGAAGCTGATGATGATTCTGATCATGATGCTACAGAAAATGTGCTAGTTGCACAAGTAGATGTTATACAAGAATCCTTAAGTGTTATGGAATCAACTAAAGAGGAAGTGAATGAGATGGTGCAGCAACTTGAGAATAAATTGAGAGCTTGTTCGCACAAAAACAGCAACCTAGAAAAGGATGTAAAGTGCCTTAAGAAGCTGAATAAAAAATTTTTTGTTGATAAATTTGATCTCCAGGTGAAAGAAAAGGAGTTTCAAATGAAAAAGAAGAAGTAGTTGGAAAGAATTGAAGAGCTGAATGTACTTGAGGCAGAGTAAGGCAAGATACATGAAGATCTTGGTGCTAAGGTAATGCACAAGACCAAGAAGCGCTGATTTTGCAAGCTAAGCTCCACAAGGCTGAATCTAAATTAAAGATGTATGAAGAAAGCTTTATGCAGGTCATGGAAGTGAAAGGAGAGTCCTCTTTAATAAATGCTATCAAGAAGGATGTTACCAAAAAGTTAGATGACTATCTAAGCAAACAAAGACCTCATTCTATGGGGGAAAAAAGGACTTAGCTATATTGAAAAGTCAAATTAGAGGGTAAAAGAGAAGAAGAAAAGTGTGTTTGTGCGTAAAAGCAAACATAATGATGTGATGGAGAAGAGAAACCAACCCAAGCTAAAATAGGTTAGAAAAGATGTAATGAAAACTCTTATCCAAAGGAGATAGGTTGTTAAAGATAGAAAGAAGGTTGCTATAATAATTATTGAAGATAGGGAATATGAACTTGGTGAGAGAAGAAAATTCAAATTTGAAGGATTTTGCTAGAACTATAGTAAGTATGGGCAAAAGGCTACTGCGTGTTGGAGTAATGGGCCTATAATAAAGAGGAATGTGAGGCAAAAGTGTAAGGGAACACTCTATCAACAAAGGAAATAACCTCAAGTGAAAAAAAAAAGTCATAGTTCACTAAGAAACAAATTTTGATATAATGGAAGAAATTTGTGGAAGATGAGAAAAGGCTGAACATACTACTGACGAATGCTTGACATTGCTGCCCAGTCAAAGAGTGCAAAGGAAAACACCTACATATGCTCTTATGTTTGGTCGAAGAAGAATAAGAGGAAGCAAAATGAATATAGTCATTGGAAGTAGCCTTAAAAGCTTCCAAGAAAGAAAAGCCATGGATCCTGGCTGCTCTTCACACATGACAAGAGACTCCAAGTTGCTTAAGGAGGTAGAAAAATATAATAGAGGGTCAATCACATTCAGCAATGATGGTACTTTGACGATTAAAGCTATTGGTGCTACTAAAATTGATGTAGAAAAGCTGAAATCAGAGGAAGTGCTTTATGTTAAAGGGCTAAAATACAGTCTAATCAATGTTAGCCAACTTTGCAATGATTGGCATGAAGTTACTTTCAATAAGAGTGGCTGCACAATAAAGAGATTAAGTGATGGTGTTGTTCTTACAAAGGGAGAAAGAACAAATGGAAACTTATACAAAGTTTACAATAGCAAAAACACATACTACATGAGCATTAAAGATGAAAATTTGTTGTGACATAGGAGATTGGGACATCTTGGACAAAAGGGGCTAACCTTATGTGTTCAGTCACCCCTTAGAGGTTGAGGCATGCCTTTAACCCCCCTCCCCTTCCCTCTTCTATTATTCTTTAGATTTGTTGTCAGAGAGAAGATATTTTGCATAAATCCAAAGAGAGTATAAACTAATCAAAAAGAGGAGTAGCTTGATAAATCCAAAAGGGAAAATCAAATTAAGGGGGAGAAATTGTCAAGGGAGAGTTAAAGGTTGTTTCCAATTGGAATTATGCCCACATGCAAAAGGGAGATGCATGTTTTAAGGGAGCTGTAAATGTCAAAAGCTACTTAATTGCTAATTTTTAGATTTAATGTTTTGCCAATAAATTTAAAAGGGGAGATTGTTGAGCCCATCTTTGATGGTTAATGTTAGATTTGTTGTTAACAACATCTCATAGATTTGTCCTTATTGATTTGATGTTAGGAGTGCCTTTGACATGTGTTTGCTGTATTTACAAAGTGTTGGTAGCACTAGCTGATGAGCAATCTAATAAGGCAAAAGCCAAGGAAATTGCTCAGGATCTGGCAATACAAGTTGTGACTTGCATATAGGTGCAATTTGTATTTGTCAAGGATATTCCCAAAAGCATCGTGAACAAGGAAAAGCAGCTTAAGATTTAGAGAGATTATTTATCAAAACCATTCATGGCAAATCAACCCTAGATTCAATGAATCAATGTTGACCATTGACCCTAAATTTTAGGAGTTAATGCTGACTTAAATATTATGAATCAATACTAATTGTTGATTGTAAAGTAACCTTAAACTCAAGGCTTATAAATACCCATGTAGCTGCCAAGAGAGTGTATGAGTTGCAGAAATAACATAGAAAAACAACAAAGAGTAGCCACCAAAAGAATAAGGGTGATGAGGACCTTTTTAGGTCTCATATTGAGAAAAAGGGTGAATCAATGTGAGATATTCGCTTTTTACAAATCTATTTGGATTTAACCTCTGTGACTTGTTAGAACCAATGATCCAATTTTTATTTCTTCTTTATGTAAGAGCAGCGTACAAATTTCAATCAAATGCAAGCACTCAAGAACAAATGATAATTTTTACGTGGTTCACCCCCAATGTGTGAGCTATGTCCATGGTGTGAGAAGATCACTCCTAAATCACACAATCCACTCTTATTATCAAGGGATACAATTTCATTATGGAAGGATCACTCCTTAACCACTTACAATGATCTCTCGATCATTCTAAGGGTATCCCACCCTTTTTCAACAAGTTTATCAAAAGTTTTATAATGAAAACTTTTCTGAAGAAAGATCACTCAATATGCACAAGTTGCTAGTATAGAACGTGGATCTTCTCCCTCCTCACTTCTAGTCTTTGCTTAGGCTTTACCGGTATATTCTCTATAGGTTTTCTCCTCTGCAGGTTATCTCTGCTGTTGGTTATCTCCTCTACAGTTTCTCTCCTCTACAGGTTCTCTCCCCTTATTGCTAGTGTTGCCTCACTTGCTGCCTCTGTAGGATCTCTCCTCTGTTGCCGATGCTCATACTACCTTGACACTTGCTCTTCTCCTACTACCAAGGTTGCCTCCTTCGGCCTGGCAGGTTCTCTTCCCCTGTTGTTAGTGTTGCCTCACACAGCCTTGGCAGGTTCTCTTCTCCTAGCACCAGTACTACCGTACTTGCTGCCTTAGTATGTTTCTTCCTTTGCCACCAATGCTACCTCACCTGCTGTCTTGGCAAGTTTCTTCTCTACTGCTGCAAATTGCTGGACTTGCTATTGGGGCAAGTTTTCTCCTCTTGCTGCTAGTTGTATTTCTTGCCTTGATGCTAGTTGTACTTGTTGCTGGTTGTGCCTACAAGTTGTAATTGCTAGTCGTGCTTGCTAGTATTGCTATTTGCATGTGCTGTTATCACTACCTGCACATTCTACTGTCATTACTTGCACATGCTACTATCATAACCTACACGTTCTGTTATCGCTACCTATATATTTTGCTATTGCTGCCTACACATTCTGTTGTTGCTGCCTGCACATGCTACTATTGCTGAATACACATTTTGCTATTGCTACCTGCACATTTTGCTATAACTACTCGCACATGCTGCAATTGCTACCTATGCTACAATTGTTGGGATTGCCTACTAGACAAGCTGCAATTACTGGGGTTGCCTTTTAGATGTGCTACAATTGTTGGGATTATTTGCTGAGCTTGCTATAATTGCTGGGATTGCTTTCTAAACGTGCAATAATTATTGGGACTACTTGTTGGATGTGTTGCAATTACTAGGATCACCTTTTGGATGCGCTACAATTGCTGGGATTACCTTCTGAACCTATTGCAATTGTTAGGATTTCCTTTTGGATGTGCTGCAATTACTAGAGTTACAGGCTATAGCTGGTGTTATAGGCTATTACTGGTGTTATGGGTTGTTGCTGGTTATTGCAAGCAGCTGCTGGTATATCTCCCTGCCTTTATGGCAATAGATTCTTTCTCCTTTTGGTTTGGCTAGCTGCTACCTTCTTCTTTCTTTGGTGTGGCCGCTGCACACCCTCTCTTCTAGTTTGGTATGGTTGCTGCACACTTTCTCCTTTGCTAGTTTGGAGTGGCTATCGCCTGCTGCACTCTCCTTGGTGGCCAGTTATTACACTTTCCTTGGTGGCCAATTGCTGAACCCTCCTTGGTGGCTGGCTGCTGCACTCTTCTTAGTGATTGGCTGCTGCACTCTCCTTGGTGGCTAGCTGCTACACTCTCTTTGGTGTGGCTGCTGCACATTTTTCTTTGCTAGTTTGGTTTGGCTATCGACTATTGCAACTCCTCCTTTGGTTAGTCTAGCTACTCCTTCTTTGGTGGTTGCTGTCACGTTTGCTTTGGCTGGTTACTGTTGTACCTTCCTTGGCCTGCTGCACTCTCCTTGGTCATCTACTAAACTCTCCTTGGCCGGTTATACCTCCCTTGGCAGTTACCTTCTTTGCTTTGGTCGATCACTCTCTCCTTTGTCAGCTATCTCTCTCTCTTTGTCGTTCACCCTCTCCTTGCCTTTAGGTTTACTGTTCTCTCTCCTTTGGTTGGCTCTCTTAAAATTTTGCAACACACTCATTGTCTTGTAAGATGCATAAAGGTATTTATAGAGTCTTAAGATTAGGGTTGCATACTCATCAACGACCAGCATTGATTCCCAAAGATTGCCTTACAATTGATGGCTAGATTTGATTCCTAAAATTTAAGGTCAATGGTTATGGGCCAATCATCAACCTTGACCCCTAAAATTTAGGGTCGACAATCAATATTGACTCATCGACTTCAGGGTT
>JAHLGO010021109.1:4240216-4274618 GCA_020615895.1 Ceriops decandra
GATCAACTTGTTTTGATTAGGAGAAGAAATCATAAGTGGCCTATTAATACATGGGAAAAGATAAAGGCTATCATGAGGAGTAGGTTTATCCCTAATCTCTATTACAAGGAGTTGTACCAAAGGTTGCAAAGGCTCATTCAGGGCACCAAAAGTGTGGAGGACTACCACAAAGAGATGGAGATTACCATAATTAGGGTAAATGTAGAAGAAGATAAAGAGGTAATCATGGCTCATTTTCTATAAGGGCTAAATAAGAACATAACAAATGTGGTTGAATTGTAACACTATGTGGAATTAGAAGATATGGTGCACATGGCAATAAAAGTTGAAAGGCAACTTAAATGAAAAGGCTCCACACGGTTTGGGCAAAATTCAGGTTTCCACTTTATCTTGGAAGCCAAATTAGAGCAAAAGGGATGAGATGACCAATTACAAGTCCAAAGCCAAGTTACCCAAGTACCAAAATGTGGGAGATGGGTAATTTTGAACTCCAACCAAGTAGAAATAAAGATGTTAAATGTTTTAAGTGTTTGGGCAGGGAGTCACATTGCATCTCAATGTCCAAATAAACATATAATGATCTTGAGAAGTAATGGTGATGTTGAAACTGAAAATGAATTAGATGATGATTCTGTGCTATCATTAGAGGGTGAAAGTGATGGAAAAGAGTATCTCTCGTTACAAGGCAAGCATTGAATGTGCAAGTAAAGGAAGAAAATGAGGTACATCGAGATAACATCTTTCAGACAATGTGTCTCATCAAAGATAAGGTATGTAGTATGATTATTGATGGTAGGAGTTGCACTAATATTGCTAGCACAACTATGGTTAAGAAGTTGGATTTACCTACTATGAAGCATCCTAAGCCATATAAGCATCAATGGTTGAATAAGAATGGTGAAGTCAAGGTAAATAAGCAAGTGCTTATATCATTTTCTATTAGAAAGTACCATAATGAAATTTTATATGATGTTGTACCTATACATGCAGGTCATATTCTATTAGGAAGACCATGGCAATTTGATAGGCGAGTTATGCATGATGGCTTCAAGAATCGATATTCCTTTGTAATAAATGAAAAACCTATCACTCTTGTACCATTATTATCACCTCAATAAGCTTCTAAGGATCAATTGAGGATTAAAAATAAAAGTGAACAGAAAAGAGAGATTAATAAAAGAGAAAAAAGAGGAGAAAACATGAGGACACAGGAGAAAGAAAAGAAAAGAGAAAGTCTCTTTACAAAAGAAAGTGATGTCAAAAGAGCATTCTATGCCAAATAGCTTATGATTGTACTTTTGTACAAGGATGCTTATTTTAACACTAACAAGTTTGACCCATCTTTGCCTAATGTTGTTATTGCTCTATTGTAGGAATTTGAAGATGTATTCCTTGACAATGTTCCTAGTGGATTGTCATCTAATAAAGGAATTAAGCATCAAATTGATTTCATCCTGTATGCATCCATCCCTAACCAGCCAGTATATGAGAGTAATCTTGAGGAGACAAAGAGCTTCAAAGGCAAGTTAAGGAGCTTATTTCCAAAGGATATGTGAGGGAAGCATAAGTCTATGTGATATTCCTATCCTACTTATACCCAAATAAAGATGAGACTTAGAGGATGTGTATTGATTGTCAAGCAATCAACAAAATCACTGTAAAATATCATTACCCCATACCTAGATTAGATGACATGTTGGATGAATTGCATGGTTCATATGTCTTTTCTAAGATTGATTTGAAAAGTAGATATCATCATATTAGGATGAGAGAGGGAGACAAGTTGAAAATAGCTTTCAAAACTAAGTATGATTTGTATGAATGACTTGTTATGCCATTTGGTCTCACTAATGCACTAAGCACTTTTATGCAACTAATGAATCATGTTTTGTGTCCATTCATTAGTAAATTTGTAGTTGTGTATTTTGATGATATTTTGGTCTATAGTAAAATCTTAGAAGAGCATCTTGATCATTTATGTTTTGTTGTAAGTGTTTTATGTTTAAAGAAATTATATGCTAACTTACATAAATGTTCCTTTTGTACTAATCAGATCACATTTCTTGGCTATATTGTCAATGCTAAAGGTGTTGAGGCTGACAAGGAAACAATTAAGGCAATTTGAGATTGGTCTACACCTAAGTCAATTAGTGATGTGGGTAACTTTCATGGTCTAGTTAGTTTCTATAGACACTTTGTTAAGAACTTTAGCATCATTGCTACATTACTCACTGAGTTTATCAAAAAGAACATGAGTTTTAGGTGGGGTAGTGACCAAGACAAAGCTTTTAATTGCATCAAGGAAAAATTAAGTTCTACACCCTAAATTGGTTTACCTAACTTTACAAAAGCTTTTGAAATTGAGTGTGATGCTTTAGGCATTAGCATTGGAGCTGTTTTAATGCATGAAAGGCATCCAATTGCTTACTTTAGTGAAAAGCTAAGTGGAGCAAGCCTTAATTATCCTATTTATGATAAAGAAATGTATGCATTGGTATGAGCTTTAGAGACATGGCAACATTACCTTTGGTTCGAGGAGTTTGTCATCCATACTAACCATGAATCTTTAAAGCACTTGAAAGGACGAAGAAAGTTAAACAAAAGACATGCCAAGTGGATTGAATTCATTGAGATCTTTCCCTACATCATCAAATATAAACAAGGTAAGGAAAATGTGGTAGCTTATGCATTATCTCGCAAATATGCCCTTGTCTCTACAATTACTGCAAACTTATTAAAATTTGAACATATTAAGGATTTATATGTGAATGATCCTGACTTTGTTAATATGTATGAAGCATGTGAGAAGTTAGCCTTTGTTGTTCCCACAGCCTTGAATGAGTTGTAATTGTTGTCAACTAGCTTTACGTGTGCAAGTAAATTGAAGCCACGTGGAAGGGCAAAAAGGTAAAACCACAAAGAAGGGCAAGAGAGTAAATTCACTGCATAAGCCCTATTAGGGTTTCATAGAGTAGAGTATATAATGTCATAAAAGATGAAGATTAGAGTCGGCAATATTGAGCATTCAGCAAAACCTAGACAACCAACCAAAAGAGAATACCAAAACCCCACACGGAAGAACATCACCGGAAAGTACGAATCGAGTAAACAAGACCGTCATGAATAGTGCTATCGTGAACAGTACCGTCGTGAGAGAGAGAAGGAGACGCTGAAAGTTGGGGCTGAATGAAGAATAGTGAATAGAGGACGGCCAAACCAGAGCAAAGCAGCGGGAAGAGAGAGAAACACAACAGTGAACGGAAAAGTGAAATCCGGTGAAGAGAGAGAAATCCAGCGGTAGGAGAGAGAAATTCGACTCGACAGCAGGAGAGAGAGAAACGAACAGACGAGCCGTGAGACAGTGAGATTGTGAGACAAGGAGACGGGTGAGACCGTAAGACGGTGAAAGCAGGAATTGTGTGATACAACGTAGGAATTCAACAAAGCACGTAAAGAACTCAACGTATTTTTAGATTTCTTCAAAAGAGGTTAGAGAGCATTGCGGTGAACTTCAAAGCGGTAGTACAGCAGCCTTTTAATTCAACAGAGGCAAGACAAGTTAGAAAAAGGGTAGACACAGTAAGTGACACTCTTTGTATTGTACTTGCTTAGTAATTGCAATAGTTAAAGGAGCAGAGAATTAAAGACATCCATTGTAACCTGTGTTTACAAGTATAGTGGATAGTCTCGGTAGAGGGAGAGTCCTTACCACTGTGGATGTACGTCACGTTGACGGAACTACATAAATCTCGTGTGTCCTTAATTTGCTTTATGTTCTGTGTTTTGAATTGAGTTGTGAACGTAGCTAAAGTATCAGCCAACCCATAACCTAACGAAGACCTAAACAAGAACATTCGTATTGTCTATTAGGCAAGGTGTCTGAAAGGTGACTTTGGGGACTATTGTGATTAGTAGGTAGCAATAGATCTACCTTAGTCGAATCTGAGAAAGAGTTCGCTTTTAAGAAGAGGTTGAAGTTGTTCACTTACTTGTAAATTGTGAATTGTGGTGATACTGATTCACCCCCCCTCTCAGTATCACAAACTAGTAGATCCTAGGGAGAAGTCGGGAACTTCAATTGGTATCAAAGCACAGGTTCACCAGTTTGAAGCTTAACAGCCTGGTGTACTAGTTTAAAGGGATCTAGAAGTTTGACTTATTTAACATACTAAGAAATGGAAGCTGGTACCAACACTAGCACCACTTACAGTAAGAAGGTTCCAATCTTCAACTGAACTAACTACCATATGTGGAGAGCGAGAATGCAAGTGGTATTTGCAACCACTGGCATGAAAGTGGTGAAATGCATACACGAGGGTTTTGTGGCTCCGAAAGAGAGTAAAGACCCAACTCTAGAGGAGTTAAGGCAGTTTTAGATAAATGGGAAGACCTCAAACGTCATCATTTCAGCATTGACAGATGCTGAGTATGCTAAAGTTATAGACTGCAAATCTGCCGAGGAGATATGGGACAGATTACAGAAAATCTATGAAGGTGATGGCAGAATGAAGGAGGCTAAGCTTCAAGTGTTCAAGGAAAGATATGAATCTCTCAAAATGCAAAAAAATGAGATAGTCCAAGAATTCTTCACCAGGGTTATTGATGCTGTGAATGACTTGAGAAGTCATGGGAAGAACAAGAAGGACTCATCTGTTGTGAAGAAGATTCTGAGAATTCTGCCTAAGAGGTTTGCCTCAAAGGTAGTAGCCATAGAGGAAAGTAGAGATCTTAATTCTACGTCTCTGTATGATCTCCAATGCTATCTCATTGCCTATGAGATGAGGATAAAGTCAGTTGAAAGCTCTGCAACAAGGAAAGTATCAAAGGATGCAGCTTTCAAAGCTATGAAGCACTTAAAGATCAGAGAAGAGGAAGAATCATCTAGTGAGGATGATGATGGTGATGAGGAAGAAAGTGAAGGTGAAGTATTGGCATACTTCACAAGGAAATTCAAAAAGGGGTCTAATAAGGGAAAAGGACAACTGGCCTTGAGATGTTATCGTTGTGGGAAGACTAGACACTTTGCTTCTAAGTGCAAAGTGAAGCTTGATGATGAAGATGAGGATAATGATGATGAGCCGAATTCAAGATGGAGAAGATCATCATTCAAATCAAAGAAGTCTAGTAAAAAGACTATCGACCCACAGAGGAAGAAGAGAGACTCATTCAAGAGTTATGTAAGTCAGACAAAAAAAGGTGATGAGGAGGAAGATAAAGACTCATTAGATGAGTATGTCTTTATGGCATTAGCACAAGGTGGTAGCTCAACCTCAGAAGAGGAAAAGGAGGTTGATGAAGAAGAGCCAGATCTTAAAGCTGAGCTGGAAGCAGCTTCAAAGGAGATAGTTAGAAGGGGCAGAAGCATAAGAAGGTTGGAGGCCAATATAAAACAAGTTAAAGCTAAGTGTGAGGAAACTGAAAGTCAAAAGGATGAAATAAGAACTGAGCATATTGACTTAAAGAAAAGATTTGAAGAACATATTAAAATATGTGAAGACCTTACAGTAGAACTTGGCTCAAGGACTTCAAAAATTGAAGAAATGGAGAAAGAGTTGCTAAGACTTCAGCAACAACTCAAAAGTAGCAAAGAGAACGTGCAGAAGTTTAAAATGATAGGAGAAACAAGTTCTATAAAAAGGAGAGAAGAATGCAGAGAAGGTGCAGCAATTTGAGGCTACATTGGCTAAAGGTAATAAGAATGTGCCACAGAAGTTGAAAGAGTAAGTTGTGACTCAGGAGAAGATAGCAGAGAATAAAAAAGATCTGAAAAAGCAACCTAGTGTGGCAAGCAAAAATAGAGAAAAGAAAGGGAGCTAGCAGAGGGCTACAGTTGAACAAAAGAAGGAGAAGAAGGTTACTGAAATGAAAGTTACACAAGCAAAGAAGCTAGCTACTTTGCCTACACAGCAATTGATGAATAGAAGAAGACAAGTTGTGATCAGACCCAAGAAGAGGCAGTTTCAAGGTTATTGCCTTTATTGTGGAGTTTGGGGTCATAAGGCAATTAACTGCTGGTGGAGAAGGCCAGTATATGTCTCCAACTTGAGAAGACACGATGTTGCATATAGGGGGAGACAATACAGAATCCAGAAGAGAACACCTATTATGAGTTCTTGCATATACTATAAAGGCAAGGACACACTGACAAGGATTGTTGGTGGAAGCCCAATCAATGGTTTCAAAGAACAAGTTTGCTATATTGGCAGATTTGAAATAGTGTGAAAGGTGCGGGCAGGATGGCCATAATGCTAAGAGATGCATGACACTTATCCTTGAGCAAGAGAAGTCGCTTAATGGCACAGTGAAAACAAGCGGTGCAATCAAAGCTGAGAAAAAAGAGAAAACTATCTTCCAACCAGTTCAAAAGAAGGAATATAGAGCAAAAAGGGGGGTGGCTAATATAGCTAAAATTGCACTAAAGGCTGATTGCAAGGATAAGCAGTGGATCCTTGATAGTGGATGCACTTCGCACATGACAGGAGACAAGAGTAAATTATCAAAGCTAAACAAATCAAGAGAAGGCAGTGTCAAGTTTGGCAATGATGATTCACTCAGCATCAGTGGTCAGGGTTCAGTGAATATTGGAAAAGGAAAGCTGAAAGATGTTCTGCACATTGAAGGACTCATATATAATCAAGCATCTATTAGCCAATTACGCAACGATGACCACAAAGTGATATTCACAAAAATAGGTTACCAAGTAAAAAGTAAAGAAGGCAATACTGTTGCAGCCGGGAAGAAAACAGCTGGAAATTTATATATGATTGATGAGGACAAGATAAGTAGCTATTTATTCACTAAAGAAGAAGAAAATCAACTCCGGCATAGGAGGTTGGGACACTTATCACAGAAGAACATGAGGAAGCTAACCACTGCTCATGCAATCAGAGACATTCCCAACCTCGGAAGAGAGAGAGAGAGTATGATTGCTCAGCATGCTCTAAAGGAAAACATGCCATAAAGTAGTACAAGACCAAAGAGTTCAATTCGAAAGCAGTGCTTGACATTATGCATACTGATTTGTGTGGACCAATGAGGACAAAAGGGTTGAAAGGTGAGAGGTACTTCATTTTGTTTGTTGATGATTATTCGAGAAGGACCTACCTCATACACCTTAAACACAAGTCATTTAATTGCTTCAAGAGATACAGAAGATTGGCTGAAAATGAGAGTGGAAGAAAGATCAAAGTATTGAGGTTAGATCAAGGCACTGAATTTACAAATAAAGCTTTTGAAGATTATCTTGAGAAACATGGAATTCAACATCAAATGGCAGCAGTAAGAACACCTCAATAGAATGGGGTGGTAGAGCGGAAAAATAAAGCTGTGGTTGAAATGGCAAGGACTTTATTGCTGGAATCCAAGCTTCACACAAGATTCTGGACAGAAGCAACATTTACAGTCGTGCATCTATTAAACAGAGTATTACTAAGGCCCAATACTAATAAGACTCCATATGAGCTATAGAGTGGGAAGAAGATGCCAAGTATCTTAAAGTCTTTGGTAGCCCATGTTTTATGAAGAACAAGGAGTAAAACTTGGGAAAATTTAACGCTAGGTCTGATGAAGGCATCCTTATGGGATACTCAAAAAAGACAACAGGTTACAGAGTTTTCTTGCATAAGCTAGGAAAAGTGATCTTTTCTAGTGATGTAAGAATAGATGAGAACTGGAAAACAAAGAAGAAGATGACTTCAATGTGGATGAGGAATCAAACCAACCTGAAGAAAAGGAACAAGTAAGTTCAGACTTGGAGAAGAGTGTATCTGAAGATGAAGCAAGAGATCCTCTTGCAACTAAGACAAGGCAAGGTAGAAGGACAAAGAAAACATAGATTAGTGCTCATCAAGAAGATCAGATCATAGGTGAACCATCAGCAGGAGTTACAACAAGAAGAAGAATTATGGGAGCTACTGCTTTATTCTCATAAGCTGAACCTAAATCTGTTGAAGAGGCTATTCAAGATAAAGCCTGGGTCAAAGCTATCAATGAAGAGCTGGATCAAATTGAGAAGAATGATACATGGGAGCTAGTTCTAAGACCTACTAACAAAAATGTCATAGGAATGAAATGGGTGTTTAGGAATAAACACAATAAAGATGGCAAGGTAGTAAGGAACAAGGTCAAGCTGGTTTGCAAAGGCTACATGCAAATAAAAGGTGTAGATGTTGATGAAACTTTTGCACCAGTAGCAAGGTTAGAAACTATCAGAATGTTCCTAACTTTGGCAGCACACAAGAGGTATAAAGTCTATCAGATGGATGTGAAATCTGCCTTCCTGAATGGGCTCCTGAAAGAAGAGGTGTATATTGAACAACTTGATGGAGCACAGATCAATGAGGATGAGAATCACGTGTGCAAGCTGAAGAAAGCCTTGTATGGTCTTAAGTAAGCCCTAAGAGCATGGTATAGTAGGCAGGATGCGTACTTGAGAAGGTTGAACTTCAAAAAAGGAACGGTTGATAATAACCTATATGTGTTCAACTCAGAGAAAGGCCAGCTAATAACCATAGTATATGTGGATGACATCATCTTTAGAGGGGATCACTCTGAATTATGTCAAAATTTTGCACAAAAGATGAGTGAAGAATTTGAGATGTCATTGATTGGAGAAATGACGTACTTTCTTGGATTACAGATAAAGTAGTGTAAAGAAGGTATCTTTATTTTTTAGACAAAATATGCCAAAGAGATGCTGAAAAGTTTTGGCGTGGAGGATAGTAGACCTGCCAGTACCCCTATTACAGTGGGCTATAAGTTAACAAAAGATCAAGAGGGAAGGAGTACTAACCCTATAGAATACAGGAAGATGATAGGGAGTCTTCTATACCTTACAGCATCAAGGCCTGATCTTATGCAAGCTGTGTGTGCTACCAGTAGGTTCCAAGTTGATCCTAAGGAATCTCATGTGTTGGCAGTGAAAAGAATCCTAAGGTACCTCAAAGGAACACTAGAAATGGGTTTGTGGTATCCAGCTATGGATTCTATTAAACTGCAAGCATACATTGATGCAAATTGGGCAGGAAGTATAGATGATAGAAAATCAAGTAGTGGCTGCAGCTTCTACTTGGGTTCAAAGTGTGTTGATGGTTAAGTAGAAAGCAAAATAGTGTTACTTTGAGCACAGCTAAGGCGGAGTATATGGCTACTTCAGCATGTACACAGGTAATATGGATGCTAAGACAATTGGCAAACTTGGGTGTTGAAGTGAAGTTACCAGTAAGTGTACTTTGTGACAATCAAAGTGCTATTGATCTCAGCAAGACTCCAGTTCAACATTCGAGGAGCAAGCATATTGACATCTGGTATCACTTCATCAAAGATCAAGTGGAACAAGTTATAATTCCATTGGACTATGTTGGTACTAAAGATCAAATTTCAGATATTCTAACTAAACCTCTGTCCACAGAGTTATTTGACAAGCACAGATTGAGTCTATCTATGCAGATGCCTCCTCAAGCCTGACATTCAGGTGAATCCTCCATCTCTACTTTGTGAGTTTTTCATATTTGTAATTGGTTGGCAAAAAGGGAGAGAAGCAACAGTGCAGGGGGAGCTGTTAATAAAGGGGAAGTTGAAGTTGCAATTGCTGTATAATGGCATTTGTTATTAGTGTTGCCAACAATTACAAAGAGGGAGATTGTTGTTCCCACAGCCTTGAATGGGTTGTAATTGTTGTCTATTATGTGTGCAAGTAAATTAAAGCCATGTGGAAGGGTAAAAAGGTAAAACCACACAAAAGGGCAAGAGAGTAAATTCACTGCGTAAGCCCTATTAGGGTTTCATGGAGTAGAGTATACAATGGTCATAAAAGACGAAGATCAGAGTCGGCAATATTGAGCATTCAGCAAAACCTAGACAACCGACCAAAAGAGAACACCAAAACCCCACACGGAAGAACACCACCGGAAAGTACGAATCGAGTAAACAGGAGCTATCGTGAACAGTACCATCATGAGAGAGAAAGAAAGAGATGCCGAAAGTTGGGGCTGAACGAAGAACAATGAATAGAGGACAGCCAAACCGGAGCAGAGTGGTGGGAAGAGAGAGAAACCCAACGGTGAATGAAAAAGTGAAATCCAGTGAAGAGAGAGAAATCTGACGGCAGGAGAGAGAAATCTGACTAGATAACAGGAGAGAGAGAAATGGATAGATGAGCCGTGAGATAGTGAGATCGTGAGACAAGGAGACGGGTAAGACCGTAAGACGGTGAAAGCAGGAATTGTGTGATACAACGTAGGAATTCAGCGAAGCACGTAAAGAACTCAACGTATTTCTAGATTTGTTCAAGAGAGGTTAGAGAGCGTTGCAGTGAACTTCAAAGCAGTAGTGTAGCAGCCTTTCAATTCAACAAAGGCAAGACAAGCTAGAAGAAGGGTAGACACAGTAAGTGACACTCTTTGTATTGTACTTGCTTAGTAATTGCAATAGTTAAAGGAGCAAAGAATTAAAGACATCCATTGTAACCTGTGTTTACAAGTATAGTGGATAGTCTCGGTAGAGGGAGAGTCCCTACCACCGTGGATGTACGTCACGTTGACGGAACCACGTAAATCTCGTGTGTCCTTAATTTGCTTTATGTTTTGTGTTTTGAATTGAGTTGTGAAGGCAACTAAAGTATCAGCCAACCCATAACCTAATGAAAACCTAAACAAGAACATCCATATTGTCTATTAGGCAAGGTGTCTGAAAGGTGACTTTGAGGACTATTGTGATTAGTAGGTAGCAATAGATCTACCTTAGTCGAATCTGAGAAAGAGTTCCCTTTTAAGAAAAGGTTGAAGTTGTTCACTTACCTGTAAATGGCGAATTGTGGTGATACTGATTCACCCCCCCTCTCAGTGTCACAAACTAGTAGATCCTAGGGAGAAGTCTGGAACTTCAGCCTTTGAGAAGTTTTATAGACATAAGGTTTCTTATTTAAGGAAAATCGTTTATGCATGCCTATGAGTTGACGAAGATGGTTATAAGAGAAGCTTACGAGAGTAGTCTAATGGGTCATTTCGGAGTTAGGAAAACCCTAGATGTCTTAAATGAACATTTCTTTTGATCACGCATGAAACAAGATGTTGAATATGTAAGAAATGCATAACATGCAAACAGACTAAATTTAGAGTTTTACCCCATAGCTTATATACCCCTTTACCCATACCTAGCCACCCTTAGGTTGATTTATCTATGAATTTCGTACTAGGATTGCCACAAATAAAAAGGGGTAGGGATTTTGTATTTATTGTTGATAGATTTTCAAAAATGGCATACTTTATCCTATGCCATAAAACTGATGATGCAAACAATATGGCTGACTTATTCTTTAGAGAAGTAGTACGTTTGCATGGCATGCCATGAAACATTTTTTTCAGACCCAGATATAAAGTTCTTAAGCTATTTTTGAAAGACTTTATGGGGTAAGTTAGGTACTAAGCTATTGTTTTCAACTACTTGTCATCCATAAACTAATGGGTAGACTTAGGTGGTTAATTGAACTCTTTCTACTCTTTTGTGTGCTATTATTCAAACAAATTTGAAAATATGGGACGATTGTTTATCACATGTCAAATTTGCATATAATAAGAGTGTTCATTCTGCTACTAGTTACTCTCAATTTGAAATTTTATATGGTTTTAATCTGTTAACTCCTTTGGATTTGGTACCTATACTTGTTAATGAGTATGCAAGCTTATATGGTGAATGTAATGCTAACATGGTAAAAAAATTACATGAGAAGGTACAACAACATATTGAAAAACAAATTGAGCAATACGCATCCCATGTCAACAAAGGATGAAAGAAAGTGGTGTTTGAACTTAATGATTAAGTTTAGATGCATATGTGTAAGGAATGGTTTCTAGTTCAAAGGCATTTAAAGCTATAACCTAAAGGAGATGGTCTCTTTCAAGTTGTAGCACAAATTAATGACAATGCTTATAAGTTGGACCTTCCCGATGAATATAATGTGAGTGTAACATTTAATATTTTTTATCTTTCCCATTTTGATGTAGGTGATGATTTGGGGATGAATCCTTTTGAGGAAAGGAGGAATGATGAGAACTATAAAGATGATCGGTAGAAGGTTTTAATGGATGTAAGAGGTCCATTGCACATTCCAGAATACCCTATAACACGAGCTAGATGTGACAGGTATATCAAAGTAATGGGTAGATCTTTAAATATAACCCAAATCCCGACTTCGATGTTTGCCGCCAAGCACTTCACGAGAAAAAAGTAGGCAGGGGAGACATCGATTCTCAACGAGGATGTCGATGGATTCAATGGGGGAGAATGTGATAAGTATATCAAAGTAATGGGTAAGTCTTTAGATATAACTTGACTCCTACATCGGATAGGAAGAAGGGGATCTTGAGGCATATAAACGTAAAGGTTGCACACCCCAATAGGTTACCTTTTGGAGAGAGGGTAATGGCCCCATGACATAGAACTTCAATGGATGCACTATCGTACATTCCTAATAATACCAACTAGAACTTAAATGAATGCAAGAGATCCATTGCACATTCTAGAATGCTCAATAATACGAGTTAGAGCTAAAAAGATTGAAGAAGTACTAAATGGGCTAATTAAGGAAATTCAGGCCAACCAAGTTTCAAATAGTACGAATTTAAATTTGACAAAAATTTCAACCTAATTAATATAATTAGAATATTTAATGGGTCATACTAATTAATAGTATTCACTCTTAAATAGTAATTTATTGTTTGTGTTTGAATTTGTACATAATTAAGTAAAAATTTGTACTTTTTTAAGATTGCTATCTTAGTATATAAATAGGCAACTCTTGCAATTTTTAGAAAATGAGGTAACTTTAAGTGAAATAGAAAATAAAATTTTTTCACTTAATTTTTTTGAAAATTAAACCTTTTAATTGACTTATAACTCATAATTTCTTTCTTTTCTAGATCGTATTATTTATATCTTCTTAAATATCTTAGTAGTTTGTGTTATTAAAGTCTAATTTTTTTAATTGTTATTTGATTTCTCATTGCGTTGGATTCTTAAACCACATCTTTTATTTTTATTTTCCGCGATTAGGAAAGGACGGAGAGGGCTAAGGTGGTGCAACAGCTTTTCACCCGTTACGAAACACCAACAGCCATCCAACTTAGTCCACCGACCAAAACTCAAGATGAATTGACACGTGTCCCGCCATAACTAACAGACATTGTGTGTTAGGCAGGCTTAAGCAGAAGCCCTCCTGTCTCTACCTGTTCCCAATGAATGTTCCCATCCTCCTCTTGCCGTGGTGTACTTCCCCTCTAGTCTCTAGACACTGACAATCTCCGCGGATATAATCTAAAAACACATCACGAAGAAACCAAAACATCTGTCTGCCATTAATTGTTTTGTTTCTACATTACCTTCTTTTTCTTGTTTCTACATTACATTAGCTGCCTCCTCTGTGTGTGTGTGTGTGAGAGAGAGAGAGAGAGAGAGAGAGAGAGAAAAGGAGGGAAGAGAGAAAACGAGCGAGAAAATGAAGGCAACAAAACGGCCGATCCACGCAGTGGCGACATGGGTACGGAGGCAACCGCCAATGATCAAGGTGTTTTTGGCAGCAGTTTCGAGCATGACAGCTTTGGTTTTTCTAAGGATGGTAGTTCACGACCATGACAACCTCTTTGTTGCCGCCGAGGCTGTCCATGCCCTTGGAATCTCCGTCCTCATTTACAAGCTTATGAAGGATAAGACCTGTGTCGGTAATTTAGTTAGTCCCCCCCCCCCCCCCTCCCTTTTTCCAGATTTGCCTTCTTTGCTTTACGTTGCTCGCGATTTGGGCTTCTGTTAATTACGTCGCCAAATTGGAACCATTTTCTGAGCTCTTTGTTTTTAGGCAAACTGTTACCACCCTCTACCATTTTAAATGTGATGATACCTTTCATTTGGTCTCGTTTGGGACATTAGGACTTATCTTTCGTGTCTGGTGGTTGAGATATTGGCAGGGAGATTTTACAGTTTCTCGCTATTTGGTTCAAAAGTTTTCATGGACCATGAAGAAAAATGGCACTCCATTTTCCAATTGGTGCAACTTCGAAGAGAAGTTATTAGGGTTAGGCTGTGCATTGTTCTTCCTGCAGTTGAAAACACGGTTAATTCCTATGAAAATTTTGGCAATTTTATGTAATAACCCATATGCACAACGGATAATAAAATCCAAATTCATGCATTTTGTTAATAATGAATAACTAAGATCAGAGCCAATGCGCCAATGATTGGCATTGGCATGCTCTTTTTGCATGCTTTTGTGCAAGAGAAGCTTTTGTTTGGGGAGTAGGTTTCTGATTGACTAAAGTGGCATTTATAGAAGAAACCAAGATCCATTCCCTATGTCATTAATAGCCACAAGCTGTTTTGTTAGAGCAAATTTTTTTGTTTCGTGGTAAATATGAGATTATTGCAGATGACAAAGAAGTTTAAAATTTCACAATGTAAGACATTTCTTTCCTTGCATCTTGCTTGAACGCCAGTTTTTGGCCTAACTTCTTCCATAAGACCTTGCCATGATTATGGTTTTCACCGCAATTGGTTCCATACTGTTTTATTAATGATACTTCTTTGCAGGACTTTCCCTAAAATCACAGGAGCTAACAGCCTTATTTTTGGCTGTTAGACTCTATTGCAGTTTTGTCATGGAATACGATATACATACACTACTTGATTCTGCTACATTGCTCGCTACAATTTGGGTTATTTATACCATTCGCTTCAAGTTGAGGTCCAGTTACATGGAGGACAAAGATAACTTTGCACTGTACTATGTCGTACGTGTTCATTTCCTTTTTCCTTTTTTTTTTCTCATTAGTCCTTTACCTTTATTTGACCAAATAAGACATTGAAGGTGTCTCATTCTGCAAGAATTGATTTGTTTTTGCATTTTCCATCAAGAATATAGTTTACTGTAGTTGTTGTTCAGTGGAGTTGGGATCCCAGTGTCCAGTTATTTCAGGATTTAGCCATATTCTGAGAGTAGTAAATTTTCTTATTCCTTTATTACATGGAGTTCTTGGAATGGAGTTCCTTCTGGGGGTAAAATATTTTTGGTTCCACTGCCAGTTTGATGATCCATGAAGACATGCTTTTCATATAAGGCTAGCTTCTGTGATGGGTGGAAGTTATTTGTATTAGTATTAGTATTGCTGTTTTCATCTTTTCTTAGAGGCATTATATGGGATGTAAGATATTCTCTGTATTTTCTGAGCTTCTGTAGCTGATTCAAATTTTTACTCCTGTTTACTTATATGTCAGCCCTTGGAAGTTGAGTTTGCTTGTGTTTATGTAGTATTTGCTTTTTATTGTTGGTTTAAAGGCATTTGATTATGAGGTGATAACAATTTACAGCTTTTGTAAAACATTCGTGGTTCCAGGACCTTTATTGAACTGAGTTTAGATCCTCATGGCATGAGATCTTCTCATGTGTAAAGAGAAATGGTTGGTTCAGCATGCTAGCTGAATTCTGTTTTTAACTAGTGTATTAGCATGTGTTGCAAGTTTTCCACAATAGATTGATTCTAAGCTTGCCAAAAAAGAATTTTTCTATGCTTAATGTGCATTAAAAAAGCCATACTGATTAGTGTGGACCATAAATTGATGTCACATTTTCTTAAATAAATTTTGTGCATTTTTGTGACCTCTCTTGCTTTATCATGCATCTTTTCCACTCATCTTGATGCTTTATGCAGGTGATTCCTTGTGCTCTGCTATCTTTAGTTATTCACCCATCTACTGGGCATCACATAATTAATAGGATGTCCTGGGCTTTTTGTGTTTACCTTGAAGCTGTTTCAGTTTTACCTCAGTTACGGGTCATGCAAAACACAAAGGTATGATTCAAAGTTTCTTCTGGTTAACTGTATTGATTGGATGGATATACAACATTGAATGTACTTTTTACAAATGTGGCATTCATGGTTTTGTTGATTTTCTCTGTGTGGATGCCCCTTTCAATTTGCACATTTTTGTTTTCTGAATTTTCTCCCAACCTTCTTCTTTTCTTCTTGCCCAAATATGCTGATGGGATTTATACATTCATTGTTACTTATCTATGCTTTGTCTCATTTCAGATCATTGAACCCTTTACAGCACATTATGTCTTTGCACTTGGAGTTGCAAGGTTTTTGAGCTGTGCACATTGGGTCCTTCAGGTTTGACACTGCAGATTGGACTCCATATTAATTGCTTGTGAGATGCAATTTGTTTCTCTTGCCATGAAGGGATGCAGATGAACTCTTCTGCTTATTTGTTTAAACTATGCTATCAAAGTTCACATTTTTCTACTTCAAACACTCACCTTATGTGAATGGCCATCACCATCAACAGACCAAAGTACTTAGTGAATTTCAATGGAGTAAAATTTGGTTGGCTGGGAAACTAGACCTTTCCACTTTTATTCTGATTGTGTTGCCGGGAAACTAGACCTCTGCAGTTTTATTCTGGTTGTGTTGCTTTTGAACGACTCTCTTAATTATCAGATATAGTGGGGGAGAGAGACTGGAAATAAAAGCGTCTTTTGGTTGTAGATATACTTTATGACTAATGATGCTCTGTTGCCTCGAGGTGACATTGGCTCATTGAGTGGTATGAATCAATTGGTTTCCATACTCATCTAGGAGTTTTAAACCTTTCTTTTATACAGGTGTTGGATACTCGAGGGCGCCTGCTAACTGCTTTGGGTTATGGATTGTGGCCTTCTATGGTCCTCCTCTCAGAAATTGTCCAAACTTTCATTCTTGCCGATTTTTGCTACTACTACGTCAAGAGGTGGGGCTATGAGGCATCAGTTTGCAAGATGCTAATGTCATGTTTTTACCGTTAACCCCAGAATTTTGTTTGTTTTTTGGCAGCATTTTTGGTGGACAGCTTGTTCTGCGTCTCCCGTCAGGAGTGGTGTGAGCTTAAGCATCGTGCAAATTAAGCGAGGCGCGTCCGCGGATTGCTACCCACTGTATTTTGTAGACAATCTTTGAATTCCCAGGCCACGAGGGTTGTTTTATGGATTGTAAAGTTGGGGGTTGCAAAGTTCAATAACCAGAAGGCGAAGTCTTTTGCCTGTTTCCTACCGTGTCCCAACCTCCAGATTCCCCCACCCCCAACGCTTTGCTTTTTCCGTTTTTCTTTTTAACTTTTGATAGATAAATTTCTGGTTCATTGTGACGTAATAATCAATCTTCAATGCAATTTGTCCTCACCAATTTCCAGTCACTTTTGTCACTGAACTGATGTCTCGCAAAGGGTGCACGTGTAAAAATTTGCAGAGGAGCCCACGTGTACTTCGCTGCATGGGCCGTAGGGTCAACTATCCAACGAGTGCGGACGGATGCCGTTGGTGCGGTTAGAGTGCATTTATCTTTGCTGTGCGTTGGAGCCCATGCCCCCTCGCGCTGCTGAATGCGTTGTGCCGGAAGACAGGTTCGAGAATAAATATTTGTGCATTTTTTATTGGTCCTGTATCATGGGTAAAATTTTATGTCTAGCATCTTAAGTTCAGGGATATTTGCGGTTGTATACCGTATTTTTAAAAAATAAATAAATAAATAAATAACATACTAAGGTTTAGGTGCAGTAAAAATATCTATATATATACACACCCGCGTGTATATTCTTGCTAAAAGTTGAGTTCTACTAAAAAAAATGCTACTAAAATTTCCTTAAATAGCCTAAAATGCCCCTACTTGCTCTCTGCATTGCCTTATTCACGCTCGTCTTCCTCTTCTTCTTCTTCTTCTTCTTATCTTCTTCATCTTCCTTTCGGGAAGTGATCATCAGGGTAATTGCTGGAGAAGCGCCAAGGCTGGGACTTCTGCTGTGTGACCATGCTAGGAGTTGGTATAATGGCGCAGGTAGAAGTGGAAGAATTAACAAGGGCTGTGGTTATTAACAGGTACGCGCTTAAGCAAAATAACCCGATGATTTTCTTAGGTATTCAGGTTCATATGGTCATGCAACAGTAGTTTCATTGATGCGTGGAAAATTCTAAAGAATAATGGAGGAACGAGAAAAAGATTCTACAGCAAGCTACTTGGAAATATGGTGATGTTATGCTTCTATTTCGCCGATTGAAAAAATATGACCATAAAAAGTTCCTGAAATTATAAATAATAAAAAAAAAGAGAGAGAGGGAGAGAGTGTGTGTGTGATAAATTGTTCTAAAAGGTTTCTCTTGGGATTATACTCTTGCAATATCACACAATAATAAATCAAAAAAAAAAACTCCTAAATAGAATAAATTATTATTAATCACACAATAATCAATTGAAAAATTCATAAAATAAAATAGACAATTTGATATGTGTTATCTGAAGATTTATCAAGGCCGTTGATGCAAGCAAGAATGACACATAACAGAAGTAGCTTCGCTTGTCTTAGCTCAGAAACAGTTGTTACAGTTTGTTTGTAATAGTAATAACGTAAAGCAGAACACGAGGAGCAACAATGAATCCGCATTAGGAGTTGATAGATGAAGAGTGACTGGTTGCAATATTTTGTGATGAAAATGATGAATTATATTGTAATAATCCATTCTAAAATTAATAAGAATTTTGTTTCTCTCTCTTCTCTCTCACCCTTACTTTCCCTTTACAAATTCTCACTATACTGCTCTTCCTTTTGATTAGACTAGAATTCCATTCTCCATTCTTTTGGAATTTTTGTTAATAGATTCAGGTTGCATCAATCTTTGGTATAAGAACAAACGTTCTCCACCAATTTGATTCCATGGCATTGAATATGTGATCTTAGGATGTAGCTTTGCAAGAGTTTTAAGTGTATTGAAGAATTGATAAGGCAATGACGAGAGATATGAGCACCATAAAGGAAGCGTAATTGTGGAAAGATGCTGATTTTTAAAACTAAAAGGAAAGTCAACAATAAGAAATGGGGAAACTTTTATGATCTTTACAATTATTTACACTTCTTGTTTTTTGAGGATCTTCTTTACTAGTCCCCAATCCTTTCTAGCAAAAGGCTTACTTAATCTCACTTTAATAATGTTAATTTTAGAAGCATTACAACTAATAATAAATATACTATCGATATAAAGTAGTAAAATAATGAAATCATCATCATTAAATCATTGAATAAAAACACAATAATTAGAAATAGTCTTCTTACAGCTATACTTTCTCATAATAGACTTAAACTTCTTATAACATTGTCTTAAAACTTGTTTCAAATCATATAAATTCTTATGTGATCTTCTTTTCCTTTCACCTCAAAGCTTTTTAGGTATTTTATTTAAATTTCTACTTTTAAGTAATCATGGAGAAAAGTTATTTTTACATCCATTTACTCAATTTCTAAGTCCTAATATGTAGTCAAACTTAACATAACTCAAATGGAATGCATTTTCATCATTGGTAAAGAGAGCTCTTTCAAGTTGATACCTTATTTCTAACTAAATCTTTTAATAACCAATCTAGCTTTATATCAAGGATATGAAATATTTTCTTTATATTTCATCATATAAACACATTGATTTTTTAATATCTGTTTACCTTTAAGTAACTTTACTAACTTATAAATAGAGTTATCATATAAGGATTTTGTCTCACCTATCATGACATCTATCTAATGTAGTCTATATTCACTTTTAGTTACTTCTTCATAGTACTTAGTTTTTCCCCCTTCATTTACCATCACAAAGTCATTAGTAGAGTATCAAGTAGAGGACATAGAATTTTATTAGACCCTTATAGTTGAAATAAAATAAAAGTGTAAATGATCTTCTATAGGAGCACCTATATCCTACATTTTATAATCTTGTTGAATATTCTTATCATGTTCTTAAATATTACCATGAATATTAATCGAATCACTCAGAAATGTCCGAGGAACTAAATCAATATCAATAAGACTATCATTAGTCTATCTAGTTACCTATTCAATATTTTTAATGTTCTGAGCTTTAAAAAACACATCTATACTTTTGATAAGATTCTTTTTAATTAAATCATATAATAAGATACACTATCGAGTCTTTGCATCTAACTTCCATCTTTTATCTTTCAAGACATAAACAAAAGTTTTATATCGAAAGATTGATAAATGATCATAAAAGACTTTCTTACCAAACCAAACTCTATTTAGAACATTACATTGTAGGGGAACACTAGAAGATAAATTAATCACATGTGTCATTATATTCAAGACTTTACTCTAAAATGATCTAGGTAATTTTACATTTAAGAGTAAACATCTAATCTTCTTAATTAGTGTTCTATTGATCATTTCAACTAAGTCATTTAATTGTGGTGTAGGTGTCTTTTTATGCCTGATCTCATATTCTCTACAATACCCTTGTTTTTGACATCCTTTTTTATTTTTAATAACTAAAACCTTTGATTTGGATAATAATAAAATTTGAGATTTTATCCTCATTTATTTGTTTAATGCACCACCTTTACAACTTCTAGTGATAAAACATTGCTAGTGATAGAATTAGCAAATAAAATCCAAAAAGTCTTCCAAGAATCAAGTAATGTAACAAGTAATTGTAACCTTAAAACCTCGTCATCAATTTCAATGCTTATGCCTAATAAATGATCAATGACACCTTAAAACTTATTCAAATGATCCACAATTGAACTTCCTTCTTTATATTTGAACTACATCATTTTCTTTAACAATAACAACTTGTTATTACTAAACTTAGAAGAATATAATATCTTAAACTTATTATATATAGTTTATACATATGTCATACTATAAATGTGATTGTAAATATTATCATCAATAAATTATTGTATAAAACTACAAACTTATTCATGCTTGAATTCTTATTTCTTATTTGTCTTGAACTCAAATTTAGTAGTAATAAATACTAGCAAATGCAATTTCTTCATAAATAAGAGATACTTCATTTTACTTCTTTATTTATAATAATTTATGTCATTCAAATAAATCATTTTATTCACATTCAACTTCATCATCCAAAAAAATCAAATACACTAACTCTAATACCATTTTAATAAAAGAAGGGGCAATAGAATATGAATAGCTTAGGAGACTTATGTCACAAAGTTAGGCTTGAACGTGCTTCAAACGTGCTAACTTGCGCGAGACTTAGTTGATCTTGCAAGAGAATACGCTAAGTAAGCCTTGAAGAGTTTGAGTGAACCAACAAAAGACTTGTGGGAGGCAAGTAACCGAACCGGAAGAACTTGAGAGAGCTAGAGAGAGAGAGAGAGAGAGAGAGCATAAAAGCTTTGCAAGTGAACTTGTGTTGATTGAAAGAATGCGTGCTTTACAAATGAAATAAGTAGCCTATTTATACAACTCAAAAGAAAGGTCTAGAAAGGAATATGTTTTGGCATATGTAAGGACTATTCTAGATAAGGAATATTTTAGGTATATACATAGAGCATTCTAGATAAACATTGAATGTAGTCCCTTTCAGAATTCTCTAGGTTATCGTGGGCTCCTGGGACCTTTCGTAGCAAATGGGCTAGACAGCCCTTAGAGGTTTGGGTCTTGGCCCGAATTTGCACCTTAAGGATATATGAATGGGTTGGATCAATGTATCCTTGTGACATCCTCCCCCACTTAATTCTGCGACGTCCTCGTCGCACTTTTAGCGTTAAATTGCTGGATGTAATCGGCAAATTGCCAAAGTTGGTCTTCTCGTTCTCAACTAGCCTCATGGTCTGGCAGAGCCTTCCATTTCACTAAGTACTTGGTATAATTGAGAACTCCCCTTCTCTAGATCACTCTATCAGCAAGGATATGCTCTACCTCCTTGTTGAATTCAGTAACCACAGCCATTGGTGCATGCTTTGACTCGTTTCGGCTTGGATCCTCTTTGTCTCCATGGAAAGGCTTTAGATGACTTACATGAAAAATGTTATGGATCTTCAGCTTTAAAGGGAGTTGGACTTGATAGGTAGCCTTCCCCACACATTTGATGATAGGAAATGGCCCTCCGTACTTCCATACCAAGACCTTATGTACCTTACGTAGAGACTTGAATTGGTTGGGCAGCAACTTCACCATCATCACGTCTCCCGCAGTGTAGTCCTTTGGGCGTTGCTTAGCATCAGCCCATTTCTTCATCTTCTTAGTCGTTTTGTCAAGGCAAACCCTCATTATATCTGCTTCCTCGTACCATTTCTTTGCAAACTTAAATGCAGACTAGTTGTTGCCAATGTAAGGTGAGGCAACAGCACTTGGAGTTAGCGGTTATTGTCCCAAGACAACCTCGAACGAGCTTTTGGTTGTGGTCTCACTCTTCTGAAGGTTGTATGAGAATTGGGTAGTGTCAAGTAGCTTTGCCCAATCTTGTTGGTGAGCACTGACATAGTGCTTCAAATATTGTTCGAGCAAGGCATTAACTCGCTCAGTTTGCCCATTGATTTGAGGATGGAAGCTTATCGAGAATTTCAGCTCAGTTCCCAACAACTTGAATAGCTCACGCCAAAATTTACCTGTAAAACGGGGGTCTCTGTCACTGATGATGCTCCTTGGCATACCCCATAGCTTTACTACGTTCTTAAAGAACAAGTGAGTAGCTTCGTCTACCTTGCAATCGGTAGGGGCTAAAATGAAGGTGTCATACTTGCTAAACCAATCAACTTGACGCAGCGAGGAAGCGTAATCAACAACAGGAAATCAATAACAACGATTGAATTCCAAAGAACAAAAGGCACAAGCCGCCTTAGGAAAAGGTTCTCTCAATTTAGGGTAAAGTATAATACGTTCTGCCTCTCACTAAGAAACCCTAAAATATATATAGTGCATATAATTATACTAAAATTATGAAAATGTCATTTTATAAAATTTAATTAAAATTACGAAAAGCCCTTCAGTTTGGATTCGGTTTTGAAGCTTTTCGCAACTTCTTATCCTTTTCTCGCTTGTCCATATACTCCTCGGCTATCTGTTCCACATCATTCTCTCCCACCAGAGAAGAACTTGACCCCGAGTTCTTTTGCGGGTATAAAGGCGTGTCATCTGGATGGAAAAGAGATAAATCAGCTACATTGAATGTCTTGGAGATGTTCATATCATTAGGAAGTTCGACAATATAAGCATTGTCGTTGATTTTGTGCACAACTTCATAAGGACCATACTTCTTTGGTTGTAATTTGCTATACTTGCCCACAGGAAAGCGTTCTTTCCTCAGGTACACCATCACTTGATCACCAACTTCAAATAGTTTCTCCTTCCTGTGTTTATCAGCAACTACCTTGTATGTTGCATTTGCCCTCTCAATTTTCCTTCTTACCTCTTCAGCGATAGTTTGATACTGTTCTGCCATGTTTTTAGCTATTATGCTAACCTCTACCCCCTTAGGTAACTTCAACAAATCCAGGGCATGTTGTGGCGTTTTGGTGTAAACCACTGAAAAGGGTGATCTCCCAATAGTTCTATGAACAGAACTATTATAAGCAAATTCAGTTTGGGCCAATGCTTGATCCCACTGTCTTGGCCTTTCACCACAGATACTCCTGATCAAATTTCCCAGTGTTCTGTTGGTCACTTCAGTCTGCCCATCAGTCTGTGGATGAGCTGTGCTACTAAAGTTTAATGAAGAATCAAACAGGAACCACAACGTCTTCCAGAAGTGACTAAGAAACTTGCTATCCCTATCAGAAGTAATGGACCTTGGAACACCATGTAAGCGCACCACTTCTTTGAAAAATAACCTAGCAATAGATTGTGCATTTGCAGTTTTTCTACATGGAATAAAATGAGCCATCTTAGAAAACCTGTCAACAACAACAAACACAGAGTCAGCACCTCGTTGGGTATGAGGTACACCCAAGATAAAATCCATCGACAAGTCTTCCCAAATGTTCTCAGGTACTGGTAAGGGAGTGTATAACCCCGCGTTTTGAGATTGTCCTTTGGAAGTTTGACAGATGTAGCATCTCTCTACAATCCTACCAATATCCCTTCTCAGTCGAGGCCAAAAATACCTTTCTATTACAGCAGCTAAGGTCTTATCTCGACCCAAATGTCCTGCTAAACCTCCTCCATGGAGGTCTCTAATCAACTTCTCCCTTAAGGAGGACTCAGAAATGCACAATTGATTTCCCTTCATTAAGTATCCCTCATGAATATGATAATCATCATAAGGCTCCTTACTAGCACACTTCCTCCACATCTCCTTAAAATCACCATCATCTTCATACAACTCTTTTATTCTTTCAAAGCCCACAACCTCAGCACTTAAGGTGAATAACAAATCAGCCCTTCTACTTAAAGCGTCAGCCACTTTGTTTTGCACACCGGATTTATGCATTAACCTAAAAGGAAACCTCTGTAAGAATTGAATCCACCTAGCATGCATATCCTTACTTATCCTAGTCTGACCACTCAAATGTTTTAATGCGACACAGTCTGAGTAGAGAATGAATTCCTTTCCTACCAAATAGTGTTCCCATACTCTCAAGGCTCTCACAACAGCATAGAACTCTTTATCATAAGTTACCCAATTCCTCCTAGCATCACATAACTTCTCACTATAGAACGCTATTGGTCTTTTCTCCTGTGATAGCACCGCACCGATCCCTACCCCACTAGCATCACAGTCAACTTCGAATAGCTTATCAAAATTAGGTAGTGCCAATACAGGGGCCTTACATAACCTCTCTTTTAAATTCACAAAGCTTGTGTCAGCCTCTTCACCCCATTGAAATTTCCCTTTCTTCAGACACTGGAGCAGCAATTGTACTGAAATGTCTTATAAATCGCCTATAAAAACTAGCCAATCCTAAAAAAACTCCTTAACTTAGTGACAGCTTTAGGAGTAGGCCATTCCCTGACTGCCCTCACCTTTTCATCATCCACCATGATACCCTCACTACTAACCACAAACCCCAGAAATAACAATCGCCTTGACATAAAGACACACTTTTTCAAATTAGCAAATAATTTATTCTCCCTCAACACAGTCAAAACACACTTCAAGTGTTCAATATACTCCTTCTGTGACTTGCTAAATACCAGTATATCATCAAAATATACTACTACAAAGCGACCATTAAAGGGTTTTAATACCTGATTCATCACGCGCATGAAGGTACTAGGCGCATTACTAAGGCCAAATGGCATTACCAGCCACTCATATAATCCCTCCTTAGTTTTGAATGCTGTCTTCCACTCATCCCCATGCCGAACTTTGATTTGATGGTAGCCACTCCTCAAATCAATTTTGGAAAATACCTTAGCCCCGCTCAATCTGTCTAACATGTCATCCAATCGTGGTATAGGAAATTTGTATCCGATGGTGATCTTGTTGATGGCCCTGCTATCGACACACATTCTCCAGCTCCCATCTTTCTTAGGTGTCAATAAAGCTGGTACAGCACAAGGACTCATGCTGTCTCGAATGAACCCCTTGTCCAACAACTCTTGGACCTTCTGCTCCAGGACCTCAATTTCCTTAGGACTCATCCTATAATGCGGTAAATTTGGAAGACTTGCTCCAGGTACCAAGTCTATTTGATGTTGAATATCCCTCAGGGGTGGTAGTCCCTTAGGTAAGTCATTAGGAACCACATCTTTATATTCTTCTAATACTCCCTTAACTGCTTCAGGGACCTTTTCACGTGCATCTTTATCCCCAACTATTATATTCTTAACAATGAGCGCATGAGCCACCTTCGACTCTTTCAAATCCTCAACCATCTCCTTCTCTGACTGGGCAATAGTCAAAAAAGAGCGTTCCTCTATCTTGCGAACTCTAGAGTGACCCTCTAACTTCAAAGGTAACAGAGTATATTTCACACCCTCTTTTTCTAACTTATAAACATTCTCTTTACCTGCATGTTGGGCGTTCACATCGAACTACCAAGGTCTCCTGCATAGTAGATGACATGCATCCATGTCAACAATATCACAGAAGATTTCATCTCAATACCTCCCTATAGAAAATGGCACCTTGCACCTCTCCTTTACCTCAATCTTCTCAGCCGCCTTAATCCACCCAATAGTGTATGGGTATGGATGTTTCTCGATAGGCAACTGTAACTGTTTAACAACTTCTCGCCCGATGATGTTTTCACAACTCCCACTGTCTACAATCAAGTCAAACACCTTGCCCCCAATTGTGCACCTGGTACGGAACAACTGGTGTCGTTGGGTATTTGTCTCTTGTTTTGGTGCTAGCATCATTCGTCTAATCACATAAGCTGGTTCCACTTCACCATTCCCCTCCTCATCATATTCATCCTCTTCATCAGGCTCACAACACACATCTTCTTCATCATCCCTAGTTACAATATGAATACTCTTCCTACTAGGACACTCATTAGATCTATGACCAGGCTGATTACAACGATAGCACTTACCCAAGATTGGTCTGGCATACGGGTTATCTTGCTTCTGGATGCCCTTAGACTCCATAGGCTTCTTCCCTTCAGCCCTTTCATCCCTCTTGGCATTATCTTCACCAAATTTACTCGACAAATTCTTATTCTTCTCAACACCCACATCACTCACGAACCCTCTTCTTCCACTTGTATATCTAGTACTCTGCTCCTGCAACATTAACTCGGCTCGAAGAGCCATATTTTTCGCCTCATTCAAATTCCTCAAAACCGCAACTCCTATTTTGTCCTTAATTTGCAACTTCAACCCGTCTACATATCGTGCAACCTGTTGACCCTCACTCTCTCTCAAGTCATTCCGCTCCGCCAACCTCATAAACTCTGCAGTGTACTCATGAACAGATCTTGGCCCTTGGCGACATCGTTAATACTGCTGGAACAGTATTTGCTCATAGTTTGGAGGTAAGAAATCGCGTTGTAGTAATTGTTTCATACGGAACCACGTTCTCACCGGATGTCTCCCTTCTCTCTGTCTCCTGGTCTGCAGCCTCTCCCACCAGGCAGAAGCTCCACCCTTCAATCTGCAGGCCACCAATCTAACCCGTCGATCTTCTGGTATCTCCATGTAATCGAAGAACCTATCAACATCTGCTAACCAATCTAAGAACTCCTCAATATTAAGACTATCATTAAAATATGGAATATCAACCTTTAAACGGTAATCACCCCTATCTCCTTGATCATACCCATAATAGTTCCTTTGATACCCTACATCACCACCTCGTCTCTGTGGTTGCCTCACTCCATATATAAACTCATCCTCCTCAGCAGATTCATCATCCGAAATTTGCGCAATTCTATTAATAGTTCGGGGTCTGTTAACTGGATTAACATACCTATCTTTTGCTCCCGGCATATTACCGCTAATATTCATTGAGTCAAAACGCTCAATCAAATCTTCAAAACGCTGTTCTGAGCATTGGACTCTTTGATTTAAAGCATTGAACTCTGCCCTAGGAACCTATTGATTGGCTCCTTGGACTCCCGCATCCTGAACACCGTCAAGAACACGACCGCCATCCACACCTTGATAGATTGACATCTTCGCAGGAAATTGCCAGGCTCTGATACCAATCTGACGCAGCGAGGAAGCGTAATCAACAACAGGAAATCAATAACAACGATTGAATTCCAAAGAACAAAAGGCACAAGCCGCCTTAGGAAAAGGTTCTCTCAATTTAGGGTAAAGTATAATACGTTCTGCCTCTCACTAAGAAACCCTAAAATATATATAGTGCATATAATTATACTAAAATTACGAAAATGCCATTTTATAAAATTTAATTAAAATTACGGAAAGCCCTTCAGTTTGAATTCGGTTTTGAAGCTTTTCGCAACTTCTTATCCTTTTCTCACTTGTCCATATACTCCTCGGCTATCTGGTCCACATCACAACTACAACCATGATGCTTCCGCATCCTTTGGACTTTGGTAAAGTCATAATAAAGTCCATTAAGACACTTTCCCACGGCTTCTCGGGAGTGGGTAATGGCTCGAGTAAGCCGGCTGGTGGCTACTGTTCTACCTTATCTTGTTGGCAAACTAAGGAAGTCCATACATAGGTCTTGACATCTACATGCATATACGGCCAAAAGTAATGTTATTGAACAAGAGTAAGGGTTCGTGTCATACCTGGATGACCAGCCCATAAAGAATTGTTGCATTCTTTGAGGATCTCTTTCCGCAAGTTTTCCCACTTTGGCATAAAGACACGATTCCTGATCGTTGTTAAGACTCCATCATTCACCCAAAATCGACAAATCTTCCCCTCACTAACCAATCTCAATAGGTTATTGGCCAGTTTGTCTTGTTTGGTACCTTCCTTGATCCATTCAAGGAAGTTGCTCTTAGGAGTACTAGTAGTAAGAGCAGTTAGTTCCGCCTTCCTACTCAGCGTATCAACAACAACATTGGCTTGACTCGGCTTATATTGCAATATGTAGTCGAATTCAGCTAAAAAGTCTGACCAAAGAGCTTGCTTGGGGCTGAGTTTCTTCTGAATTTAGAAGCAGCTCATAGCAACATTATCAGTCATGATCACGAACTTACTTCCGAGGAGGTAATGTCTCCAAGTGCGCAAGCAATAGATAACGACGGTCATCTCCTTGTCCTGGATGGTATACCGTCTCTTCATGTCATTTAGCTTTCAATTTTTGTAGGCAATGGGATGTCTATCCTACATCAAGACTCCTCCAATCGCAAATTAGGATGCATCGGTATGGACTTCGAAAGGATTTTCGTAGTCCGGTAACGCCATAACAGGTTCTTTGGAGATTGCTTGTTTCAATCTCTCAATGGAAGCTTGACATTCCTCTGTCCAATGCCAAGTGCAGTTCTTCTTAAGCAGGTCGATCAAGGGTGTAGCTACGACTGAGTATCCCTTGATGAACTGTCGATAGTAGTTAACAAGCCCCAGGAAAGATCGCAATTCTGGGACTTTGGTTGGAGGTTCCCATTGTTGGATAGCTTACACCTTTGTTGAATCCATTAAAATTCTACCATCCTTGATCCGATGGCCAAGGAAGTCCTCCTCTTGTTTGGCAAACGAGCACTTCTCCTTCTTAACAAACAACTCATTTTCCCGTAGAGATTGAAAGATTTGCTTGAGGTGCTCAACGTGCTCCTTAAGTGTATTGCTGTATACCACAATATCATCTAAATAAACTACTACAAATTTGTCCAAGAAAGGATGTAATACCTTGTTCATAAGAGTGCAAAAGGTGGCTGGTGCGTTGGTGAGGCCAAAGGGCATGACCAAGAACTCGAACGCTCTGTAGCGTGTTACGCAAGTCGTCTTTGGCTCATCACCTTATGCTATGCAAACCTGGTAATAACCTGATCGCAAATCCAGCTTGGTAAAGTACCTCGCCCTCCCGAGTTGGTCGAAGAGATCAACTATCAAAGGGATCAAATACTTGTTCTTAATAATGACCTTGTTCAAAGCTCGGTAATCAATATATATGCGAAGCGATCCGTCCTTCTTCTTCTAAAAGAGGACTTAGGCACCAAATGGGGCTTTTGATGGTCGAATGTAGCCCGAATCGATCAGATTGTGAAGCTGCTTCCTCAGTTCAGCGAGATCTGGAGGTGCCATGTGGTAAGGAGCCATGGCAGGGGGTTTGGCACCGGGTTCTAGCTCAATGTGGTAATCCACATCTTGCTTTGGTGGCAGCTTCTTTGGTAGTTCAGAAGGCATAACGTCCTTGAACTTGTTGAGGACGGCTTGAATCGGTTGGGACAGTGCGGGAGTTGGTGTTGCTACATCTTCCCCATCGCTTAGTTCTCGTAGGGTAGCAATATAGCTAAGACCCAACTTGAGACCACGCTTGAATTGGAAGGCCGAGATCTTTGATGGTTGAGATCTCTCCTTGCGCTTCAAAGGGACTACGCGGATTTTATGGTTGTTGACAACCACAAGAGAACGTGTAGCAGGCATAGGGAAAGCCAAAGTTTCACAAAAGAATACAAGACCTAACACCACTTTAAAGTCATCCATAAGAATGACGATAAAGTCTAACTTACTAGTCCATTCACTAATTTGGACAACAACTCCATTCGTCATGCCTTGGATAGGCCTTGCTTCTAAGTTTGCCGCTTTGATGGTGTCATTTCCCTTCGTTAGTTTGAGGCCTAAACGTTTGGCCTCTTCTGCATCCATGAAATTGTGCGTTGCCCCCATATCTAACATCGCACAAGCTAATTTGCCCTCGATGGCAAGATCAGCGTACAATAGTCCTTTCTCCTTATCGATTGTTGGTGAGAAAAGCTTCGTGAGCTTACCTAATTGTTGGATAGATCCCATGTCCACTTGGGCTTCTTCATCAGCCTTTTCTGGGTTGAGTGCCGCCATCATAGCATTCATGACTTTGCGTTTGGGGCAATCCTTCACCTAGTGCGGTCCATTACAAATAAAACAGGGTTTAGGAGGATTAATCGAGTTATGCTTACGTCCAGACTTCTTCTTATGCTTGGAGCAGTCATTTGAAGGTCTTTGTTGTCCACCCTCATTACGACCAGAATTCTGCTTCTTTTGCCCGATCTTTTCTCCCCCACTTTTACTAAAGTTTGGCTTCTTGACCTTGGAGTGAACTGAGTAATCAACGAAGGTTTCGGCAGCAGCAATGGCAACATCTATGGTCTGCACATTACGCCTCTCCAGCTCGACTCTTGCCTAATTCTTCAAGTCTTCTTTGAAGTAAAAGAGCAGTTCCTTATCGGACATTTCAATTTCAAGCATGAGGGTAGTAAATTCCTTAATATAGTCAGAAATACTACCTGTCTGACATAGGCATCACAACTTCCCTCTCGCCTCGCTGTCTGCATTGTGAGGGACAAAGTATTTTCACACTTCGACCTTGAATTATTCCCAAATGTCGATGATACATAAGCTTTTTTCTCGTTCAGAGTGCTTCCGTCTCCACCAGAGTTGGGCAACATCTCTTAGAAAGATTGGGTCATTGCCTATCCTAACCAGATTGTCGACAACCCTTATGGCCTCGAAGTACTGCTCAAGGCCAAACAAAAAGTTTTCCACAGTAGTGGCATTCCGCGTGCCGTTGTACATGGCAAGCTTTGAGACCTTCAAACCATGTATCGCAGTGGAAGTGCTAGTAGTGGTAGCCGTACTAGCAAGTGAGTTGTTTCGACGCAGAGACTCCATCTTCCTACGAAGGTCATGAATCTCTCATTCAACAAACTCACAATGGTTGAACATACCTTGATTCAGGGAGCATATCTTTCCCTTGAATGAGCAGCCAAACACTTCGATCATGACTTTGGCAGCCCACGTGATCTCCCCATTCTCATGGATCAAGTTGTCAACTTGATTACTAAGATCTCCTATAAGAGAATTTATGTCGAGAACGCTCCTTTCCAAGTTACCAACACGAGAGTTTATGGTTTCCTTGGCTGGAACCTTGGACTTGCCACGTTTGGCTGGAGCACATTGCTCCTCATGCCTACGAGCTTCTTGCTCCATTTGTTGCTCATCAAAAGTGATCTCAACAAAACCTTCCTCACCTGCCATACTTACAACTCAAACAAGAACAAAGTAGGGACTAGGATTACCTTACTCTGATACCACCTATCATAGAGTTAGGCTTGAATGTGCTTTAAACGAGCTAACCAGCGCGGCACTTAGTCAATATTGTGATAAAAGACGCTAAGTAAGCCTTAAAGAGTTTGAGTGAACTAGCGGAAGACTTATGAGAGGCAAGTAATCGAACAAGAAGAACTTCAGAGAGAGAGAGAGAGAGAGAGAGAGAGAGAGAGAGAGAGAGAGAGAGAGAGAGCACAAGAGCTTTTCAAGTGAACTTGTGTTGATTGAAAGTATGCATGCTTTACAAATGAAATGAGTAGCCTATTTATACAATTCAAAAGAAGGACCTAGAAAAGAATATGCTTTGGTATATGTAAGGACATTTTAGATAAAGAATATTCTAGGTATATATATAAAGCATTCTAGATAAGCATTAAATGTAGTCCTTTTCAGAATTCTCTAGGTGATCGTGGGCTCTTAGGACCTTCCGTAGCAAGTGGGCTGGACAACCCTTGGAGGTTTAGGTCTTGGCCCGAATTTGTACTTTAAGTATACATGAATAGGCTGGATCAATATATCCTTGTGACATTTACCTTGCTTACATAAACTTATCAAAAGATGATAAAATAACAAACATGACAATCAAAAGCAATCATATAAGAGAATATACTAATTTTTACATGAAAAATTAAAAAAGGGAAAAACTATAGAACACTTTAGTATAGAAATCAACTTTACTAGAATCAAATAAGTACAATAGAGATATACAACCTCAATTACATTAAATAAATTCAACTTAAACAAACTATCCATGTTTTATCAACCATAACTCAATAAGTAGATCTCAAACTAGTAATCCAACCATTCAAAATGAACTTTTAAATGTCCCCTACCAAGTAACCAAAATTCAGCTCAATCAAACCACGAATCAATATTTATCCATAATGTTTAATGAAATTGTCACAAATGAGAAAATAGAAAGTTATTAAAATTTAGATGTCTTAGTTTGGAAGCAAAAACCTAACCTTACAAATCACTAAAACATTATCCATCCATTTAAAATGGAGATATATGTATGTTACCTTTAATTACAAATAAAAAATCAGCTCAATTAGACAACAAACAACCTTCCAATTGCATAATTAATCAAAACTACATGCATAAAACACCCAAAATGTAAACTTATGAAATTGAAGAACAAAAATTAGACTTACAATGTTCATAACACAATTTCCACTATTCAAAATTAAGAGCAAAATTTTCTTTATCAGTTATTTGAATTTCAGTTGGATCAAGCACTATTTTCCCTTTTAACAACAAGATATAAGAACATTGTCTAAACTTAAAAAATTTAAGCAATTACCCAACTTTCTTTTACTTATCTCCATTTGTAATTTTTATTTTTCTTTATTAGGTTTTCAATAGCCAAAAAGGGATATTTATACCCTAATTATGTGGGCTTTATCTCTATAATAATTAACCTTCACACCACATAAGAAGGGACCAGTAAGCCTAAAATCTTCGTCTCATATTGTTTGTTATGTTATCTTCTACTCAACAATTCCATATTGCTGTACAATTCATTTTTCACCAAAATAACAAAAAAGACCTACAAATCATCAATTACAATTCGATGTCAATTAGTAATTTGACATTAAAATGTCAACATCAAATTATTCTACCATAACAAAATTGTAATTCATTTAACAATTATGTATTTTACTCCTTTTTTTGTTTGAACTCTAAATTTACTTAATCTTTGAATTGGCAATAATTATGATGATAGCTTATATAAGATGTTTATCTACTCTTTTCATCATTATTGACATACTAAAAATAATCAAGAGATTGTAGACATAAGATGGAGTGCAATGTCAATGTTAATACTCAAATATATTTTTGTGTCCTTATCCACCTTGTTCTCGCTAACATTAAGTTACAATAGCAAGTAATATCTCACAACTAATCACATTTTATTATTTTTCATATTTTGGGACAAAATTCTCTAATGTAACCTTGCTATAAATTTACTCGCTCATTTACAACACAATGCAAAATAAAGACAAAATTATTTGATATTTCAATCTAAGACTATCTTATACAACACCTTCGAGAAAAGTACATTCAATGTTTATACTATACATAAGTAATGGCTACGAATTATTCCCCAACAAAGATTCTTCTTTCTTCCCTTCTTATTGCACTGTGTATAAACAGCAAGAGCTATTTGAAGTTAAAATTTGTATGCATCTTGAACTTCAAAAAACATAGGTTGACCTCGTGTTGACAGAACATCTTATCTCTCCCTTCTCTAGTAAATACAGGTCAACATAATACAAGACAAGTCGACTGACATTTGATTCCAACTGCCACCTTTGTCTACTTTGTGGTAGATGGGATTTCCAGCATTATGCCTACAAAAAATGCAAGAGCATTTTGATTAAACTTGTTAATCTCTCATTCTCTTCATACACTTGGTGTCCTGTCCTATTTGCTTGAAGGGATTTTTAACCGCTGATGCTCCTGTTCACCTATCATGCTGGAGATTTGAATAGAACTGTCGACAATCTAAAGGGAAAATACTATTTGGCCTTCTGTTAATGTGAAATTCGGGTTTTCACATACAAATTTTAATGTCCTCCTACAGTTCCTTATTTTGTTATTTGCCTAAGATGAAATTTCTAGACGCACAACAAATTACATTATTTTTTCCACTAAATGCAATTACAATATTGCCTTGTGTGATATTTGTCTACACTTCCTTCTAATCTTTAAAAAAAAGAGTCTCATTTTTAAGTATTAAATCCAAAATTTAGAAAGGACAAAAATATTATTTATTAGTTATCATTAAATTAAATAATATATATATATATATAATTATTTCATATTTTTTATAATTTTATTTATATAAAAGCAAGAACAGATTTTAGAGGAGGAGGGAGAAATTGCTTCTTACTGACAGAGCGGGGTCGGATTGTCGGGTATTGACGCTTCTCGTGGTTGAGATTGGACAGGACTGAGACAG
>JAHLGO010021109.1:4289618-4394859 GCA_020615895.1 Ceriops decandra
ATTGTATTTATTGAAATACATATTTTTATTTTTATTTTATTTAAAAAATTAAAAAAGACTTTAATTATAAGTAATAAAAAAAAGATGAATTCAAAGGCATTAGTTTCCTTTTTAAGAAAATAAAAGGGAATTATGAGTATTTTTATTTCAAAGAAAAAAAGTAAATTTATAAATATTTTTTCTTCTAAAAACAAAAAAGAGCGAATTTGAATGTTTTTAGAAATTATTTTTGTTTTGGTTTTTATTTGTGTAATGCAAAGTTTCAACATATATAAAAACTTGTTAATGTGAATTAAATAAGTCGTAATAAATCTTACATTATAATTGAGTAAATTGAGTAAACTAAATATATGTTGAAATTAAGTGAAAATGAGCATTTTAATGTTATGGTAAAAACTCTTATTAGCAATGAATAGGGTGATTTGGAAATTAATAGTAGAATGATGAAGAGGAAAAAGAAGTATGTGTTATATGAACTAGATTAAGATCACAAAAATATGCAATTTTTTTCACAAAGACAAGATTTAGTAGCTTTCAGTAATTTAAAAAGTTATCAAAGGTAGGCTATAGTGGATGACTATGTAGTCACATGGTATTAGATTAGTCTAAAGATGGAAATAAATGCAATGATTAAGTGTTTATGAAGGGTAATGTTACATAAGGGAAAAAGGACAAAACTTTTATGTCCAAATCATTATTGACACACATACCAACTATTGAGTCTTAAGAAATAAGTAAACTACTATTAAGTGTCTTGCTAAGGAATAGGTACATAAATTCTATAAGAAGCCATATTGGCTAGTAAAGGAGAAGATATTAGCTATTAACAAGATATTTATATTGATAGTAACAAGGATGCAATGTTACCAAGCCAAGGCAAGGCAATCAAAAAGTCAGAAGGATATATATAGAACATCATTATAATAGATTGAGGTCTTATGAGGTAAAATTCAATCAAACCAATCCAAAGAGCTTATTTAAATTAGAGATAGATACAAATTCATCTAAAACAAAAACTATTTTTTCAAGGTTTTACATTAGGATTTTAAGGGTATTGGCTTATGATTAGTTTAGATAGGTGTTTTATGAAGACCTTTTTTACTATAGCCTACTATTTAAAAAATAAGAACAATCAAATATACCTAATAACATGGGTTGTGGTGATAAAAGAAAATTAAGCAAATTGGGAATGATTTCTTAAGCTAATGATTGAAGATCTTGGCCTTTCAATTGAACTAGGTTAGACCATTGATAGTTGTCATCACAGTCATTAAAATTAAATATCTTGTTTCAATTATAAAATAATAGATAATATGAATAAGGGTTGATCCTACAAAGAGTATTATTAATACAATACCAAATAAATAAAACTCAAAACACTAATATGAATAGAGGGTAATTTGAATTCTAACTTTATGCTAATTAAAGTAAATAACTTAATTAAACAAAATAACTTATAACATCAATTAACAAAAATTCAATTTCATATTCATTTACAATTATGATATTTAATACTTTCAATCATCCACAATGTTATCTAAATATTGTTGGAATTACTAACTCTAATGATAATAAACTCTGTTATATAATTTCCCCCTTAAGTAAGCTTTCTATTTAAACTTTAACCATTATAGTCTTAAAATAATTTTTTAAAGTTATATATTGATAGTTTTAAGATTAAAGCAATAATTACATAAACTTAGATTATTTAACTTATGTTGAATTATTCATAACAATAAGAAAAAAACTTATATTCATAATCCATTATTGTTAATTACTATTTGGTGATTATAAATAGGATAAATATAGGTCATAATCCTTAACTTTAATAATTGATATTTATTTAATTAATTTAGTAGGTCTAACCAAATCATTTGAACAAATAATCAATCAATAATTTAATTAGAACAACTCAAAGAATTCCAATAAAAAAAAGATCAACATAACCAAATAATCTATTTCATTATAATACCAAATATTTTGAAATTCTTTAGTATTGTTAAAAAACACTAACTATATAAACTTACAAATCAAATTCTTTTAAGCATATTTGCCATCCAATCTAACTCCCTTCCTTTTCTTTTTCTCTTCTCATCAATAAAAAGTCCTTATTTATATTTTAAAGAACATACATAGCAAACACAAGAAAACCTTAGAACACTCCTAAAAAATTTCCTAAATTCATAAGATTATAATAAACTTGTTTCCTTAAACATGATATAATTTTTGTAACAAGTTACAAATTGATCCTTGAATAGTTATAATTTAAAGTAGGGTCCACCTTCTTTATCAAAGGTGTAGTCATCTTTTTTAACTTTCTAATGCATCTAGTCTTTCTTAAAACAAAGGTTTAAAGCTCAACTTATGAGCTAAGATTAAGAATGACTCAATCTAACCTATGACAAATTCTATAGTGACTTGGCTATTTATGAACCATTACATAACTAAGCTAGGTTCGGGTGTCTTCATAACAATTATAGGTTTAAATGTGAAATTAAATATAAGATTTTGAATTTCCTAATTTGGATCTTTGATGTTTAAGTTATACCCATTTAAATGTTTAGTGTTCAAATAGGAATCATACTTTAATTAAGATTTAGACCTTTTTTTTTTTTTTGCCTTATCTTTGATTCAATTTCTCAAAATCCAAACAAATTTGAATTTAAACTCGTAATCCTAATTTAGAAAAAAGTGAGATGTTTATTGCAATTTCACTTAAAATTAATTTTCTAATCTATACCTTTAAATTAATGAAAAATTTGAAATAAGCAATAAGGGTCAAAATGATAAAATATTAGAATTTTACCTACAAAAAGTACAAAGTTTCAAAACTGTCCTAAAACATACATAAGTTACAAAACATATTCTAATTAATTTAAATAGGTATTTCATTCACATGTTATGGCATTCTACTCTTTTTTTCTTTTCTTTTTTTTCATTTCTACTTTGATGTAAGATCAATCAGTACATGATAAATGAAATTCAAGAAAAGAAAAAATAATGTTTAGGACTTGGTTTCTCCTTAGCCTTTATTAATCATCTTCTATCTTTATTTTTTCTATTGAATAATGAAGATGCTTTAATAATAAAATTTCATCTTTCTTCTCCTTTATTTATAGTTATAAAATATTTTGCTAGCCAAATAATTGACCATTACAATCGCCTAAATAAAATCTTGTTAGCACAATTTGAACATTTAGCTTATCCATGTAACTTTAGACATTTGTAGGATTAAAAATACAATGGTTGGTGAAAGAGTCTAATATGATATATATTTTCATCTAATTTTACTCTTGAATTTATATCATTGTTCCTACTTAATTTTGGATTTATACAAAATTTTACATATTCTTATATTCTTTTATAGGATAGGACCAAAATTATTATTTGAAGTCAATTTGGGCTAAAATTGTGAAGAATTATTAATAAAGAAGTGTAAAGAAAATAAAGAAGAGTTTTGGTTTGATTTTGAAATTTACTTGAGCATGATTTTTATCTTAAAAAGGAAACCAAAGCTAATAAAAATTTTGTCTTGTTACTAATTAAACACATTTTAGTATTTTGGGTTTGACTTTCACTACATATATTCAAATTTGGTGATTCTTATGAAAAAAAAAAAAAGTTAAGAGACAATGCTATAACTTTGTATTTAGACAAAGTTTGATTTACATTCAAAAAGGGAGAGAATTGAGCTATAAGTTATTGGTTAAAAAATTTTTCAAAAATTGATTTGAGATAGGAATCCCAAATAAGAAGAAGAATTGTCATATTATAAACAGAGCACAAAATTTATAAAAGAATAGAGATGGAGGGGATAAAAAAGAAGATGGAAGAAATAAGCCAAGGAAAGAGAAGAAGGAAAGAGCCATCCATAAGCTTTGGATGAAAAAGAGCAATAACTTTAACTTTGTGTTTCTATCTTTATGACTAAGTTTTGCTTGATTTTTATTATTTATACTTTGAGGTATTCTTATTGAATTTTTTCTTTAGATTTCATTGTTTATTGAATTTCATTATTGCTAACTAAATTTTTTTAAGATAAGGTTTATAAGAATTTTGATTTTATTTTATGTTATTAACAATTCTTTCAATTCAAGATCTATTTATTTATTATTTGCATGATAAATTTATATTGTAAACCTTAATGCTTCAAAAGTTTACCATTTTTTCTTGATTTAATGATCCATACATGAGCTTGAGAAAGAATCATATTAATTAAAACATTAGAAATATAAATCATATATTAGACTAACATATGGTAATTAAGAAATAAAAATGAGTTTTCCTTTTTTAGATTAGAAATTTTGGCAAAAGTTAATGGATACTTGCATGTTTAAAATTACATATAGCTATGATTAATTTGATAGGTAAGATAAGGATTAACATGACTTGCAAATGCTAGTTAATAAATTAAAGAAAATCGATCATCATATGGAATAACTATTAACAAACTTTAAATCTTTTTTGTCATGTATTGAATTAATTCATCAATTGTCTAATTTTGATAAAATGAAATCTAAACCCTAATGTCATGACATCTATTTCTTTCCTCTCAAAATTATTTCATTTTAGTAGTTTAAATTAATTAATTAATCAATTAAATCAACTTAGGTAAGGCTAGAATAACTTAGTGATGTAGAATAATCTTTATAAGAACAACACCCTACTCATCCCATGTTGCATAATTGATTAGGTATACTTGCTTAAAAAGTAGTGCATAATTCACACATTAAGTTTTTTGTGCCATTTTCTAGGACTAGTTAACTATTTAGTTTTATATTGAATTTTTAATTTTTTGCATTAATTAATTACTTCAATTTTTATAGTTTTTATTTTGTTTATTTTTGCAACAATGACAAAGACATGGAAATAAAGTTTTTACATAGTATATCAATTAGGTTAAACCTAAAAAACAAAGTAAGACACTTAACATCTTTAATTCCTTTAAGCAAATTCAAAGGGATTAGGAGAATGAAAGAACAAGTAATAAGACCACAATACAAGGTTGAGTTTTCTCCATCAAATTCATTACAAGGTTATGAATTTTTTTTATGTAATAAAGAATGACATTATATATTGCTTATATATATATTTGTTGCTTTATCACTATTAAGAAGCATTTAGTGAGGAGACCTTAATAGAAGTTGCTAAAATAAAGGGGAGGATCAACCCGTTCAGTAAAATTCAAAAGAAAGACTGTTGGTAACAATTGGAGGCCTTTAGATTACCTAAAACAGAAATTTGTCACCTTATTTTTTCATTTGAAGAGAATTTCTATTATTAAGCCCACATTTAAGCTAGTTGAGCTAAAGTCTTATCTTATGCCAGTATGCTTTACACATTAATTGCCAACAATTACATGCTTTACTAAAATTCTACAATAATTGCTAGCAATTGTATAGTTTAAAATTTTATTTAGATTCCATTAGGTTGATTTATTCTTCTTGTCCCATAAAAGTTTTGTGTAAAACAAAAGTAAAAATACTAATAAGACTTAGGTTTGCTACATTTGTGACAAGAAATTTGGAGCAAAGTTGATATTATTTTGCTTATCAACTATAATTAGTACTTGTAACCATAGTTAAAAGTCACCCAAAAGTGAGTAAATTCTTTGATATTCTTATGGTGGTTGAATTTCCTCCATCTATTTCAACTTCAATGGTTAATGAACCTATTGATCCATCTTTTTCTTATTTTCTATCATTTTCAAACATAGGGCATAAAGATGAAGATAAGAGTATTAATACTCTTACCATTGAAATTGAGGATGGCAACAAGGTTAGAGAGTTGTTTTACTCTTAAGAAATTGAATTTAAAAGAAAATGGTTTTATTTAGCCTTTTCAAAAGAATAAAAAATAATTTATTTAAAAGAGATAAAAAAAGGTTTAAGAACTTGGACCTTCTAATATTTTTACTTTTATTAAAAAGGTTTATAAACTATAAGGAAAAAGATTTTATGATATTCAAATGGAAAAAATTGTGCAATTTCAATTTTAAATTTCAAAGAACATGCTATTAAACAATTTTGTGAAATGAGTATGAAAATTCATTGTTTAGGGTTTATTCTTAAGAATATTTAAGGGATATTAATAAAAAATAGTTTTTTTTTTTAAAAAGCTTTGGTGTAGTACATTTTATATTTGTATGAGTTACAACAAATATTTGTTACCATCATAATAATATCAAAAAATTTAATAATTGTTGGGTGACTTTTAGTTATAATAAGTGTTAATTTTAATTAATGAGCAAAATAATAAATCAATTTTACTTAAAATTTTCTACCACAAATGTAACAAATCCAAGTCTCGCTTAATTTTAATTTTTATTGACTTTTACTTAATTCCTACATTTATTCCAAGTGTTAAATATTGATGAAGAACAAGGTGCTCTTCAAGGGAAGCAAAGTAAGTATTTCCAAGATCTTTTGTAAGGAATCAATGGTTTAATGACTAAGGCAAGGACAAAGAGGATGAATAGGCTTTATAAAGCTTAATCATGGAACTACATGACAAAGAGGGTGTTCTAAAAGATTCCAAGGTGTTTTAAAAGTTTCTAATGCTATACCAAGGATAATCACTTATTTTTATATGCAAGATGATGGATAAGACTTAGAATTTAAAGAATAAAATTTGAAATCTATGATATAAGTCCAAGTTGTATGACCAAGGTAAGGAAAGAATTGATTTGTATGCTACGTTGTATTAAAGGGTTTGATTTTGTTTTAGGTTGTAGGATTTTAAGTTAAAACTTAATTACATGTAGAAAAGGCTTTGGGTTTATTTGGGCTTATAGGTTTAATTGAGTCTTAATACATTAGTTAGGCTTTTTACTTTGACTTTTATGCCTAGTTATCATTAGTTGTAGTCTTTTTAAGGATTCTTAATTAAGGTAGATTTGTATTTCTTAATTAGAGTGATCTCCTATAATTAAGGTTTTTTTCCTTATATAGGTATGCTAAAAAACACCTTTTCTTTATAGGATTGTAGTATTTACATGCCTATATAAAGGCTACAACAATATAAAATGGAATCAATAAGATTGAGGCATTTTCAGTAAGCTTTGCTTTGCCTTCTTGTGTTTTGGGAAGTATACATTGTCTGAACTTATCAAAGGAGTGATTGACCTTTATGGCATCTAAAGATTGAGGCTTTTAGGACTTAGTTTCCTTAAGTTTCTAATATTATCAACCTAACTTGTTTATTAACTTTCTTAGGTGTGCATAACTGAAGTTCTCAACTTCACCCTAGGATCTACTAGTCTGTAATACTGAGAGGGGAGGTGAATCAGTATTACCCCCTTTTTAATTAGTAGGAGAACAACTTTAAACTCTTCTTAGAAATGAACTCTTTCTCAGATTCAACTAAGGTAGATTTATTGTTACCTACTAATTACAATAGTCCCCAAAGTTATCTTTGAGATACCTTGCCCATTAAACAGATTGGTTGTTCTTGATTAGGTCTTCTTTTAGGTTATGGGTTTGATGATTCTTTAGCTTTGTTCACAACTCAATTCAAAACACATAATGTAAATTCAAAGCAAGGACACAAGAGATCATGAGACTTACTCCATGGTGGTAGGGATTCTTCCTCTACTGAGACAATCCACTATACTTAAGAATACCAATGTGATATCCCTTGTAATTACAATGGATGTCTTAATCTTCTACTCCTTTCACTATTACAAACACAAAGCAAGCACAATACAAAAAGTATCACTTATTATGTCTACCCTTCTTCTAACTTGTCTTGCCTTTATTTGATTTGAATAGGTTGCTTCATTGCTGTTTGGAAGATCACCAAAACACTCTCTAACCTTTCTTAAAGAAATCTGAAAATTCGTTGAGTTCTCTCAAATGTTTCATCGAATTTCTTTTCTAGATTGTCTCACATGCCCCTTTCAAAAGAGATAATTCTTAGTTTATATATTCCCCTCAATGGAAGCCTTAGTAGGGCTTACTGTAGCTGCGACAGATTTCCTTTCTTGCCCCTCTATGTGGCTTCATATTACTGTTCCATTCAAAATTCAGCATTATCCTCCTTCTTAATTTATTTTTCTTGCTCTTTTCTTTATACTGAAATTTCATCCTTTGAATGCTTGAATGAACGACTAGGATTGCCCATGAACAGTTAAAAATATATAAAAGAAATTGCCCCCATAACTGCCTATCTTCCGGAAATGCTAAGTTAAAATTCTGTAACATTCCCTTCTTCTGGACTCCCTATCTGTCCGTAACCCCAGAATTACTCCACTGCTCTAGAATCGCTCCTAGACTTAGTCTCAGGATAGGCTTACGAACTTGCAGATTTAACGTCTTATGAATTTATTATCCATATATAACCCTGTCACACTAAAACTTAAGTAATGCTAAACTCCCTCTACAAGTTTACTTCAAGGAGATCACTTTACAAAGTTATTTGACATTTTAGTCTTATCTTGCAATTCCGGAGATATGAGCCATTTCTACTTACACACTTAAATCTGGTTGACAATAATTATAACCCATACAAGGCTGTAGGAACAACAATCTCCCCCTTTGTAATTATTGGCAACACTTACAACAAAGGCCATTATGCAGTAGTCCTTCATAATCTTCTTAGAGTAAAAATCTAGAAGCAGATGGATTACAGCTCCCCCTAAATATGCACTTACCCTTCCTTAACACCTCCCCCTGCACTGTTGCTTCTCTCCCCTTTTGCCAACCAATCACAAATTTGAAAAACCCACAAAGTAAAAATGGAGCATTCACCTGAACTTCAGGCTTGAGGAGGCATTTGCGCAGATAGACTCATTATGTGCTTTTCAAATAGCTCTGTAGATAGAGGTTTAGTTAGAATATATGAGATTTGATCTTTAGTGCCAACATACTTTAACTAAATTATGCCCTCTTCTATTTGATCCTTGATAAAGTGATACAGGATGTCAATATGCTTGCTCTTTGAATGTTGAACTAGATTCTTGCTGAGATCAATTGCACTTTGATTATCACAAAATACACTCACTCATAACTTCACTTCAACACCCAAATTTGTTGATTTTCTTTGCATCCATATCACCTGAGTACATGCTGCACAAGCAACTATATACTCAGCCTCAGTTGTGCTTAAAGCAACACTGTTTTGCTTTTTACTTAACCATGCAACACACTTTTAACCCAAGTAGAAGCTGTAGCTGTTGGTTGATTTTTTGTCATTTGTACTTCCTGCCTAGTCTTCATTAGTGCATGCTTGTAGTTTTACAAAATCCATGACAAGATACCATAAACCCATTTCCAGTGTCCCTTTGAGGTATCTTAGGATTCTTTTCATTGCCAACACATGAGTTTCCTTAAGATCAGCTTGGAATCTACTGGCAATGCACACAGCTTGCATGAGATCAGGCCTTGATGCTTGACATTGTGTATACTGATTTGTGTGGACCGATGAGGACAAAAGGGTTGAATGGTAAGAGGTACTTTATCTTGTTTGTTGATGATTATTCTAGAAAGACTTGCATCATGCTCTTCAAATACAAGTTAGAAGTTCTGAATTGCTTTAAGAGATACAAAAGATTGGCTAAAAATGAGAGTGGAAGGAAAATCAAAGTATTGAGGTCAGATCAAGGCACTAAATTTACAAATAAAGCTTTTGAAGATTACCTTGAGAAGCATGGAATTCATCACCAAATGGTAGCAGCAAGAACACCTCAATAGAACGGGGTGGTAGAAAGAAAAATAGAGATGTTGTTGAAATGGCAAGAACTCTACTGTTGGAATCCAAGTTTCACACAAGATTTTGGACAGAAGCAACATTTATAGTTGTACATCTATTGAATAAAGTCTTATTAAGGCCCAATACTGATAAGACTCCATATAAGCTATAGAGTGGGAAGAAAACAACAGCCAAGTATCTCAGAATTTTTGGCAGCCCATGTTTTATGAAGAACAAGGAGGAAAAAACTTGGGAAAATTCAATGCTAGGTCTGATGAAGGCATTTTTATGGGATACTTAGTAAAGACAAAAGGTTACAGAGTTTTCCTGCATAAGCCAGGAAAAGTGATCATATCCAGTGATGTGAGACTAGATGAGAACTGGAAAACAATATAGAATGGAGAAGTTGAGGACAATGAAGAAGATGACTTTAATGTAGATGAAGAATCAGACCAACCTGAAGAAAAGGAACAAGAAGTAAGTTTAGACTTGGAGAAGAGTGAGTTTAAAGATGAAGAAAGAGATCCTCTTGCAACTAAGACTGTGCAAGAAAGAAGGACCAAGAAAACATGGACCAGTGCTCATCAAGGAAATCAGATCATAGGTGACCCATTAGCAAAAGGTACAACAAGAAGAAGAATTGTGGGAGGTACTGCTTTACTCTCACAAGTTGAACGTAAATTTATTGAAGAGGCTACACAAGACAAAGTTTAGGTCAAAGTTATCAATGAGGAGCTACATCAAATCTCAGATATTCTAACTAAACCTCTGTCCACAGAGCTGGTTGAAAAGCACAGAATGAGTCTGTCTATGCAAATGCCTCATCAAGCCCAAAGTTTAGGTGAATCCTTTATCTCTACTTTGTGAGTTTTTTTTTGTAATTGGTTGGCAAAGGGGAAGAGAAGCAATAGTGCAGGGGGACCTATTAAGAAAGAGGGAGTGCATATTTAGGGGGAGTTGTAATTGTTGCATAATGGATTTTATTATGAGTGTTGCCAATAATTACAAAGGGGGAGATTGTTGTTCCTACAGCCTTGTATAAGTTATAATTATTGTCAATTAGATTTAAGTGTGCAAGTAATTTGAAGCTATATAGAGAGGCAAGAAAGTAAAGCCACATGGAAAGGCAAGAGAGTAATTTGAAGTTATATGGAGGGGCATGGAAGTAAAACCACACAACAACCCTACACAAAAAGAGAGAAAATTAGAGACAACAAAAGGGGGCTAGACGGCAGGACGAAAGATATACCATCGGAAAGAGCAAAATGACAAATACGTTGGAGAGAACCGGGAGAGCAAAATGGCAAAGACATGCCACTAGGAGAGCTAAACAGATACAAACCAGAAAAAGGAGGTGGCAAAAACACAAGAACTCTCAGCAAAGAGTGGACAGCAAAAGAAAAGAGTGAACAGTTGGATAGTAGAAAGAGAGAAAATGAGATACGACCAAAGAAGAGCCACCACTGAAAACAAAGAGCCACCACTATAAGAGAGAAAGCCACCACCATAAGAGAGAGACAGACCACCAAGAGAGCAAACGTGAAAAATAGATCACCGGGAGAGCAAACGGGAACTACACCACAATGAGAGAAAACAAAAAACACACCACCTGTAAGAGAAGAAATCATATTTGTGACACCACTGGGAGAGAAAACTAGGAATGCACCACTGTAAGAAAAGAAATCAAAGAAGACTACAGATTTGGGAACGTGGGGTGAGAGACCAGACCTGGAATCCAGAAATCAATGAAGACAGCAGATTTTAGAACGTGCGTTGGCGTGAGACTAGAATATGCGTTGGCGTGAGACCAGAATGTGCGACGATATGAGACTAGAACGTGCGACGATATGAGACTAGAACGTGCAACGACGTGACTGCTTAGAAGCGAGGGGCATGATGTGAGACGTGAAATGACAAACCAGAAGTGTGAGTGCAAGCCGTGAATCTGTGAGATGGTGAAAGCAGGAGTTGTGTAAAACAACCTAAAGAAGGAATTCAGTAAAGTGTTGGAAAGAACTCGACGTATTTCCAGATCCTTCAAGAGAGGTTAGAGAGTGTTATGGTGGACTTCTAAGTAGCAGTGAAGCAACCTATTCAATTCAACAGAGGCAAGACAAGTTAGAAGAAGGGTAGACACAATAAGTGACACTCTTCGTATTGTACTTGCTTTGTATTTGCAATAGTGAAAGGAATAGAGGATTAAGACATCCATTGTAACTTCATTATGAACATCGGGAGTACCACACTGGTATTCTCAAGTATAGTGGATTATCTCGGCAGAGGAAGAGTCCTTACCACTATGGACGTACGTCACATGGACGAAACCACATAAATCTCTTGTGTCCTTACTTTGATTTACATTTTGTGTTTTGAATTGATTTGTAAATGTAGCTAAAGTATCATCAAATCCATAACTTAAAGAAGACCTAATCAAGAACATCCTATTTGTCTAATAGGTAAGGTGTCTGAAAGGTGATTTTGAGGATTATTGTGATTAGTAGGTAACAATAGATCTACCTTAGTTGAATCTGAGAAAGAGTTCACTTTTAAGAAGAGGTTGAAGTTGTTCACATACCTGCATATTGACGAGAGCTAGAGTATTAAATAAGTAGAATACTTTGGCTTAAATTATTAAAGTGTATTTTTAAGGGGTGTGATACTGATTCGTTCCCCCCTCAGTATCATAGACTAGTAGATCTTAGGATGAAGTTGGGAACTTCATGACTTATAAGGCTTAAAATGCTTGAAGGTATCCAGATTTAACTTTTCTACCAATAAAAAGTATTAGCAACATTAGTACAACTTCCACTATCAATAATCATGTTACATACTTTATTTTTAACATGGAATCTTATATAGAAAATATGCTCACGTTACTCTTTATTATTTTCATATTTAGGTTGAATACTTAGTGTATGCCTTACAAATAGCATATCTCCATAAACAATATTTTCAACATAAACATCATAACAATCCTCTAATAATGGCATGTCATTATCACTTGAACTAATGCATTCTATGTCACCATTCTCTAACATGATCTATATTCATGCCTTTAATACCTAAAGCATTTAACATCACAAGATTTAGAAGATTTTGTTTTGATTTTACCTTTAAACATAACTACTGATTCCTTTGGCCTTGCATCCTTTTTTGGCTTTGAGGCTACTTTGGCATCTTTCCAAGTTTCCTTCCATATAGAACTGGAAGCTGACCCAAATTTGGATCATTTGTACTTGATTTGTTTCTTTACCTTAATAGCCTTATGCAATAGCTCCTCCATCTCCAAATAGTGTTGCAAATCCATTGCATTTTCAATTTTCTTATTTAAACCATTAATAAGCCTAGCCATGGTAGCCTCTCAGTCTTTATTTACATTAGCTCTAATTATGACTATCTCTATCTCCTTGTGATAGTCCTCTACACAAATAGACCTTTGCACCAGCCCTTACAACTTTTTATACAAGTCTTTATAATAGTGGTTAAGTACAAATCTCTTGCGTATTACCAATTTCATCACTTCTTATGACTAAGTTAGCTTTATACCATTACTCCTTTTACTTATCACTAATTTATTCTAACAAAAACTTGCATAATTAATGAATGTTTCACTTTGCATTGAGAAGCAAAGTGTCCAGTCTACCTACAACGATAACATCTTAAGGACAACTGTCCTTTTTCCTTCTTAGACTCCTTTTTGAACTTCCTTGTAAAGTATACCAACACTTCACCTTCACTTTCTTCTTCCTCCTCATTATCATCGTCATTGGATGATTCTTCCTCTTCTTTTATTTTCAAGTGTTTCATAGCTTTAAAAGTTGTCTCCTTTGATACCTTTAATGTTGAGGAGCTCTCAGTTGACTTTATTCTCATCTCATATGCAATGAGATTGCACTGGCGATCATGTAGAGACATAGAATTGAGATCTTTACTCTCCTCTATGGCTGTCACCTTTGAGGCAAACCTTTCAGGCAGAATTCTTAGAATTTTCTTCATAATAGATGAGTCCTTCTTGTTCTTCCCATGACTTCTAAGATCATTTACATCATCAATAATCTTAGTGAAGAACTCTTGGACTGTCTCATTCTTCTGCATTCTGAGGGATTCATATCTCTCCTTGAAAACTTAAAGCTTGGCCTCCTTCATTATGCCATCACCTTCATAGACCTTCTGTAATTTGTCTCATATCTCCTTAATAGATTTGTAGTCCATAACTTTAGCATACTCAGCATCTATCAATGCTGAAATGATGACATTTGAGGCCTTCCCATTTATCTTAAAATGCCTTAATTCCTCTAGGGTTGGATCTTTACCTTCTTTTGGGGCCACAAAACCCTTTTGTACGGATTTTACTACGTTCATGCCCATGGTTACAAATACCACCTACATTCTCGCTCTCCATATATGATAGTTGGTTCCATTAAAGATTGGAACCTTCTTGCTATAAGTAGTGCTGGTGCTGGTACCGATATCCATTTCTTAGTATTGAACAAGTTAAAAGTTTTGAAACCCTTTAAACTAGTACACCAAGCTATTAAGCTTTAAATTGGTGAACCAGTGCTCTGATACCAATTGTGGTTTCTAACTTCAACTTAGGATCTATTAGTCTATGATACAGAGAGGGGGGTAAATCAGTATCACACCACTTAAAAACACAATTTGATAATGCCAAAGTATTCTACTTATTTAATACTCTAGCTCTCGTCAATATGCAGGTATGTGAACAACTTCAACTTCTTCTTAAAAGTAAACTCTTTCTCAAATTCAACTAAGGTAGATCTATTGTTACCTACTAATCACAATAGTCCCTAAAGTCACCTTTCAGACACCTTGCTTATTAGACAGATCGAATGTTCTTGATTAGGTCTTTTTTAGGTTATAGGTTTCGTGATACTTTAGCTGTATTTACAACTTAATTCAAAATATAGAATGTAAATCAAAGTAAGGACACAAGAGATTTATGTGGTTTCGTCCATGTGACGTATGTCCATAGTGGTAAGGACTCTTCCTCTACCGAGACAATCCACTATACTTGAGAATACCAGTGTGGTACTCCCGATGTTCATAATGTAGTTACAATGAATGTCTTAATCCCTTGTTCCTTTCACTATTGCAAATACAAAGCAAGTACAATACGAAGAGTGACACTTACTGTGTCTACCCTTCTTTTAACTTGTCTTGCCTCTATTGAATTGAATATGTCTAACCTCTCTTGAAGGAATCTGGAAATACATTGAGTTCTTTCCAATGCTTCACCGAATTCCTTCTCTATGTTGTTTCACACAACTCCTACTTTCACTGTCTCACGGCTTCATGGCTTGCACTCACACTTCTAGTCTGCCATTTCATGTCTCACGTCCTGGCCCTCGCTTCTGATCAGTCACGCTGTCGCATGTTCTGGTCTCACGCCAACGCACATTTTGAAATCTACTGTCTTCTTTGATTTTTGGATACCAGGTCTAGTCTCTCACCCTATGTTCCCAGATCTGCTGTCTTCTTTGATTTCTTTTCTTACGATGGTGTGTTTCTGCTTTGCTCTCCTGGTGGTGTAGTTCCTGTTTGCTCTCTCGATGATCTGTTTTTCACGTTTGCTCTCTCGGTGGTTTGTCTCTCTCTTACAGTGGTGTTTTTCTCTCTTACAATGGTGGCTCTTCATTTACGGTGGTGGCTCTTCATTGGTCGTATCTCGTTTTCTCTTTTTCTATCGTCCAGCCATTCACTCTTTTCTTTTGCTGTCCACTCTTTATCGAGAGTTGTGTTTTCGCTGCCCCCTTTTCTGGTTTGTATCTGTTTAGCTCTCTTAGTGGCGTGTCTTTGCCATTTTGCTCTCCTGGTTCTCTCCAATGTATTTGTCGTTTTGCTCTTTCTGGTGGTATATCTTTCGACCTGCCATCCAGCCCCCTTTTGACGTCTCTAATTTTCTCTCTTTTTTACTAATGGTGTAGTTTTGCTATGTGGTTTTACTTCCTTACCCTTCCATGTAGCTTCAAATTACTCTCTTGCCCTTCCACGTGGCTTTACTTTCTTGCCCCTTCATGTAGCTTCAAATTACTTGCACACTTAAATCTGGTTAACAACAATTACAACCCATATAAGGCTGTGGGAACAACAAGCTGTAATAGTTGAATGATTGTAGAGAAATTAGAGTAACCAAGCAAGTTTTAGTTACGTTTTCTATTGGCAATTACAAGGATGAAGTTCTTTGTGATGTGGCAGCAATGCATGCTAGCCATATACTTTTTGGCTGACCATGGTAATTTAATAGAAAGGTTACTTACAATGGCCATAAGAACAGATGTTTTTTTGTAATTAATAATTGGATTTTTATATCAACGCTTGTCAAACCTATTCAAGCATATAAAGATCAAATTAAGATAACAAGAGAGTGCAAAATAAGAGAAGGACAAATGAGAGAACACAGGGAAAAGAAAAAGAAAGAGAGTGAGAGGTCAAAGAAAATGAGAGGAAGTGAGGTTGAGGGGAAAAATTCAAGCGAAAAGGGTGAGGCAAAGAGAAAAGCTGGAGATAAAGTGTGCAAAAGGGAGAGAAAAGCAAGAAAGTGAGTGTGTTTGCTAGGAAAAGTAAGGTTAAGAGCACTATGATCGCAAGACAACAACTACTTATACTTATGTACAAAGATGTTTATTTTTTATCTAATGACTTGAATCCTCTTTACCTAATGTGGTTGTTCCATTATTGTAAGAGTTTGAAGATTTATTTGCTAAAGAGATTTCCTAAGGATTACCTCCTTTAAGAGGAATTGAGCACCAAATAAACTTTGTACTTGGTATTGGCATACCAAATCGACCTGCCTATAAAGCTAATTCGGATGAAACAAAGGAGATATAGAATCAAATGGATGAGTTGGTGCAAAAGGGATTTGTAAGGGAGAGTTTTAACCCATGCTTGATCTTTTCATCGTAGTCCTAAAGAAAGATGGAACATGGCACATGTATATGGATTGCTAATTTATCAATAAGATCACTGTAAAGTATACATATCTTGTCCCTAAATTAGATGATATGCTTGATGAGTTGCATGGTCATGTGTGTTTTCAAAAATTTATTTAAAGAATGACTATTATCAAATTTGCATGAAAGAGGGAGATGAATGGGAAACAACATTTAAAACTAAATATGGATTGTATAAGTGGTTAGTAATGCCTTTTGGATTAATTAATGCACCTAATAAATTCATGAGGTTAATGAATTATGTTTTACATACTTTCATAGGCAAATTTGTAGTAGTTCACTTTGATGATATTATAGTTTATAGCAAGAATTTGGATGAACATATAAAACACTTGCATGTTGTGTATAGTGTGTTAAGAGAGAACCAATTATATGTTAATCTCAAAAAATGTACATTTTGCATAGAATTCATTGTGTTTCTTGGCTATGTTGTTAGCTTGCAAGGTATTAGTGTGGATAGGGAGAAGCTAAAGGCTAGGGACCAGCCTACACCTAAGAACTCAAACGAGGCAAGAAGCTTTCATGATTTAGCGAGTTTTTATCGAAAGTTTGTTAAGGATTTTAGTTCCATTATTGCACCTTTAAATGAACTTACTAAAAAGAATGTTGTTTTCAAGTGGGATGGTTTGCATGGTTGGGCTTTCAGTACTTTGGATGAAAAGCTTACTAATGCACCTTTGTTATGCTTACCTAACTTTGATAAAGTTTTTAAGGTAAAATGTGATTCATCTAGAATAGGAATATGGTTATTTTAATACAAGATTCCAAACTAATTGCTTATTTTAGTTAAAAGTTATGTGGGGTAGCTTTAAATTATCCTACTTATGACAAATAACTTTATGCATTGGTACAAACTCTTTAAACATGGCAACATTATTTATGGTCAAGGGAATTCATCATTCACTTTAATAATGAGAGCTTAAAGTTCTTAAAATCCCTAGGTAAGCTTAATGAAAGACATGTTAAGGTTCGAGCTAATATTGAAAGAAAAAAAATGAGTAATATGTTGAACAAGTTAATAAGAGGTGTGTGAAGGTTGTTTTTGAACCTGGTCATTTGGTGTGGGTGCATACGAGGAAGGAAGGATTTCCCCCACAAAGAAAGTCCAAATCGCAGCCTCGAGGAGATGGACCTTTTCAAATCTTGAAGAGGATTAATGATAATGCCTATAAGCTAGATTTACTAAGCAATAATGGTAATGTTAGAGCTACTTTTAATGTTGCTGACTTATCTTTATTAGATATAGGTGATTTGAGGACAAATCCTTTCAAGGAGGGGAGGAATGATAGAAAATAAGGTGCTATTTAAGTGGAACAAAGTAATCATTCCCAAGATCTTTTGCAAGGAATCGATGGTCTAATGACTAAGGTAAGGACAAAAAGGATGAAAGAGGCTTTAGAAGACTTAATCATGGAGCTATATGACAAAGAAGGTGATTTGAAAGATTCTAAGGCTTTTCTAAAAGTTTCTAATGCTACACTAAGGATAATCACTTATCTTTATGTGTAAGATGATGGACAGGGCTTAAAACTTAAAGAACAAAACTTATAGCCTATGATATAAGTCCAAGCTATATGACCACGCTAAGAAAAGCTTGATTTGCATGTTATGTTATATTAAAGGGTTTGATTTTGTTTTAGGTTGTTAGATTTCAAGTTAAAGTTGAATTACATGTAGAAAAGATTTAACTTAGGTTTATTTGGGCTTATAGGTTCAATTGAGTCTTGATGTATTAGTTAGGATTTTTACTTTGACTTTTATGCCTAGTTATCATTAGTTGTAGTCTTTTTAAGGATTCCTAATTAAGGCAAATTTGTATTTCTTAGATTCTTAAGTAAGGTAGATTTGTATTCTTTAATTAGAGGGATCTCCTCTAATTAAGGTTTTTCCTATATAGGTATGTTAAGAAACACTTTTTCCTTATAGGATTGTAATATTTACATGCTTATATAATGGCTATAACTATGTAAAATGGAATTAATAAGATTGATGTATTTTTAGCAAGCTTTACTTTGCCTTCTTATATTTTTAGGAAGAATATATTGTCTTGACTTATCAAAGGAATGATCAACCTTTGTGGCATTTAAAGATTCAAGCTTTTAGAACTTAGTTTCCTTAAGTTTATGATATGATTAACCCAACTTATTTCCTAACTTTTTAAGGTATGCATAACAAATTGATTTAAGAGTCCTTAAGGTAGCGAGTTCTTTATCAAATATAGATAGTAAAGGGCATTGTAATAATAGAGATTACTCAGGCACTAATGCTTTAAAGGGCAATTACTAGTTTCCAACAAATATATTATATTGATTTTTAATACAAAAGTATAAAAAGTACAAAACATAGAAGAATTATAAGAGAATTTTGAAAAATTGGGAGAAGAAATGCATACTTGTTTTGCACACTTGAAAGGAAAAGGGAAATTTTACAAAGGTTTTAGAGAGAAGGTTAGGAGATTATAAATTCAATTGATACCTCTTATAGAGAATAAATCTCTATTAATAGATTAAAGGAAAGCCTTATAAAGTTTAGACTTCAAGTTTGTTAGAGTTCACTAAAAGTTATTTTGATTGTTTTACAAAACTAGCAATAACGAGCATTTATTTGCATCAAAAGTTATTTTGTTGATTTGCAAAACTAGCTTTTTTTTTTTCTTAATTAGATGGGAGAGAAAATGCCAAAACAATCATCTTTATTTTCATCTAAGCCAATTATTGAACTTTCTAAACTAGAGGAATTTTGAGAAGTTATGGCAGGTCTTGAGCCAATATGGATTTGGGTCGAAGGAGATTAGATCTATAATAAATGTTTCATTATTGTAAAATATTCTTTTTCAATTTGGCCCTTGGCTAGCATAACATTGACATGTGATTTTTGAGCTAAAAAGGCCATGTTTATAGGCCTAATATTCAATAGGATTTGGAATTGGGGTTGAATTTTATTTAACTAGGTTTTTATCTCAAATTTGTACAAGGTCTATGAAAATTTAAAGGAGTCTTACCACTTAACTTTGAATTTTTTGATGATAAATTAGATATTTTCTTGAATTTGATATTCAAAATTCCAAGTCATCACCTAAGGTATAAAAAACTTTGTATGGAAAAGGAATGAGGGGTAAAATCCTTTTTCGAGGTCTACAGCGAGATATTCTATTTTGAATAAGTTGTATTCTTTTTTGACTTAAGGAGTAAGCATATCTTTAGTGGATCTAAGGTAGGTCCAACATTATTTAAAATAATTTAGGGATTGGGAATAATCGTTTTTATGGTTAAAAATAGATTTACTACAAATGACTACCTTTTTTGTTTTGTAGAAGGAAGGCATTATATTAGGCTTATTGATAGTCCTAGTAGTTTAAAATAAATAATGGGCTAAATGGGTTTTGAAATTTGGGGGAAAAGTTTTTAGTTTTATAAGATCTTATCCTCATTCATAGGGACTTAGGATTTTTGGATATGATAGGTTAAATATGCAAGGTCCTTATGAATTTTATTAATATAAAATATTTGAATTTAGTGAACTTTATTATTTCAAGGATTACTATGTAATAGGATTGAAATTTTATCATGTTTATTGCTTTGTAATACTATTTAGTGAGGAAAGTTTTAGAAATGGATGTAGTAGGGTTTATGTTGTTCCTACAGCTTTGTATAGGTTGTAATTGTTGTTAACTAGGTTTAATTGTGCAAGAAAGTAAAGCTACGTGGAAGGGCAAGAAGGTAAAAGCCACATGGAGGGACAAGAACGTAAAAGCCATATAGAAGAGCAAGACAGTAAATTCGCCCTATTAGGTTTTTATGGAGGAGTATATAAAGGAACATAAGAGAGCACAATAAAAGTAGTTGACGGGAAGAAAGAGAAGAGAAGCAGCCATTGGACGAAGGAGAGAAAAAGGGAGAAGATAGAAGCTGTCAAATGAAGGAGAGAAAAATGGAGAAGAGGAACAGCAGTTGGAACAAGCCGTTGACAGAAAGAGAGAGAAAACAAAGCCACCGGTCGGAAATAGGAGAGGTCACAGATTAAGCAAATCGGAGCAAACTGTGTGACAATAAGAGAGAGAAACCCTTGAGGAATGGCACACCAATGGTCAGCAAGGAGAAAGCACGACACGACAAGAGAGAGAAACAAGTTGATGACAAAACAAAGAAACTGGTCGACGACAAAATAGAGTGGATGATTGACAGAAAACTAGGATGACTGAAAATTAGATTTGGGGGTTGAACAAAGAACAAAGGTCAAGAGAGAGAAAAAGAGGGGGACGACAGAATGATACGAAAAAATAGGGAAGATGGCCAAAGGAGAGAAGGAACAACTAGACGACAGAATGAAGAGTGGAAGGCATGAGGTCAGAAACGTGAGACGAGCCATGAGACAAGGAGACGGGTCAGACCTTGAGACGGTGAAAGCAGGAGCTATGTGAAACAACAAAGAGAAAAAATTCAGCGAAGCATTGAAAGAACTCAACACATTTCCAGATTTCTTCAAGAGAGGTTGGAGAGCGTTGCGGTGAACTTCTAAGCAGTAGTAGAGCAGCCTTTCAATTGAATAGAGGTAAGACAAGTTAGAAGAAGTGTAGACATAGTAAGTGACACTCTTTGTATTATACTTGCTTAGTAATTGCAATATTGAAAGGTAACTGGAATTCTTAAGTATAATGGATAGTCTCGGTAAGGGAGAGTCCCTACCATCGTGGATGTACGTAACATTGACGGAACTCCTTAAATCTCGTGTGTCCTTAATTTGCCTTACGTTCTGTGTTTTGAATTGAGTTGTGAACGCAGCTAAAGTATTAGTCAACCCATAACCTAACGAAGACCTAAACAAGAACATCCGAATTATCTATTAGGCAAGATGTCTAAAAGGTGACTTTGGGGACTATTGTGATTAGTAGGTAGTAATAGATCTACCTTAGTTGAGTCTAAGAAAGAGTTCACTTTTAAGAAGAGGTTGAAGTTGTTCACTTACCTATGAATTACGAATTACGGTGATATTGATTCACCTCCCTCTCAGTATCACAAACTAGTAGATCCTAGGGAGAATTCGGGATCTTCAATTGGTATTAAAGCACAGGTTCAGCAGTTTGAAACTTAATAGCTTGGTGTACTAGTTTAAAGGGATCTAGAAGTTTAACTTATTTAGGATCTTAAGAAATGGATACTGGTTCCAGCACCAACACTACTTATAGTAAGAAGGTTCCAATCTTTAATAGAACCAACTATCATATATAGAGAGCGAGAATGCAGGTGGTATTTGTAACCATGGGCATGAACATGGTAAAAGCCGTACAAGAGAGTTTTGTGGCCCCAGAAGAAGGTAAAGATCTAACCCCAGAGGAATTAAGGCAGTATGAGATAAATGGGAAGACCTTAAATGTCATCATTTTAGCATTGACAGATGCTAAGTATGCCAAAGTTATGTCTCTGCATGATCTCCAGTGCAATCTCATTGCATATGAGATGAGAATAAAGTCAATTGAGAGCTCCTCAATGTTAAAGGTATCAAAGGAGGTAGTTTTTAAGGCTATTAAGCACTTGAAGATAAAAGAAGAGGAAGAATCATCTAGTGAGGATGATGATGATGATGAGGAGGAAGAAAGTGAAGGTGAAGTGTTGGAATACTTTACAAGGAAGTTTAAAAAGGGAAAAGGACAGTTGTCCTTGAGATTTTATTGTTGTGAGTAGACTTGACACTTTACTTCTCAATGCAAAGTGAAACTTAATGATAAAGATGAGGATGGTGATGATGAGTTGAATTCAAAATGTAGAAGACCATCATTCAAATCAAAAAAGTCCAACAAGAAGATTGCCAAACCACAAAAGAAGAAGAGAGGATCATTCAAGAGTTATGTGAGTCAGATAAAAGAAGCTGATGAGGAGGAAGATGAAGACTCATCAGATGAGTATGCCTTTATGGCATCAAGTCAAGGTGGTAGTTCAACCTCTGGAGAGGAAGAGGAGATTGATGAAGAAGAACTAGATCTTGAAGTTGAGTTGGATGCAGCTTCAAAGGAGATAATTAAAAGGGGTAGAACCATAAGAAGGTTGGAGGCTCACATAAAACAAGTTAAAGCAAAGTTTGAGGATGCTGAAAGTCAATAGGATGAAATAAGGGCTAAACATATTTACTTGAAAAGAAGATTTGAAGAATAGATCAAAATATGTAAAGACCTTATAATAGAGCTTGGCTCAAGGACTTCAAAAATTGAAGGATTGGAGAAAGAGTTGCTAAGACTTCAGTAATAACTCAAAAGGAATGAAGAGAAAGTGCAGCAATCTGAGGCTGCATGGACTAAAGAGAATGAGACTTTGCTGTAGAAGTTGGAAAAGAAGGTTGTAACTCAAGAGAAGATAACTGAAGAAGAGAAGATAGTTATCAAAACAAAGCCAGGACAAAAAATGATATATGTGGTTAAAAAGTAGTAGCTTATAGCTGCTACATCTTAGAAAGAAAAGAAAGTCAGTCTGCCAAGGGCAATGGCTAAATAGAAGAAGGAGAAGAAGGTGACTGAAATGAAAGTCAGTCAGCCAGCTACTTTGTTTACACAACATGTGATGAACAAAAGAAGACAAGCTATGATCATATCCAAGAAGAGGCAATTTCAAGGTCATTGGCTTTATTGTAGAGTTTGGGGTCATAAGGTGAGTAACTACTGGTGGAGAAGGCCAGTATATGTCTCCAACTTAAGAAGACATGACGCTACATACAGGGGGAACAATACAAAACTCAGAGGAGAACACCTATCGTGAGTTTTTGCGCATATTGTAAAAAGCAAGGACACACTGACGAGGATTATTGGTGGAAGCCCAAACTAGTAGTTTCAAAGAACAAGTTTGCTATATCGACAGACTTGGAATAGTGTGAAAGGTGTGGGTAGGATGGCCATAATGCTAAGAGATGCATGATACTTCTCCCTAAGCAAGAGAAGGCACTCAATGGCATAGTGAAAACAAGTAGTGCAATCATAATTGAGAAAAAGGAGAAAGCTATCTTCCAGCCAGTTCAAAAGAAGGAATATAAAGCTAAAAGGGAGATGGCTAATATAGCTAAAATTGCACTCAAAGTTAACTACAAGGATAAGCAGTGGATCCTTGATAGTGGATGCATTTCACACATGAGGAGAGACAAGAGTAAATTGTTAAAGCAAAACAAGTCAAGTGAAGGCAAAGTCAAGTCTGGCAATGATGGTTCACTCAACATCAATGGTCAAGGGTCAGTAAACATTGGAAGAGGAAAGCTAAAAGATGTTCTGCACATTAAAGAACTCAGATATAATCTAATATATGTCAGCAAACTATGCAATGAAGACTATAAGGTAATATTCACAAAAACAGGTTGCCAGGTAAAGAGTAAAGAAGGCAATACTGTTGCAACTGGGAGGAGAACAGCTGAAAATTTGTATGTGATTGATGAAGAAAGAGATCCTCTTACAACTAAGACCGTGCAAGAACGAAAGCCAAAGAAAACGTGGACCAATGCTCATCAAGAAAATCAGATCATAAATGATCCATCAGTAGGAGTTACAACAAGAAGAAGAATTGTGGGAGCTATTGCTTTACCCTCACAAGTTGAACCTAAATCTGTTGAAGAGGCTACACAAGATCTAACTAAATCTTTATCCACAGAGCTATTTAAAAAGCACAGAATGAGTCTGTCTGTGCGAATGCCTCCTCAAGCTTGAAAATCAGGTGAATCCTCTATCACTACTTTTCAAGTTTTTTAGATTTGTAATGGGTTGGCAAAGGGGGAGAGAAGCAACAGTGTAGGGGGAGCTATTAAGAAAGGGGGAGTGCATATTTATGGGGAGTTGAAACTGCTGCATAGTAACTTTTGTTATGAGTGTTGCCAACAATTACAAAGGGGGAAATTGTTGCTCCTATAGCCTTGTATAAGTTGTAATTGTTATCAACTAGGTTTAAGTGTGCAAGAAAGTAAAGCCACGTGGAAGGGCAAGAAGGTAAAAGCCACATGGAGGGGTAAGAACGTAAAAGCCATATGGAAGGGCAAGATAGTAAATTTGCCCTATTTGGTTTTTATGGAGGAGTATATAAAGGAACATAAGAGAGCATGGTAAAAGTAGTCGATGGGAAGGGAGAGAAAAGAAGTAGCCGTCGAACGAAGGAGAGGAAAAGGGAGAAGAGAAGCAGCTATTGGAACAAGTCGTTGACAAAAAGAGAGAGAAAACAAAGCCACTGGTCGGAAATAGGAGAGGTCGGCAAATTGAGAAAATCGGAGCAAATAGTGTGACAACAAGAGAGACAAACTCGTGAGGAACGGCACACCACTAGCACACCAGCGGTTGGTGAGGAGACAACATGACACGTCAAGAGAGAGAAATAGGTCGACACGGTTGGACAATGAGAGAGAAAGCACAACACGACAAGAGAGAGAAATGGGTTGATGGCAAAATAGAGTGGATGATTAACGAAAAACCAAAATGGTTAAAAATCAAATTTTGGGCTGAACGAAGAATAAAGGTCGATAAAGAGAGAAAGAGGGGGACAACAGAACAATACAAAAAAATAGGGAAGATGGCCAAAGGAGAGAAGGAACAGCTAGATGGCAGAACGAAGAGTGGGTGGCGTGAGACCAGAAACATGAGACGAGACGTGAGACATGAAGATGGGTGAGACGGTGAAAGTAGGAGTTGTGTGAAACAACGTAAAGAAGAAATTCGGTGAAGCATTGAAGGAACTCAATGTATTTTCAGATTTCTTCAAGAGAGGTTAGAGAGCGTTGTGGTGAACTTCTAAGCAGCAATGGTGCAGCCTTTCAATTCAACAGGGGCAAGACAAGAAGAGTAAACATAGTAAGTAACACTGTTTGTATTGTACTTGCTTAGTAATTGCAATATTGAAAGAAGTAGAGGATTAAGACATCCATTGTAACTGGAATTCTCAAGTATAATGGATAATTTTGATAAGGGAGAGTTCCTATCACCGTGGATGTACGTCACGTTGATGAAACTATGTAAATCTTATATGTCCTTAATTTGCTTTATGTTTTGTGTTTTGAATTGAGTTGTGAACGCAGTTAAAGTATAAGCCAACCTATAACCTAATGAAGACCTAAATAAGAATATTCGAATTGTCTATTAGGCAAGGTGTCTGAAAGGTGACTTTAGGGACTATTGTGATTAGTAGGTAGCAATAGATCTACCTTAGTCAAGTCAGAGAAAGAGTCCGCTTTTAAGAAGAGGTTGAAGTTGTCCACTTACCTACGAATTACGAATTGTGGTGATACTAATTCACCCCCCCTCTCAGTATCACAAACTAGTAGATCCTAGGGAGAAGTCAGGAACTTCAATTTAGGTCATAGAAACCATATTTTATAGGTAAAACATTTTGGAAATTGATTGGTTTTTTCAAAATATTTTGAAAATGGTTTTAGAGTGTGTGCTTATGTCAAAATAATATGAGAAAATTTATTTTAAGATATGTTTTGAAAAGCATTTTGGGGTAGGGATTAGGATGAAACTCTTTTCTCTTTTTGTAAATCAAGAATTTAAGGAGATTTACCTTTTAATACTCCTTTCGCTTTTTCGAGGATGGTGAAGGAATCTTGAATGTTGAAGAGATCCTTAATTCATTTGCAGCTTTGTAGCTACTTTGAAATGGATTTGACTTTTGCTTTTTTCAAATGGGTAATTCATTATTGGATTTGGAGTTCCTTTTTTTTTTTAATACTCTTTGAGCAAGTCAGTTTAAGTTTTTATGGGTTTAGTAGAAGTAATTTGGATAAAAATGGTCAATTATGGTTTTAGAGAAGGATTCCCTTCTTTGGAGGCTTTCTTTTATCCTTAGATTTTTGTAGCATGTTGGCGTGTATTTTAAAGGAATTCTCTAGTTAAGAAATTTAAGATAGAATTCTCCCTTGTGATATATTCAATGTCAAAATAAAAAATATAGAAAATAGTTTGTCACCAAGCAAAAATATATGTTAAAGCTACATTTTGAATATTTTTTATAAACTTTCTTTGACAAATTTATAATCAATGCACAAAAGAAGTTTTTGACTTAATAAATCACCTTGAAATTTTAAAATATATAAAATAATAGAGAGAATTTCTTTTTTGATTGTGAAATAATTTTTTAAGAATCATTCTAATATATAGAAGTAGAGTTTACAATTTGTTCTCTTCCATTGGAAACTTGTTTGAGAATACCTCCATACCCTAGGTTCAAGGCATTAGTTTCTACTATTTTTGGAAAAGAAGGATTTGCAATGTGAAGATAAGGAATGGTTTTGACTTAGGATTTAATTTGTTTGACAAAAGTAGTATACTAAGCAGTCTAAGGAATTGGATTTTTCCTAAATTTATCATAAAGAGATTTGGATATTTTATTGATATTTAGGATGAAGTTTACGACATAATTAAGACTACTTAGGAATCTTTGGAGTTGTGTTTGTCTAGGATCTTGTTAAGAAATTTTATAGCAAACACTAGGGATCTTTTTATAGAAGTAATTGCTCTTTAAGAGATATAGTCGCCAAAGAACCTGATTCTAGTTTGGAATAAGGATATCTTTGACTATAAAATGACAAGTTCATTTTGTTTAGTGATAGAAATGATTTTATGTAAATGTTTGAAGTGTTGATTAATGAATTTTGAAAACATAAGAACATGAACTATACAAATAATGCAAAAATTAAAATATGGTTGGAAAATGTTATTCATGATTTTTTAAAATTTGAAAGGGCCATTTTTCAAACCAATGGCATTGCATTCCATTCATATAACTTGAATAGAATAGTGAATGCAATTTTGTAATAATCTTTTAAATGAATTTGAATTTGCTAAAAATCTAACTTCATCTTAAATTTTGAAAAACAAAATAAAGAATGTAGTTTTTATGATAAATCCTTTTTGTTAGGTATTAGATTCCTAATCCATTTTAAAGTTTTATTTAGAGATTAGTAATTGATCATTAATTTAGGTGTGCCTCTTAATTTCTAAGTTTTTTTTTAACATTATAAGACCAAGGTAATTGTGATTTTGAAATAAGATTTTTTTTTTCTAAACTCTTAATCTCATATTTGTAATATTGTATAAGTTCTGTAAACATTTGAATAAGATAAGCATTTGTGGGGATTTGTCTTTCATCAAAGTTATTTTCATAAGGTAAATCAACAATATGTTATTTTTTGTGTCAAGAAGTATTTGGAAGGTTAGAATAACATTCTTATTGAATTTGTTTTTGAAAAATAAAACTTTTTTGTTGAATTGAAAAATCTTTGATTTGATTTTGAATTTTTTTAAAGGGAAAGGTCTTTTTGTAAATAGGATAATGAAAATGTTTTTGAAGAAATCAAGGTATGAATCTTATTTTCATCAATTGAATGGACTTTGAAGTTCTCAACATCACCTTAGGATTTATTAGTCTGTGATACTAAGGGGGGTGAATCAATATCATACCCCTTAAAAAACCCTGATAATTTAAGCAAAAATTGAACTTTTTCCCAGATTCAACTAAGGTAGATCTATTGTTACCTACTAATCACAATAGTCCTCAAAGTTATCTTTTAGACACCTTCCTTATTAGACGAATTAGTTGTTCTTGACTAGGTCTTCTTTTAGGTTATGGGTTTGATGATTCTTTAGCTGTGTTCATAACTCAATTTAAAATATAGAATGTAAATTCAAAGTAAAGACATGAGAGATTTATTTGGTTCCGTCAATGTGACGTACTCCACGGTGGTAGGGATTCTTCCTCTACCAAGACAATCCACTATACTCGAGAACACCAATGTGGTATTCCCTATTATTACAATGGATGTTTTAATCTTCTACTCTTTTCATTATTGCACAAGCAGCCATGTACTCAACCTCAGCTGTGCTTAAAGTCACACTATTTTGCTTTCTACTTAACAGTGCAACACACTTTGAACCCAAGTAGAAGCTGCAGCCACTAGTTGATTTTTTGTTATCTGTACTTCCTACCCAGTCTACATCAATGTATGCTTGTAATTTTACAGAATGCATGGTAGGATACCACAAACCTATTTCTAGTGTCCTTTTCAGCTATCTTAGGATTCTTCTCATTGCCAACACATGAGATTCCTTAGGATCAGCTTGGAATCTGCTAGCAATGCATACAGCTTGCATGAGATCAGGCCTTGATGTTGTAAGGTACAAAAGGCTCCCAATCATCTTCCTCTATTCTATGGGGCTTGTACTCCTTCCTTCCTAATCTTTTGTTAACTTACAACCTACTGTCATAGAGGTACTGACAGGTCTGCTATCCTCCATGAAACTTTTTCAGCATCTCTTTGGCATATTTTGTCTGAAAAATAAAAATACCTTCTTTATACTATTTTATTTGTAATCCAAGAAAGTAAGTCATTTCTCCAATCAATGACACCTCAAATTCCTTACTCATTTTCTGTGCAAATTCTTGGCATAACTTAAAGTGATCACCTCTAAAGATGATGTCATCTACATATACTATGGTTATCAGCTAGCCTATCTCTGAATTGAACACATACAAGTTATTATCAACTGTTCCTCTTCTAAAGTTTAACCTTCTCAAATAAGCATCCAGCCTACTGTACCATGTTCTTAAGACTTGTTTAAGGCCATACAAGGCTTTCTTTAGCTTGCACACATGTGTCTCATTCGCACTGATTTGTACTCCATCAAGTTATTCAATATACACTTCTTCTTTTGTAAGTAAACAGCTGTTTGTCTTGTCCTTATCAATTACATATAAATTTTCAGCTATTCTTTTCCTAGCTGCAATAGTATTTCCTTGTTTACTCTTTACTTGGCAACTTGTTTTTGTGAATATCACTTCATGGCCTTCATTGCATAGTTGGCTGATAGATGTTAGAATATATCTAAGTCCTTCAACATGTAGAACATCTTTTAGCTTTCCTTTTCTAATATTTACTGACCATTGACCACTGATGTTGAGTGAATCATCATTGTCAAACTTGACTCTGCCTTCTCTTGACTTGTTCATCTTTGATAATTTATCTCCTATCATGTATATAGTGCATCCATTATCAAGGATCCACTGCTTATCTTTGTAGTTAGCCTTTAGTGCAATTTCAATTATATTAGCCACCTCTTTTTTAACTTTATATTCCTTCTTTTGAATTGGCTTGATGATAACTTTCTCTTTTTTCTCAATTTTGAATGTACCAATTGCTTTCATTGTGCCACTGAGGGCCTTCTCTTGCTTGGGGAGAAGTTTCATGCATTTCTTGGCATTATGGCCATCCTGATCGAACCTTTCACATTGTTCCAAGTCTGCCAATATAGGAAATTTGTTCTTTGAAACTACTGGTTTGGGCTTCCACCAATAGTCCTTGTCAATATGTCCTTGCTTTTTACAATATGTTCAAGAACTCATGACAGGTGTTTTCCTTTGAATTTTGTATTGTCTCCCAATGTATGCAACATCATATCTTCTTAAGTTGGAGACATATACTGGCTTTCTCCACTAGCATTACTTGCCTTATGACCCCAAACTTCATAATAAAGGTAGTAACCTTGAAACTGCCTCTTCATGGGTCTAATCATAACTTCATATCAGTTACCTTCTTCTCCTTCTTTTGTTTAGCCGTAACCCTTTGTTGGCTGACTTTCTTTTCTAAATTTTTGTTGCAACCCTAGGTTACTTCTTCAAATCTTCTTTATTTTCAACTATCTTCTCCTGAGTCACAGCCTTCTCTTTCAACTTTTATGGCAAAGCCTCATTATCTTTACGCAATGCAGCCTCAGATTGTTGCACTTTCTCTTCGTTCTTCTTTTCTCTTACAGAGCTCCTTTCTCCTATCATTTCAAGCTTCTACAAGTTCTCTTCACTCTTTTTAGGTTGTTGCTGAAGTCTCAGCAACTCTATCTCTATTTCTTCAATTTTTGAAGTCCTTGAGCCAAGCTCAATTGTAAGGTCTTCACATATTTTGATCTGTTCTTCAAATCTTCTCTTAAAGTCAATATGTTCAGCCCTTATTTCATCCTTTTCACTTTTTGCTTCCTTAATCTTTGCTTCAATTTGTTTTATATGGGCCTCTAACCTTCTTATGGTTCTGCCCCTCCTGATTATCTCCTTTGAAGCTGCTTCTAATTTAGCTTCAAAATCTGGTTCTTCTTCATCAATCTCCTCTTCCTCTTCAAAGGTTGAACTACCACATCAAGCTGATGCCATAAAGGCATGCTCATCTGATGAATCTACATCTTCCTCCTCATCGACTTCTTTTGTCTGGCTCGCATAACTTTTGAATGAGCCTTTCTTCTTCTTTTATGGGTTGACAATCTTCTTGTTAGACTTCCTTAACTTGAATGATGGTCTTCTCCATTTTGAATTCTGCTCATCATCACCATCCTCATCTTCATCATTAAGTTTCACTTTGCACTGACAAGCAAAGTATCTAGTTTGCCTACACCAATAATAACTTAAGCATAATTGTTCTTTTCCCTTCTTAGACCCCTTTTTGAATTTCCTTATGAAGTAAGCCAACACTTCACCTTTACTTTTTTCCTCAACACCATCATCATCCTTACTAGATGATTCTTCCTTGTCACTTATCATCAAGTGTCTCATAGCTTTGAAAGCTACCACCTTTGATAGCTTTGATGCTGAGGAGCTTTTAGTTGACTTTATTCTCATCTCATATGCAATGAGATTGCATTGGATAGAGATCATGCGGAGACATAGAATTGAGATCTCTACTCTCCTCTATGGCTATCATCGTTGAGGCAAACCTTTCAGGCAGATTTTTCAAAATTTTCTTTACAATAGATGAGTCCTTCTTATTCTTCCCATGACTTCTAAGGTCGTATACAACATCAATAACCCTAGTGAAGAAGTTTGGACTATCTCATTTTTCTACATTTTGAGAGATTCATATCTCTCCTTGAAAACTTGAAGCTTGGCCTCCTCTATTCTGCGATCACCTTCATAGACTTTCTATAATTTGTCCTCCATAGCAGATTTGTAGTCCATAACTTTAGCATATTCATCATCTGTCAATGCTAAAATGATGACATTTAAGGCCTTTCCATTTATCTCAAATTGCTTTAATTCCTCTAGGGTTGGATCTTTACCTTCTTCTAGGGGCACAAAACCCTCCTTTACCAATTTCATCACATTCATGCCTATGGTTGCAAATACCACCTGCATTCTCGCTCTCCACATATGGTAGTTGGTTCCATTAAAGATTTGAACCTTTTTACTGTAAGTAGTGCTGGTGCTAGTAGCGGCATCCATTTCTCAGTATGTTGAACAAGTTAAAACTTCTGAAACCCTTTAAACTAGTACACCAAGTTGTTAATCTTCAAACTGGTGAACCTATGTTCTAATACCAATTGAGGTTCCCAACTTCACCTTAGGATCTACTAGTTTGTGATACTAAGAGGGGGCCTGAATTAGTATCACACCCCTTAAAAAACCCTGATAATTTAAGCCAAAAATGAACTCTTTCCTAGATTCAAATAAGGTAGATCTATTGTTACCTACTGATCATAATAGTCACTAAAGTTACCTTTCAGACACCTTGCCTATTAGACAAATCAGTTGTTCTTGACTAGGTCTTCTTTTAGGTTATGGGTTTGATGATTAATCAGTTGTGTTCACAACTCAATTCAAAAGACAGAATGTAAATTCAAAGTAGGGACACAAGAGATTTACGTGGTTTTGTTAATGTGACGTACTCCATGGTGGTAGGGATTCTTCTTCTACGAAGACAATCCACTATACTTGAGAACACCAGTGTGGTATCCCCTATGATTACAATGGATGTCATAATCTTCTACTCCTTTCACTATTGCAAATACAAAGCAATCATAATATAAAGAGTGTCACTTACTATGTCTACCCTTCTTCTAGCTTGTGTTGCCTCTGTTTGATTTGAATAGGCTACTTTACTACCACTTGGAAGATCACCAAAACACTCTTTAACCTCTTTTGAAGAAATTTGAAAAATTTGTTTAGTTCTCTCAAATGCTTCACCGAATTTCTTCTTTAGGTTGTCTCACCCAACTCCTAGTCTCACCGTCTCATTATCTCACGGCCTACACTCACGCTTCAGGTCTGCCGTTTCATGTCTCACAACTTACCTCACACTACTAGTCTGTCGTTTCACATCTCACAGACTGTCTCACGCTTTTGGTCTGCCATTTCACGTCTTATGGATGTCTTTTTGGTCTACTGTTTCACATCTCTCGGCCTGCACCATGCTCTTGGTCTGCCGTTTCACATCTCTTGGCCTACACCACACTTCTGGTTTTGCTAGTTCACGTCTCTTGGCCTGCCTCACGTTTCTAGTCTGTTGGTTCATGTCTCTTGGCTTGCCTCACACTTCTGGTCTATTGGTTCATGTCTCTCAGCCTGCCTCATGCTTCTAGTTTTGCTAGTTCACATCTCTTGGCTTGCCTCACACTTCTGGTTTTGCTAGTTCACATCTCTCGGTCTGACTCATGTTTCTGGTCTGGCGTATCACGTCACACATTCTGGTTTGTTGTCTTCTCTTCCGGGTGGTTTCACGGATACCAGGTCTGTTGTCTTCTCTTCCAGGTGGTCTCACGGATACCAAGTTTGCTGTTTGCTCTATCTTCCAGTCTCACGTCCACTCTTTCTCCAGGTTTGGTCAGGTCTGGTCTGCTCTAACATCTCACCTTCTCCAGGTCTCATGTCCCCTCTTTCTCCAGGTCTGGTCTGCTCTAACGTCTCACCTTCTCCAAGTCTCATGTCCTCTCTTTCTCCAAGTATGGTCTGCTCTAACGTCACCCCTTCTCCAGATCTCATTATCTTATGGTCGCTACCCTTTTTTGGTCTCGCGGATTCAGGTTTGTATCCCTAATGCTTCTAGTGTCACCGGTGTCTCGTTTTTCCCTTTTCTAGTTTGTATCCATGTCCCCTTTTTCTGGTGTGTGTGTGTTGCCCTAAAAGAGATAAGTCTTGGTTTATATATTGCCTTTTATGAAAATCCTAGTGGGGTTTACTTGAGCTACGGTGGATTTCCTTTCTTGCCCTTCCATGTGACTTCATATTATTGTTCCATTCTTGCATTAAATTTGGTTGACAACAATTACAACCCATATAAGGCTGTGGGAACAACAAACTTTTATAAAATTAAGATTCTTGGCTTTTAGTTTCTCTAGAAATGATAAAACTAATTTTTGAATTTTTTTTCAAAATAAATACCATCATGGTTGACAATATAAAGAGTGATTAAATTGATGAACAAGGTTCCTAGTATAACAATGTAATGTATATTGTCAACAAGGACAAATGACATTTTTATTTGGAAATTGTTTTCTTAATTAATAGCAATAGTTTTATTTGTAATATTCATTTTTGAATGTTTGCAACAAAAAGTTTTTTTTTTTAAGTTTTCTCTCAAAATTTGTATGGAAATATATTTGGTTTAATACAATTCAAATCTGCACTAATATCAAATTGGAAATCACTTGAGAAAATAAGAGTTATTTTGATAAAGTATTTTTAAGAGGTTACTTGTCTTAAAATAAAAAGAAAATCTTTAAGGAGTTTTTTAAAACTGTAATTCCTATGGGTCATGTTCAGGCATAACTTTTAGTTTATTAGGTTGAAGTTTCCAACTTCACCCTAGGATCTACTAGTTTATAATACTGAGATGGGGGGTGAATCAGTATTATCCCCTTTAAATGGTAGGTGAACAAATTCAAACTCTTCTCAGAAATGAACTCTTTCTCAGATCAACTAAGGTAGATCTATTATTACCTACTAGTCACAATACTTCCCAAAGTTACCTTTCAGATACCTTGCCTATTAAACAAATTGGTTGTTCTTGATTAGGTTTTCTTTTAGGTTATAGGTTTGATGATTCTTTAGCTTTGTTCACAACTCAATTCAAAATACAGAATGTAAAATCAAAGCAAGGACACAAGATATTTACGTGGTTTTACCCATGAGACATACTCCACGGTGGTAGGGATTCTTTGTTTACTGACACAATCCACTATACTTGAGACTATCGGTGTGGTATCCCCTATGATTCCAATGGATGTCTTAATCTTCTACTCCTTTCACTATTATAAATACAAAGAGTGTCACTTACTGTATCTACCCTTCTTCTTGCTTGTCTTGCCTCTATTTGATTTAAATAGGCTGCTTCATTGCCTCTTGGAAGATCACTAAAACAATCTCTAACCTCTCTTGAAGAAATTTGAAAATTTGTTGAGTTCTCTCAAATGCTTCATCAAATTTCTTCTTTAGGTTGTCTCACATAACTCTTGGTCCCACTGACGGTCTCACTCGTCTCCTGGTCTCACTGTCTCACCGTCTCACCTGTTTCCTAGTCTCACCATCTCACAGTCTCCCTATTTTTCTGATCCTATCGTCACACTGTTTCCAGGTCTCACGTCTCACTGTTTCTAGTCTCACGTCTCACCGATTCTGGTCTCACGTCTCATCTGGTCTCACGCCTCACCGGGTCTTATGCATTTCACTCTTTTCTGGTTTTACGTCTCCTTTGATCTCATGTGTTTCACCCTTTTCTAGTCTCACCCATTTCTGGTCTCACGCGTTTCACCTTTTTCTGGTGTCACTGATTCTGGGTCTTCCGGTCTCCTTTGGTGTCACCCGTTTCACCCATTTCTAGTCTCATCGATTCTGGTCTTCCAGTATGTTCTGGTGTCACACGTTTCCCTCTTTTCTGGTCTCACCAATTCTGGTCTTTCGGTGTGTTCTGGTGTCACCCGTTTCCCTCTTTTCTAGTCTCGCCAATTCTGGTCTTCCAGTGTGTTATGGTGTCACCCATTTCCTTCTTTTCTGGTCTCACCAATTCTGGTCTGGTCTCACCCATTTCACTATCTTACGATGTTGCCCCAAAAGAGATTAGTCTTGGTTTATATATTGCTCTTTATGAAAACCCTAGTAGGGCTTATTGTAGCTACAACAGATTTCCTTTCTTGCCCCTCCATATGGCTTCATATTATTGTTCCATTCAAAATTCAGCATTATCTTCCTTCTTAAGTTATTTTTCTTGCTCTTTTCTTTTTACTAAAATTTCATCCATTGAATGCTTGAATGAACGGCCAGGATTGTCCATGAACAGTTAAAAATGTACAAAAGAAACTGTCCCATAACTGCCCATCTTCCAGAAATGCTAAACTCCCTCTACAAGTTCACTATAAGGAGATTAATTTATGAGGTTATTTGATATTCTAGTCTTCCTGAGATATGACCCACTTCTGCTTGCACACTTAAATCAAGTTGACAACAATTACAACTCATACAAGGCTATGGGAACAACATAGGCTTTATTTCATTTTCCTGCAAAGTAGTTGGAGGGGTTTGGTGTCTGTTTGTCATTGGGTTTTTAGTTTTTTAAGTTCTATTTTAAAGATCTTGATTTCTTTTTAGAAATCTTGAATGGTTGGAGTAAATTTTTAGAACTTTCTTTTAAAAGGATAGCAATGAGATCATAAGGAAGTTTGGAAGGTGTGGGAAGATTAGAAAGGTTTGGTTTTAAAATTTCAAAAATTTCTTAGAATTCTATTGATATAATCTCTTTGTATGATTAGGTCTTAAATGTGTTTTATAATACTAAGGAGGACTTCTTGATTTTTTTGTAAAAGCATAAATTTGTTTAAAATTAATTTGAGCATTTGAAAAGATATTTTGGATTTCATCAATTTGTAAAGAATCACTTTCTTTTGAAGAGATTAAAGGAGTATTTTTAAAGTTAAAGTTTGTAAAAGATGACTATTTTTGAAAAAAATTCTTCTTTTAATTATAGCTTTTAAAACCTTTTATTAATTTTACAATATTTTGAAATATATCCCTTTTACTATAATGGTAATAAGTAACATCTTTTAGAGTGTTTCTTTTGAAATCTTCTAGGCTTTTGATAAAATGATTGAGTAAATTTTGAAAAATTCTTTGACTTTTGGAAAACCCCTTTTAATCTTTCCTTAACTTTCAAACTTCCTTATAATCCCACCATTGTCTTTTCAAAAAAAAGTTCCAAAAAAGTTATTCTAACTATTCAATATCTTTAAAAAGAAATCAAAACTCTTAAAATAGAACTTAAAGAATGATTATTAAAAAAACACGAACTAAAAGTATAAAAAAAAGATATGGATGTCAAACTTTAAAAAATAATGAAATTGTGAGTAATAAGTCAATTTGGAATGCCACAAAACAATAATATAGATATGTTCTTGAAATTCAAAAAAGAATCTTAATGATCTAAATTTAATTCATGCATTATATATTAATATCTAAAGTTCCCAACTTCACCTTAGGATCTACTAGTCTGTGATACTGAGAATGTGGGTGAATCAATATCACACCCCTTAAAAACAAACTCTAATAATTTATGTCAAAGTATTCTACTTATTTAATACTCTAGCTCTTTTCAATACGCAGGTATGTGAATAACTTCAAATTCTTCTCAAAAGCGAATTCTTTTTCAGATTCGACTAAGGTAGATCTATTATTACCTACTAATCATAATAGTTCTCAAACTCACCTTTTAGACACCTTGCCTATTAGACAGATTGGAAGTTCTTGATTAGATCTTCTTTAGGTTATGGATTTAATGATACTTTAGCTGTGTTCACAATTCAATTCAAAACACATAATGTAAATCAAAGTAAGGAGACAAGAGATTTATGTGGTTCCGTCAATATGACATATGTCCACGGTGGTATGGACTCTTCCTTTACCAAGACAATCTACTATACTTGAAAATACCAGTGTGGTACTCCTGATGTTCACAATGTAGTTACAATGGATGTCTTAATCCTTTGTTCCTTTCACTATTGCAAATATCAAGTACAATACAAAGAGTGTCACTTACTATGTCTACCCTTCTTTTTGCTTGTCTTGCCTCTGTTGAATTGAATAAGCTACTTCACTACTACTTAGAAGTCCACCACACTACTCTTCAACCTCTCTTAAAGGAATCTAGAAATACTTTAGTTCTTTCCAATTCTTCACCAAATTCCTTCTTTAGGTTGTTTCACATAACTCTAGCTTTCACCGTCTCATGGCTTCACAGCTTGCACTCACGCTTCTAGTTTGTCATTTCACGTCCTATTCTCATGCTGTCGCATGTTTTGGCCTTATGCTGTCGCACGTTTGGTCTCATGCCATTGCACTTTCTAGTCTCATGCCATCGCACCTTCTGGTCTCACACCGTAGCACTTTTTACTCTCACGCCATCGAATGTTTTGGTCTCATGCCATTGCACGTTCTAGTCTCACACCATTGTACTTTCTGGTCTCACGTCGACGCACGTTCTAGTGTCACACCTACGCATGTTCTGGTCTCACGTTTTAAATCTGCACTCGCTTCACTATTCTCTAGCCTCACAAATACTAGATCTGCTCTTTCGGTGATTTGTTTTTCACGTTTGCTCTCTCGGTCGTCTTTCATGTTTTGTTCTCCCCGTTGTCTTTTCCGTCCACACCTCTGTTTTGGCCATCTTTGATTTTTCTCTTTTGCAACCCTTATTCTACCGTCCAGCCCCAATCTAAATTTGGTCGTATTATCTCTTTTCCGTTCACCCACTTGGCCATCACGGATTTCCTCCCTTTTCTATCGGTGGTTTGCATTTCTTCGTCCTGCCGTCCAGCCTTTGTTCTACCATCACTCTTCTTCAATCGTATGTCATTTTCTCTTTGTTAGCTGGTCACTCTATTTGGTCGTTTCCCTCTTTGCCATCCACCTTGATTTTGGCCATATTGGGTTTTTCTCTCCTACCCCTATTTGGCCATCGGGTTTCTCTCTCCTTCTGCCGGTGGTGTGTTTTGCCATACTCACTTGGTTGGTCGAATAGGGTTCTGCCATTCACACCCTTTTTGGTTGTCTTCCATTTTCTTTCTTTCTACCATCTAGTGGTTCACTCTTCTTTGGCCGTTCACCTCTTTGTCATCTACCTGTTCTACCGTCTAGCCATCTCTGATTTTGGCCATGTTTTCTTTTTCACTCATTTCCATTGACTTTGATTTGGCCGTTCTTGTGTTTCCTCTGGTTGTCTATTTTTGTCATTCTGCTCTCCTGGTGGTGTATTTGTCATTTTGCTCACTCTTCGGCCATCTACAGTTTTCTCTTTGTCAACAGTATATATTTCTCATCCACCACAATTGTCTTCCAATTTAAGGCTTACTATATTGTGATTTACTTTCTTGTCCCTCAATGTGGCTTTACTTTCCTGCCCCTCTATGCAGCTTCAAATTACTTGCACACTTAAATCTAGTTGACAACAATTACAACCCATATAAGGCTATGGGAACGATAATCTCCCCCTTTGTAATTGTTGGCAACACTCATAATAAAAGCCATTATGCAGCAATTACAACTCCCCTTAAATATGCATTCCCCCTTTCCTAACAGCATCCCCTGCACTGTTGCTTCTCTCTCTCTTTGCTAACCAATTACAAAAAAACTCGCAAAATAGAGATGGAGGATTTACCTAAACTTCAAGCTTGATGAGGCATTTGCACAGACAGACTCATTCTGTATTTTTTAACCAACTATGTGGACAGAGGTTTAGTTAGAATATATGAGATTTGATCTAGCTCCTCTTTGATAGCTTTGGCCTATCTTTGTCTTATGCAGCCTCTTCAATAGATTTAGGTTCAACTTATGAGAGTAAAGCAGTAGCTCTCACAATTCTTCTTCTTGTTGTAACTCTTACTAATGGGTCACTTATGATCTGATTTCCTTGATGAACACTGGTTCACATTTTCTTTGTCCTTCTTTCTTGCACAATCTTAGTTGCAAGAGGATCTCTTTCTTCATCTTCAAGCTCACTCTTCTTCGAGTTTGAACTTACTTCTTGTTCCTTTTCTTCAGGTTGGTCTAATTCTTCATATACATTGAAGTCATCTTCTTCATTGTCATCAGCTTCTCCATTTTGTATTGTTTTCCAGTTCTCATCTATTCTCACATCATTGGATGTGATCACTTTTCCTAGCTTATGTAGGAAAACTCTGTAACCTTTTGTCTTTGTTGAGAACAAAGATGCCTTCATCAGACCTAGCAAATTTCCCCAAGTTTTGCTCCTTGTTCTTCACAAAACATGGGCTGCCAAAGATTCTGAGATACTTGGTTGTTGTCTTTTTCCCACTCCATAGCTCATATGGAGTCTTATAAGTATAAAGCCTTAGTAAGACTCTATTCAGCAGATGTATAGCTGAAAAATATGTCTTCTATCCAAAATCTTGTGTAAAGCTTGGATTCCAGCAGTAGAGTTCTTGCCATTTCAACCACATCTCTATTTTTCCTCTATACCACCCCATTCTATTGAGGTGTTCTTACTGCTACAATCTGATGGTGAATACAATGCTTCTCAAGGTAATTTTCAAAAGTTTCATTTGTAAATTCAGTACCTTGATCTAACCTTAATACTTTGATCTTCCTTCCACTCTTATTTTTAGTAAAACTTCTGTATCTCTTGAAGTAATTTAGAACTTCTGACTTGTGTTTGAGGTGCATGAAGCAAGTCCTTCTGGAATAATCATCAACAAACAAGATGAAATAACTATCACCATTTAACCCTTTTGTTCTCATAATCCCACACAAATCAGTACAATATCAAGCACTGCTTTAAAACTAAACTCTTTGGTCTTATACTACTTTCTGACCTGTTTTCCTTTAGAGCATGCTGAGCAAACATACTCCCTCTCTCTCTTAAGGTATGGAATGTCTCTGATTTCATGAGTAGTTGTCAGCTTCCTCATGTTCTTCTATATTAAGTGTCCTAGCCTACTATGCCAGAGTTGATTTTCTTCTTCTTTTGTAAGTAAATAGCTACTTGTCTTGTCCTCATCAATTACATATAAATTTCCAGCTATTCTCTTCTTAGTTGCAATGGTATTGCCTTCTTTACTCTTTACTTGGTAACCTGTTTTTGTGAATATCACTTTATGATCTTCATTGCATAGCTGACTAATAGATGCTAGATTATATCTGAGTCGTTTGATGTGCAGAACATCTTTCAACTGTCCTTTTCCAATATTTACTAACCCCTGACCACTGATGTTAAGTGAATCATCATTGCCAAACTTGACTCTGCCTTCTCTTGACTGGTATAGCTTTGATAATTTACTTTTATCTCCTATCATGTTTCAAGTGCATCTACTATTAAGGATCCATTGCTTATCCTTGTAGTCAACGTTTAGTGCAATTTCAGCTATATTGGCTACCTCCCTTTTTGCTTTATATTCTTTCCTTTGAAATGGCTTGAAGATAGCTTTCTCCTTTTTCTCAGCTTTGATTGCACCAATTGTTTTCACTGTACCATTGAGTGCCTTCTCTTACTCAAGGAGAAGTGTCATGCATCTCTTGGCATTATGACCATACTGTCTACACCTTTCACACTATTTCAAATCTCCTAATATAGCAAACTTGTTCTTTGAAACCATTGGTTTGGGCTTCCATTAATAATCCTTGTCAGTGTGTCCTCGCCTTTTACAGTATGTGCAAGAATTCACAATAGTTGTTCTCTTCTGAATATTGTATTGTCTCCCCCTGTATGCAGCATCATATCTTTTCAAGTTGGAGACATATAATAGCCTTCTCCACCAGCAGTTACTTGCCTTATGACCCCAAACTCCACAATAAAGTCAATAACCTTGAAACTGCCTCTTCTTGGGTCTAATCACAGCTTGTTTTCTTTTATTCATTACTTGTTGTGTAGCCAAGGTTGCTGGTTTCTTTTCTAGTGTGGCTTTCATTTCAGCCACCTTCTTCTTCTTCTTCTGTTCAACCATTGCCCTTGGCCAACTAACTTTCTTTTCTTTCTAAGATGTAGCAGCTATGGGTTGCTGCTCTTTAACCACATACATCATTTTTGGCCTTGGCTTTGGTTTGATAACTGTCTTCTCTTCTATAGTTATCTTTTCCTGAGTCACAGCCTTCTCTTTCAACTTTTATGGCAAAGTCTCATTCTCTTTAGGCAGTACAGCCTAAGATTGCTGCAATTTCTCTTCATTCTTCTTTTCTCTTGTAGAACTTGTTTCTCCTATCATTTCTTCTGCACATTCGCTTCACTCCTTTTGAGTTGTTGCTGAAGTCTCAACAACTCTTTCTCCATTCCTTTAATTTTTGAAGTCCTTGAGCCAAGCTCTATTGTAAGGTCTTCATATATTTTGATCTGTTTTTCAAATCTTCTCTTCAAGTCAATATGTTCAGCCTTTATTTCATCCTTTTGACTTTCAGCTTCCTCATACTTTGCTTCAACTTGTTTTATATGGGCCTCTAACCTTCTTATGGTTTTGCCCCTTCTAATTATCTCGTTTGAAACTGCTTCCAACTCAGCTTCAAGATTTGGTTCTTCTTCATCAACCTCCTCTTCCTCTTCAGAGGTTGAACTACCACCTTGAGTTGATGCCATAAAGGCATACTCATCTGATGAGTCTTCATCTTCCTCCTCATCAACTTCTTTGCTCTAACTTACATAACTTTTGAATGAACCTCTCATCTTCTTCTATGGGTTAGCAGTCTTTTTGCTGGACTTCTTTCATTTGAATGATGGTCTTCTCCGTTTTGAATTCTACTCATTATCACCATCCTCATCTTCATCATTAAGTTTCACTTTGCACTGAGAAGTAAAGTGTCCAGTTTGCCCACAATGATAACATCTCAAGGATAACTGTCCTTTTCCCTTCTTAGACCCCTTGAAAACTTGAGGCTTGGCCTCCTTCATTTTGCCATCACCTTTATAGACCTTCTGCAATTTGTCCCATATCTCCTTAGTAGATTTGCAGTCCATAACATTAGCATATTCAACATCTATCAATGCTGAAATGATGACGCTTGAGGCCTTCCCATTTATCTCAAACTACCTTAATTCCTCTGGGGTTGGATCTTTACCTTCTTTTGGGGCTAGAAAACCCTCCTGTATGGATTTCACCATGTTCATGCCCATGGTTGCAAGTACCACCTGTATTCTCGCTCTCCATATATGATAGTTGGTCCCGTTGAAGATTAGAACCTTCTTACTGTAAGTAGTGCTGGTGCTAGTACTGGCATCCATTTCTTAGTATGCTGAACAAGTGAAAACTTCTAAAACCCTTTAAACTAGTACACCAAGCTGTTAAGCTTCAAACTAGTGAACTTGTGCTCTAATACCAATTGAAGTTCCCAACTTTACCTTAAGATTTACTAGTCTGTGATACTAAGAGAAGGGGGTGAATCAGTATCACACCCCTTCAAAACACACTAATAACTTAAGCCAAAATATTTTACTTCTTTAATACTTTTGCTCTCGTCAATACGCAGGTATGTGAACAACTTCAAACTCTTCTTAAAAGCGAACTCTTTCTCAGATTTGACTAAGGTAGATCTATTGTTACCTACTAATTACAATAGTCCCCAAAGTCACCTTTCTGACACCTTGCCTATTGGATAGATTGGATGTTCTTGATTAGGTCTTCTTTAGGTTATAGGTTTGATGATACTTTAGCTGTGTTCACAACTCAATTCAAAACACCGAACGTAAATCAAAGTAAGGACACAAGAGATTTACGTGGTTTCGTCAATGTGACGTATGTTCATGGTGGTAGGGACTCTTCCTCTATTGAGATAATCCACTATACTTGAGAATACTAGTGTGATACTCTCGATGTTCACAATGTAGTTACAATAGATATTTTAATCCTCTATTCCTTTCACTATTGTAAATACCAAGCAAGTACAATACAATGATTGTCACTTACTGTGTCTACCCCTCTTCTAGCTTGTCTTGCCTCTATTAAATTGAATAGGCTGCTTCACTACTACTTAGAAGTCCACCACAATACTCTTTAACCTCTCTTGAAGGAATCTGGAAATAATTGAGTTCTTTCCAATGCTTCACTGAATTCCTTCTCTAGGTTGTTTCACAAAACTCCTGTTTTCACCGTCTCACAACTTCATGGCTTGCACTCATGCTTTTGGTTTGCCGTTTCATGTCCTGGTCTCACATTGTTCCATGTTCTGGTCTCACGCTGTTGCACGTTTTGGTCTCACGCCAACACGTGTTCTGGTGTCACGCCTGCGCATGTTTTGGTCTCACGTTTCAAATATGCACTCCTTTTGCTATTCTTTAGCCTCACGAATACTAGATCTGCTCTTCCGGTGATTTGTTTTTCATGTTTGCTCTCTCAGTTGTCTTTTAGGTTTTGGTCTCTTGGTTGTCTTTGCTGTCCACACCTCTATTCTAGCCGTCTTTGATTTTTCTCTTTTGCAACCCCTGTTCTACTGTCCAACCTTGATCTAATTTTGGCCGTATCGTCTCTTTTCTGTTCACCCACTTGACCGTCATGGATTTCCTCCCTTTTCTGCTGGTGGTCTACTTTTCTTCATCCTACCATCTAGCCCTTGTTTTGCCATCACTCTTCTTCGGCAATATGTCATTTTCTCTCTTTCAACCGGTCACTCTATTTGGCTATTTCCCTCTTTGTCGTCCACCTCGATTTTGGCTGTATTGGGTTTTTCTCTCCTTCCCCTTTTTGGCCGTTAGGTTTCTCTCTCCTTCCACCGGTGGTGTGTTTTGCCATGCTCACTTGGTTGGTTGAATAGGGTTCTGCTATTCACATACTTTTTTGTGTAGGTTGTTTGGCTGTATCTCCTTTCCTTTGCCAACGCCTTGTTTTTGGTCATCACTCTTCTTTGTCGTCCACCCCTGTTCTGCCATCCAACCGTCTCTGATTTTGGCCGTGTTTTCTTTTTCTCTCCTTCCCATCGACTCCGATTTGGTTGTGTTTTCTTTCTCTCCTTCCCATCGACTCCAATTTGGCCGTGTTTTCTTTCTCTCCTTCCCATTGACTCCAATTTGGTCGTTCTTGTGTTTCTGCTAGGTGTCTATTTTTGTTGTTCTATTCTCCTAGTGGTGTATTTGCTGTTTTGCTCACTTTTGGGTCGTTTACAGTTTTCTCTTTGTCGACGGTATATATTTCTTGTCCACCATAATTGTCTTCCAAATTAGGGCTTACTATATTGTGATTTACTTTCTTGCCCCTCTATGTGACTTTACTTTCTTGCCTATCCATATAGCTTCAAATTACTCTTTTGCCCTTCCATGTGGCTTTACTTTCTTGCCTCTCCATGTAGTTTCAAATTACTTGCACACTTAAATTTAGTTGACAATAATTACAACCCATACAAGGCTATGAGAACAACAATATCAAAACAAAAGGTTTTGACCTGATGTTTGAGTCAACGAATTTGATCCTTATTTACAAGATTCATTATAAGGTTACGAATATCATTATTTGAGGAATAAAAGAAATCCTAGGTTGGTTATATACTAAAACAGGTTTTGCAACGTTATTCCTAGTTGATAGGGGTAAAACCAATGTAATGGATCTTAGAATTATTAGTTGGGATCAAGTTAAATTACATAAAAAAAATGGGTTTTAAAAAAATTTGTTGAGCCTAACAAAAAGTAAGCTAACTAGTTAGAAAAAGACATTGAATACAATGACAATAATATGGAAATTAAATTTTCACGTAACAAGTCTGTAAGGTTAAACTTAAATGAAAAGATAAGACATTCAACCTCTTTAGTTCTTTTACATTTCTCTAAAGAATTTGAAGGAACTAACAGGACTAAAGAGCAAGTAATTCACTTGTAATATAAGGTTCAATTTCCTTAATTTACTTCAATTTCAATGGTTAATGAATCAATTGTTAATTCTTCTCCTTTATCAATGAAATCAAGCTTACTTATAGGTAGAATTAATATCCATAAAGATAAGGATAAACTTCAAGAAAAAGCTAACAAATTAAGGGTCTATTATAGCTTTTTCATATTGTTATATGCTTAGTTTCAGCTATATAGTAGCCCTTCTTATTTCCTTTTCTTCTTTTTCTTTCTATCATAAACATAACAATTAAAATATAATGTACATAAGCAAAAACTATAGAAATGTGTAAAGTAAATATACATTTCAAAGTAGAAAAAACCTTTACCTAGATATAATTCACCATAGAAGATGTAATTTAGGGGATTGGCTCATATACTTTGAGTTTTTAGGTGTATGCAAGACTTTCGGCTATACAATTTAGTAATACCACATTAACTTAGACTTTTCAGTGACAACTTGAGCATGACCCTTTACCATTAGCTGATTTACCATGACTTGCTCCTCCTTAAGCACCCTAGCTTCCCTCTCCACCACATCCACTTGATATTCTATAGGTAGAATATTTTCAAAGGCACAATACTCCTTATGTTCTACATATGCAACACATTGTCATCCCAAACATTTTTCATATTAAAATTTCCTTTGGTTTTCATTATTTATCAATCAAGCATGTTGGTTAAGGAAATAAATGCATTAATCATAATGGATTAGGCAAAATGGCTTTATGATATATAAATATTATTTTTGTAAAAGTGGGATAAAAATTGAGTCAAAGTAAAGTGTCTAAATAATATAATATATACTAGTTTTATGAGTTATTATATGTGTTGTTCTCATAGCCTTGTATGAGTTGTAATTGTTGTCAATTAGGTTTAAGTATACAAGAAAGTAAAGTCACATAGAAGGACAAGAAAGTAAAGTCACATTGAAGGGCAAGAAGGTAAAGCCAATGGAAGGGCAAGAAAGTAAATCTGTCACGTAAGAGCAAGAAAGTAAATCCGCTACGTAAGGATAAGAACATAAATCCACTATGTAAGCCCTATTAGGGTTTCATAGAAGAGAGTATATAAAGACCTTGGAAGACGAAATTAGGGTAAGGCCAACACAATTGAATACTCAGCAAAACACCAAACCCTACATGGAAGAATACCACCTGTAAAAGAAAAGAGAAACTGTACAAGCAAAGACAGTAGCCGACCACAACCTAGTGCAAACAGAAACCACAAAATGTTGGAAGAGTGGAGTCAGCCAAAACCTAGAGAGAGAAACCATTAAACACCACATGAAAAAGAGAGAAATCCGACGGTAAGAGACAGAAATTCGGCTGGGTAGTAAGAGAGAGAGAAACAGACGACACAGCAAGAGAGAGAAACAAATGTCACGGTTGGATGGTGAGAGAGGAAGCACAACACCGCAAGAGAGAGAAACGAATTAACAGCAAAACAGAGAAACGGGTTGACGGCAAAACAGAGTGGATGATCAACAGAAAAATAGATAGAGATGGCTGAAGAGGGGTGGACAAAGAGAGAGAGATCGTCGATAGAAAAATAGAGAAAACCAGGATGGCCAAAAATTAGATTCGGGGGCTAAATAAAGAAGAAAGGTCGAGAGAGAGAAAAAAAGGGGGACGACAAAATGATATGGAAAAATAGGGAAGATGGCCAAAGGAGAGAAGGAACAACTAGACGACAGAATAGGAGAAGGAGAGAAAAACCTAATATGGCCAAAATTGGGGTGGACGACAAAGAGGTGAATAGAAAAATCAGGAGTGGACGGTAGAACAAAGAGTGGACGGCATGAGACCAAAACATGCATCAGCATGAGACCAGAATGTGCGTTGGTGTGAGGCCAAAAACGTGAGACGACCAATGGGACAAGGAGACGGGTGAGATCGTGAGACGGTGAAAGTAGGAGTTGGGTGAGACAACCTAGAGAAGAAATTCGGTGAAGCATCGGAAAGGACTCAATGTATTTCTAGATTTCTTCAAGAGAGGTTAGAGAGCATTGCGATGAACTTCTAAGTGGCAGTGGAGCAGCCTTTCAATTCAATAGAAACAAGACAAGCTAGAAGAAGGGTGGATACAGTAAGTGACACTCTTTGTATTGTATTTGCTTAGTAATTGCAATAGTAAAAGGAGCAGAGAATTAAGACATCCATTGTAATTGGAATTCTTAAGTATAGTGGATAGTCTTGGTAAAGGAGAGTCCCTACCACGGTGGATGTACGTCACGTTGATGGAACTACATAAATCTTGTGTGTCCTTAATTTGCTTTACATTCTGTGTTTTGAACTGAGTTATGAATACAGCTAAAGTATCATCCAACCTATAACCTAATGAAGACCTAAACAAGAACATCCGACTTGTCTATTAGGCAAGGTATCTAAAAGGTGACTTTAGGGACTATTGTGATTAGTGGGTAGCAATAGATCTACCTTAGTCAAGTTTCAAAAAGAGTTAGCCTTTAAGAAGAGGTTGAAGTTGTTCACTTACCTGCAAATTGCGAATTATGGTGATATTGATTTACCACCCCTCTTAATATCACAAACTAGTTGAACCTAGGGGAAAGTTGGGAACTTTAATTGGTATTAGATCTTGGTTGAAAATATTGACTTGAAGAGAAGATTTGAAGAACAGATCAAAATATGTGAAGACCTTACAATAAAGCTTGGCTTAAGGACTTCAACAATTGAAGAAGTGGAGATAGATTTGTTGAGACTTCAGCAACAACTCAAAAAGAGTGAAGAGATCTTGCAGAAGTTTGAAGTGGTAGGAGAAACAAGCTCTGCAAGAGAAAAGAAGAATGAGACTTTGCCATAGAAGTTGAAAGAGAAGGCTATGACTCTGGAGAAGGTAACTAAAGAAGAAAAGACAGTTATCAAACCAAAGCTAGAGCCAAAAATGATATATGTGGTTAAAGAGCAGCAGCTCATAGCTGCTACGTCTCAGAAAGAAAAGAAAGTTAGCTGGCCAAGGGCAATGGCTGAATAGAAAAAGGAGAAGAAGGTGGCTAAAATGAAAGCCACATAAGCAAAGAAACCAGCAACCTTGCCTACACGACAAGTAATGAACAAAAGAAAACAAGCTATGATCTGACTAAAAAAGAGGCAGTTTCAAGGTTACTGTCATTATTATGAAGTTTGGGGTCATGAGGCAAGTAACTGCTGGTGGAGAAGGCCATTATACGTCTCCACCTTGAGAAGATATGATACTGCATACAGGGGGAGACAATACAGAATTCAGAAGAGAACACCCGTCGTAAGTTCTTGTACATACTGTAAAAGGCAAGGACTCACTGACAAGGATTATTGGTGGAGGCCCAAATTAGTGGTTTCAAAGAACAAGTTTACTATATCAGTAGACTTGGAACAGTGTGAAAGGTGAGGGTAGGATGGACATAATGCCAAGAGATGCATGATACTTCTCCCTGAGCAAGAGAAGGCACTCAATGGCACAGTGAAAACAATTGGTGCAGTCAAAGTTGAGAAAAAGGAGAAAGCTATCTTCTAGCCAATTCAAAAGAAGGAATATAGAGCAAAAAGGGAGGTGGCTAATATAGCTGAAATTGCACTAAAGGCTGATTGCAAGGATAAGTAGTGGATCCTTGATAGTGGATGCACTTTGCACATGATAGGAGATAAGAGTAAATTATCAAAGCTAAACAAATCAAGAGAAGGCGGAGTCAAGTTTGGCAATGATGATTCACTCAACATTAGTGGTTAAGGGTCAATGAATATTGGAAAAGAAAAGCTAAAAGATGTTCTGTACATTGAAGGACTCAGATATAATCTAACATCTGTCAACCAACTATACAACGATGACCACAAAGTGATATTCACAAAAATAGGTTGCCAAGTAAAAAGTAAAGAAGGAAATATGGTTGCAGCCAAGAAGAGCCTGGAAATTTATATGTGATTGATGAGGACAAGATAAGCAGCTATTTACTCACCAAAGAAGAAGAAAATTAACTCTAGCATAGGAGATTGGGACACTTATCACAGAAGAACATGAGGAAGCTAACCACTACTCATGCAGTCAGAGACATTCTCAACCTTAGGAGAGAGAGAGAGAGAAAGTATGTTTTCTCAGCAAGCTTTAAACGAAAACATGCTAAAAAGCAGTATAAGACCAAAGAGTTTAGTTCTAAAGTAGTGCTTGACATTGTGCATACTGATTTGTGTGGACCAATAAGGAAAAAGGGGTTGAATGGTGAGAGGTACTCCATCATGTTTGTTAATGATTATTCCAGAAGGACTTGCATCATGCACCTCAAATACAAGTCAGAAGTTTTGAATTGCTTCAAGAGATACAAAAGATTGGCTAAAAATGAGACTGGAAGGAAGATCAAAGTATTGAGGTCATATCAAGGCACTGAATTTACAAATAAAGATTTTGAAGATTACCTTGAGAAGCATGGTATTCATCATCAGATGGCAGTAGCAAGAGCACCTCAATAAAATAGGGATAGAGCTATGGTTGAAATGGCAAGAACTCTATTGCTGGAATCCAAGCTTCACATAAGATTTTGGACATAAGCAACATTTACAATCGTACATTTAATGAACAAAGTTTTACTAAGGCTCAATACTAATAAGACTCTATATAAGCTATGGAGTGGGAAGAAGACAACAACCAAGTATCTCAGAATCTTTGGTATCCTATGTTTTGTGAAGAACAAGGAGCAAAACTTGGGAAAATTCAATACTAAGTCTGATGAAGGCATCTTTATGGGATATTCAGCAAAGACAAAAGGTTACAGAGTTTTCCTACATAAGCTAGGAAAAGTGATCACATCCAGTGATGTAAGAATAGACGAGAACTGGAAAACAATGTAGAATGGAGAAGCTGGGGACAATGAAGAAGATGACTTCAATTTAGATGAAGAATCATACCAACCTAAAGAAAAGGAACAAGAAGTAAGTTTAGACTTAGAGAAGAGTGAGTCTAAAGATGAAGAAAGAGATCCTCTTGCAACTAAGACTGTAAGAAAGAAAGCCAAAGAAAATGTGGACCAGTGCTCATCAAGAAAATCAGATCATAAGTGGCCCATCAGTATAAGTTACAACAAGAAGAAGAATTGTGGGAGCTACTGCTTTACTCTCATAAGTTGAACCTAAATCTGCTGAAGAGGCTACACAAGATCTAACTAAATCTCTATACACAAAGCTATTTGAAAAGCACAAAATGAGTCTATCTGTGCAACTGCCTCCTCAAGCCTGAAGTTCAGGTGAATCCTCCATCTCTACTTTGCGAGTTTTTCATATTTGTAATTGGTTGGCAAAGGGGGAGTGAAGCAATAGTGTAGGGGGAGCTATTAAGAAAAAGGGAGTGCATATCTAGATGGAGATGAAATTGCTACATAATGGCTTTTGTTATGAGTGTTGTTAATAATTACAAAGGGAGAGATTGTTATTCCCATAGCTTTGTATGGGTTGTAATTGTTTTTAACTAGGTTTAAGTGTGTAAAAAAGTAAAACCACATGGAAGGGTAAGAAAGTAAAGCCTCATAGAAGGGCAAGAAGGCAAAGCCATAAGGAAGGGCAAGAAAGTAAATCCGCCACGTAAGGGCAAGAATGTAAATTCACCACGTAAGCCCTATTAGGGTTTCATGGAAGAGAGTATATAAAGAACTTGGAAGACAAAATTAGGGTAAGGCCAACACAATTGAATACTTGGCAAAACACCAAACCTTACACCGAAGAACACCACCTGCAAAAGAAAAGAGAAACCGTGCAACCAAAGAGAGTAGTCGGCCAAAACCTAGAGAGAAAAACCATCAAACACCACTTGAAAAAGAGAGAAATCCGGCGGTAAGAGTGAAAAATCTAGCTGGATAGCAAGAGAGACAGAAAGGGACTTCACGATTGGATGGTGAGAGAGAAAGCACGACACGACAAGAGAGAGAAACAAATTGACGACAAAACAGAGAAACGGGTCGATGGCAAAATAGAGTCGATGATTGATGGAAAAACAGACAAAGATAACCGAAGAGGGGTGGATGAAGAGAGAGAGAGACCATTGGTAGAAAAATAGAGCAAACCAGGATGGTCAAAAATCAGATTTGGGGGCTGAACGAAGAACAAAGGTCGAGAGAGAGAAAAAGAGGGGGATGACAAAATGATACAAAAAAATAGGGAAGATGACCAAAGGAGAGAAGGAACGACTGGAAGGCAGAGCAGGGGAAGGAGTGAAAAACCAAATACGATTAGGGTGGACGACAAAGAGGTGAATGGTAAAATCAGGAGTGGACGGCAAAGGAAAAGGGAGCTAGATGGCAGAATGAAGAGTGGACGATGTGAGACCAGAAAGTGCGTTGCTAAGAGACCAGAATGTGAGACGAGCCGTGAGACAAGGAGATGGGTAAGACCGTGAGATAGTGAAAGTAGGAGTTGTGTGAGACAACCTAGAGAAGAAATTCGATGAAGCATTGGAAAGAACTCAACGTATTTCCAAATTTCTTCAAGAGAGGTTAGAGAGCATTGTAGTGAACTTCTAACCGGCAGCAGAGCAGCCTTTCAATTCAATAGAGGCAAGACAAACTAGAAGAAGGGTAGACACAGTAAATGACACTCTTTGTATTGTACTTGCTTAGTAATAGTGAAAGGAGCATAGGATTAAGACATCCATTGTAATCGGAATTCTCAAGTATAGTGGATAGTCTTAGTAAGGGAGAGTCCCTACCACCGTGGATGTACATTACGTTGACGAAATCACGTAAATCTCGTGTGTCTTTAATTTGCTTTACGTTCTATGTTTTGAATTGAGTTGTGAACGAAGCTAAAATATCAGCTAACTCATACTTAACGAAGACCTAAACAAGAACATCAGAATTTTCTATTAGGCAAGGTGTCTGAAAGGTGACTTTAGGGACTATTGTGATTAGTAGGTAATAATAGACCTATCTTAGTCGAGTCTAAGAAAGAGTTCGCTTTTAAGAAGAGGTTGACATTGTTCACTTACCTATGAATTGCGAATTGTAGTGATACTGATTCACCCCCTCTCTCAGTATCACAAACTAATAGATCCTAGGGAGAAGTCAGGAACTTCAATATGCAAATACAATAAAGTAATAGATATTGTTCTAAAAGTATGAAATTTTAAAATAAATGCTAATAAATTTGTAGTTAGGATATGGCTTATGTTTTAAAGTCTCTTTATAAAATTATTACAATGTAACCACGTGCATAATATTTCAATTATATTATTTTATGTTTTGTGAAACATAGTTTTATATTATAAAAACTCATTACCTTACTTTACTTGCAAGGTGCCAAGTATTTTCATCCTTTTAGAAATGACACCATAACATTTTACTATCAAACCAAGAATGTTATAGGTTAAGGAAATAAATATATTAAGCAGAATGGATCAAGGAAATATAAATTTAAGATAGATAAAATATTACTTTCATAAAAATTAGGTTGGAAATTGAGTTATATCAAAATGCATAAATAATATGACATATACTAATTTTATGACTTATTATATACAAAAATAACAAGGCAATAAATTTTGTTACAAAAGTATTAATTTTTTTAAATAGATACTCATAAATTTATAATTAAAGTATGATTTATATTTAAAAGTCAATTTAAAAAATTGTGCACAATACAACTAAATATATAACAATTCAAATATATTCTTTTATATTTTGTGAAACACAATTTTGTATTATACAAACCTAGTATCTTGTTTTAATCACATAATGTTAGTCTTATCATTCTTTAGGAAACAACATTATAACATATTACTATCAAACCACTTATGTGATGAGTTAGAAAAATAAATGTATTAACTAGAATGAATTAGGTAAACATGAATTAAGGATAGATAAATATTACTCTTATAAAAGTAAGTTAACAATTGACTTAAATCAAAGTGCATAAATAATATAATATATATATATATATAGTTATATAACTTATTATATACAAATATAACTAAATAATAAATATTTTTATAAAGTAATAATTTTTATGATGGATATTGATAAATTTGTAATCAAAACTTGGCTTATGTTTAGAAATTAGTTTTAAAAATTGCATATAATACAATCATTTATGTAATATTTCAAATATATTTGTTTATATTTTATAGAACATGGTTTCATGTTATAGAAGTCTAGTACCTTGTTTTAATTACAAGGTGTTGGGTAAGGGAAATGATGTTATAACATCTTACTATCAAATCATAGTAGTTGAGGATGTAGTGGTTTATCTTATTCTTACAATTTTTTTACATTTTATTGGTGATCTAACTCATTTGTTATAATAATACTGAGTTACAAAACCATTTACAAAAATTACATTGTAGAAAACTTAGTGATTTTCAAAATTACAAAACCATTTTCTTGACTAGAGTTATGCTTTAAGAAGATGATGTTCTTATTTTTTCAAAATTCATTGATTAATGCTTTAAACATTTACAAAAATTCATTTTTATTATTAAACAGAATTACCTTGTCATTTCGCAGTTAAAGATCTTTTTATTCCAAATTAAAGTTAAGTTCCTTAGCCACTAAGGAATAGAAGAGAAACAGAAGAGAGAGACATCCAAATTTCAAAACATTTTAAGACTATTTAACCTTTTTTTTTTTTCAAAATCTGTACAATAATATAAAGTAAAACATTACAAATACATTCATATAGGACTTATTCAAGTAGGAATTAAGTCTCTTACAAAAGAAGGTGATAAAGAACTTGCTAGGCAACTTGCTCTAGAACCTTTGAATCAATTTGTTATACACATCCCAAAAAGTTAAGAAATAAGTTGGGTTGATCAAATCAAAACCCTAATGAAAGCAAGTCCAAAACAGCCCTATTCTTGAGATGCCACAAAGGTTGATCACTCCCTTGATATGTCAAACAATGTATTCTTTCAAGAACACAAGAAAGCAAAGCAAAGCTTGCTAAAAAATGCCTCAATCTTCATTGATTCCGTTTTACATAGTGGCAGCTTTTATATAGGCATGTAATATTACAATCCTATAAGGAAAAAGTGTTTCTTAACATATACCTATATAGGAAAACCTTAATTATAAGTGATCCCTCTAATTAAGAAATAAAATTCTACCTTGATTAGAAATTCTAAATTTGCCTTAATTAGGAATCTTAATTTTGCCTTGATTAGGAATTCACAAAAACAACTTCCATTAATGATATAAAGTCAAAGTCAAACCCTAACTAATGTATCAGGCCTTAGCTAAACCTTCAAGCCTAAATAAACCAAAGAAATTAAGCCTTTTTTCACATGTAATTCGAATTTAACTTTAACTCTAGCAACCAAAACAAAATCAGGCCCATTAATACAACTTAGCAATTGAGCCTTTCCATAACTTGGTCATGTAGCTTGGATTTATATCATGGGCTCCAAATTTTGTTCTTCAAGTTCTAAGCCTTTTCCATCATCTTGCACATAAAGATAAGTGATTATCCTTGGTATAGCATTAAAAACTTTTATAATAGTCTTAGAATCTTTTGAAGCACCTTTATTGTCATGCACTTTTATGATTAAGCATTGTATTAAGCCTTGTAAAGCCTTTTTCATCCTTTTGGTCCTTGCCCTAGTCATTGGACCACCAATTCCTTGCAAAGGATCTAGGGAATGCTTGCTTTGTTACACTTAAATAGTACCTTGATCTCCATTATTCCTCCCCTCCTTGAAAGGATTCATCCTTGAATAACCTACATCAAACAAAGATAAGTCAATAACATTAAAAGTAGCATTGATGTTACCATAGTTGCTTGGTAAATCGAGATTATAAGCATTGCCATTAATCCTCTGCAAGACTTGAAAAGGTCCATCTCCTCGAGGCTACAATTTGGACTTTCTTTGTGGGAGAAATTGTTTCTTCCTTATATGCACCCATACCCAATCACCAGGTTCAAAAACAACCTTTACACGCCCCTTATTAACTTACTTAGCATATTGCTCATTCTTCCTTTCAATGTTAGTCCAAACCTTGACAAGTAAATCCTTCACAAATTTGTCCTTTTTCATACCATCAATGTTAGATAAAATCTCTAATGGAGTTAAAGGATTAAAACCATAAGCAACTTCGAAAGGTAACAAGGAAGTAATAGAATGAACAAGTTCTGTTATAAGCAAACTCAACATGTGGTAAACATCATTCCCATTGCTTTAAGTTCTTGCAAATGATAACACGTAACAAAGTAGTAAGTGTTTTATTAACTACCTTAGTTTGTCTATTTGTTTAAGGATGTAAAATAGTAAAGAATAAGAGTTTGGTTCCCAATTTATTCTATAAAGTGTGCCAAAAATGACTTAAGAACTTAACATCTTTATCACTAATAATAGTTCTTAGCAATCCATGCAAACATACTTCTTCTTTAAAGAATAACTTAGCAATATGTGTTACATCATTGGTTTTAGAACATGCAACAAAATGAGCCATTTTGCTAAACCTATCAATAATAATATGTTGTCCTTACCACTTTGAGACCTTGATAATCCTAAGACAAAGTCCATAGAAATATTAGTCCAAGGTTGTAAGACACAGGTAAAGGTGTATATAAGCCATGGTGTTTAAATCTAGCCTTTACTTGCCTATATATAATGCACTTATCACAAATAGAATGCACATCATGCTTTATATTAGGCTAATAAAAATGCTTATGCAATATATCTAGAGTCTTATAAACACCAAAGTGTCTTATTAAACCACCCTCGTGAGTCTCCCTAATAAGTAACTCACAAATATTACAAATAGACACACATAATTTATCCTTTTTAAACAAAAACCCTTCATGCCTATAAAAGTCACCAAATGCACACTTATAGCATGCATTCCATACTTGGCCAAAATCAGTATTATTTGCATACAAGCCCTTAAGTAATTCAAAATCAAGTAACTTATTTTGCAAAGAAGTAAGTAATGTGTACCTCCTAGACAATGCATCAGCAACAACATTTTCCTTTCCATATTTGTACTTGATGACATAAGGAATGTCTCTATGAAGTCTAGCTACTTAGCATGTCTTTTATTAAGCTTACCTTGGGATTTCAAGAACTTTAAGCTCTCATGATTAGAATGAATGATGAATTCCCTTGGCCACAAATAATGTTGCCATGTTTAAAGAATTTGTATCAATGTGTAAAGTTCTTTGTCACAAATGGGATAATTTAAGGCTACCCCACTTAGCTTTTCACTAAAATAAGCAATTGGTTTGGAATCTTGCATCAAAACAGCCCTTATTCCTATTCCAGATGCATCATATTCTACCTTAAAAACTTTATTAAAGTTTGACAAGCATAACAAAGGTGCATTAGTAAGCTTTTCTTTCAAAGTATAAAAGGATCGATCATGCACATCATCTCACTTGAAAACAACATTCTTTTTAATAACTTCATTTAAAGGTGCAGCAATGAAACTAAAATCCTTAACAAATCTTCGATAAAAACTTGCTAAACCATGAAAGGTTCTTACCTCATTTGGGTTCTTAGGCATAGGCTAGTCCTTTATTACCTTTACCTTCTCCCCATCCATATTAATACCTTGTGAACTAACAATATAGCCAACATAATGGATAATGTGCACTTTTTGAGATTAGCATATAGTTGGTTCTCTCTTAACACTTTGAACATAAAATGCAAGTGTTTCACATGTTCATCCAAATTCTTGCTATAAACTAATATATTATCATAATAAACTGCTACAAATTTCCTTATGAAAGCATGTAAGACATAATTCATAACCATTCATACAATCCATATTTAGTTTTAAATGTTGTTTTCTAATCATCTCTTTCTTTCATGCGAATTTGATAATAGTCATTCTTGAAGTCAATTTTTGAAAACATACACGAACCATGTAATTCATCAAGCATATCATCTAATCTAAAGATAGGATGTTTATACTTTACAATGATTTTATTGATAGCTCAACAATCCACACATGTATGCCATGTTCCATCCTTTTTTAGGACTAAGATGATAGGGATAGAGTATAGGCTAAGGCTCTCCCTTACAAATCCATTTTGAACCAATTCATCCACTTGTCTCTATATCTTCTTCATTTCATCTAGATTAGCTTTATAGACAGGTCAATTTGGTATGCCAACACTGGGTATGAAGTCTATTTGGTGCTCAATTCCTCCTAAATGAGGTATTCCCTAGGGAATCTCCTTAGAAAATAAATCTTCAAACTCTTGTAATAATGGAACAACCACACTAGACAAAGAGAAATTAGAGTCATTAGATGAAAAATAAACATCCTTATACATAAGTACAAGTAGTTGTGGCTTTACGATTAGAGCACTCTTAACTTCATTTTTCCCAGCAAACACACTTACCTTCTTACTTTTCTCTCCTTTTTGCACACTTTTTCCCCAACTTTTCTCTTCACCTCACGCTCTTCACTTGGATTTTTTCCCTTAACCTCACTTTCTCTCTTTTCCTTTAACCTCTCACTCTTTTTCTTTTTCTTTTCCCCTTGTTCACTTATTTATTCTTCTTTCATTTTGCACTTTCTTGTTATTTTAATCTGATCTTCATATGCTTGAATAGGTTTGAAAGGAGTTAATACAATAGTCTAATGATTAATTACAAAAGAGTATATGTTCTTGTGGCCATTGTAAGTAGCCTTCCTATCAAATTGCCATAGTCGACTAAGAAGTATAAGACCAGCATGAATTGATGCCATATCACAAAGAACCACATCCTTGGAATTGCCAATAGAAAAAGCAACTAGAACTTGTTTGGTTACTCTAATTTCTCCACAATCATTCAACCATTGCAACTTATAAGGCTTAAGGTGCTTCAAGATATCCAGATTTAGCTTCTTTACCAATAAAGTACTAGTAACATTAGTATAACTTCCATTATTGATAATCATGCTACATGCCTTGTCTTTAACGTGGCATCTTGTATAGAAAATATGCTCACGTTGCTCTTCATCATTATCATCATTATCATTTTTAGGCTGAATACTTAGTGCACGCCTTACAACTAGCATATCTTTATAAACATGTTCTTTAAGTTCAACATCAAAATAATCCTCCAATGGTGGTATGTCATTATCACTTAAACTAATGCTTTCTATGTCACCATTCTCCAACATGATCATAGCTCTTTTATTTAGACATTAAAAAGCAATATGTTCATATCCTTGATACCTAAAGTAATTAACATCACAATATTTAGAAGATTTAATTTCAATTTTACCTTTAGGAGTAGCAGTTGATTCCTTTGCCCTAACATCCTTTTTTGATTTTGAGGTTAATTTGGCATTTTTTAAAGTTACCTTCTATGTAGAACTAAAAGTTGACCTAAATTTGGATCATTTGGACTTGAGTTGTTTCTCTACCTTGATAGTCTTATGCAACAGCTCCTCCATCTTCAAATGATGTTGCAAATCCATTACATTTGCAATTTCCTTGTTCAAGCCACCAATAAACCTTGCCATGGTAGCCTTTCGGTCTTCCTCTACATTAGCTCTAATTATGGCTATCTTTATCTCTTTGTAATAGTCCTCTACACTTTGGACCTTTGCACCAACCCCTACAACTTTCTATGCAAGTCTTTATGGTAGTGGCTAGGTATAAATCTCTTGCGCATCACTTTCTATGAGTAAATTGGCCTATCACCATTCCTCCTTCTACTTATCACCAATTGGTTCCACTAAATACTTGCATAATTGGTGAATTCCACAGCTACCAATTTTACTTTCTTCCCTTCAAAAAAATTATGACAATTAAATACATGCTTAACCTTTCTCTCCTACTTCAAATAATGTTCAAGGTCATTCTTCCCTTGAAATGCTGGAATCTTCATCTTTATGCTGCCTAAATTGCTATCTCTTTTGGAAATAGCTTTCCTGCGTTTTCTTGAGCTTGATTCTTTATAGTTTGACTCTTCCTCATCTTTTTCCTCAATCATATGCCTTTTAGAGGATTTAGATTTGCTAGATGATTGGAACTTATCTAGCCTTGCATTTATTAACTTAAATTGCTCAGTGACACTTTCATCCAAATCTTCACATCTATATCATACACTTCTCCTTCACTACTTATGTTTACAACCTACAAACACATATTAGTGATTAAAATAAATTTGTTCCTCATAGACACCCTTACGTGTTTGCCCTCAAGTTAAATTGTTATCACTTGTATTTCACTTTATTTTGGCTTTTCTCAATGATGATCTCACCACTCTTGCCTTTTTCCACTCAAGCCAACCCCTTCTATGTTTTTGAAAGACTTAGATTAATAAATCATAAAGAGCAATCTATTAGTGGTAGATCTCAAAATTAGAACTTTAAAAGAAATTCAAGATATCCTTTTCTAGACTTTGAAAAAAAAATTTGCAACCTTATACATAATAGGTTGAAAGAATCAAGATGCACTACTTAACTCAAACACAATGTCTTGTTCTCCCTTTTTTTGTGTTTTTTTTCTTGTTTTTTTTCAACCATTTTTTTTTAAATCAAATCAAACACCTATGAAATTAATATAATTTCAAGAGTAATAAGTTAATCAGTAACCAAAGAAACATAAGGAATGAATAAAGTGCAAAGAAAAGTACTAAACAAAGATGGAAAAAGGATATGTAACTTATTTCTAGAACCAAGGCTTTGATATCAATTGATAAAGAACCCACTAGGTGACTTGCCCTAGGAACCCTTGAATCAATTTGTTATACATACCCCAAAAAGTTAGGAAACAAGTTGGGTTGATCAAATCAGAATCTAAAGAAACCAAGTCTGAAAAAGCCCTAATCTTAAGACACCACAAAGGTTAATCACTTCCTTGATAAGTCAAACAATGTATTCTTTCAAGAATATAAGAAAGCAAAGCAAAACTTATTGAAAAATACCTCAATCTTCATTTATTCCATTTTATATAGTGCTAGCCTTTATATAAGCATGTAAATGTTACAATACTATAAGGAAAAGGTGTTTCTTAACATACCTATATAGGAAAATCTTAATTACAAGTAATCCTTCAAATTAAGAAATAAAATTCTACCTTGATTAGGAATCCTAATTTTGTCTTGATTAAGAATTCATAAAAATGACTACTACAAATAATATAAAGTCAAAGTAAAACCCTAACTAATGTATCAAACCTCAGCTAAACCTTCAAGCCTAATTAAAGCAAAGAAGTTAAACCTTTTTCCACATGTAATTTGGACTTAACTTTAACTCCAGCAACCCAAAACAAAATCAATCCCATTAATACAACTTAGCATGCAATTGAGTCTTTCCATAGCTTGGTCATGCAGCATGGATTTATATCATGGGTTCCAAGTTTTGTTCTTTAAGTTCTAAGCCTTGTCTATCATATTGCACATAAAGATAAGTGATTATCTTTGGTATAGCATTGAAAACTTTTAGAACAATCTTGGAATCTTTTGGAACACCTTTTTTGTCATACACTTTCATGATTAAGCCTTGTATTAAGCCTTGTAAAGCCTCTTTTATCCTCTTGGTCTTTGCCTTAGTTATTGGACCACCAATTCCTTATAAAAGATCTAGGGAATGCTTGCTTTGTTGCACTTGAATAACAACTTGATCATTTTTATAGGTATGATTTCTTAATTATATACCTATATATCTATATTTGCAATTCTTAAATATGCACGATTTACAAATTTTCAAGATTCACTACATTTATTGAATCTAGTTTTTATAGTGAACCTATTTCTTTTACATGTTATCCAAACCTTATGATTTCTTTGTATGATAAAAATATTTTACAAAGTTTGGTTTTACAAATAAAGACTCATAATTACAAAATGTTAGAAAAATATATTCTAGTAGCTTTCATTTTCAAAATTCATTACAAAGTAATGATTTTTATATTTATACCAAAACACAAATTTCAATCCAAAAAAGGAGAAACCCTCTTATTCAAAACTAATATTACAAAATCCTATTATATTATTTTAAAAGCAATTCAATGGAAGGATGTTATTCTCCTAGAGGAATAGACCCTAAAAGGATCCAATACCTCCATAACTTGAGTCACAAACTAAACCATACATAGAAATTTATAAAATTAAACAATATCCAAATGAAAAGGTTGTTCTCACTTTCAATAAAATTCAAATCCCTCTCAATTTTCAAAAACAATCTTTATGTCATCTACCATTAACTCTTTAAATTCCTCTTATTATCCATATACCATACAAAGAATGAAACTCATCTTTACCACCAAGATGTTCCACTTTTGACTTTCTAAGTTCATCCTTACAAACTGTTAACTATCATACAAATATTCCATATCCAATTTATACAAATCAATTACCTTTACTTCACCAGCATCCTCTACCATCACTAAAAACATTCCATATGAATTCCATGTTTTGGAAAAAGGTTTTTAGGTTGATAAAAAAAAAATTACATGATGATTTTTATGCAAAAACTCAACACTAAAAAAGAGAATGGTTTTTCAAAACTTTTTACAAATGGACGTCAAGTACAAACTTTGAAGTTTCCAACTTCACCCTAGGATTTACTAGTCTGTGATACTAAAAGGGGGGTGAATCAGTATCACACCCCTTAAAAGTACACTCTGATAATTTAAGTCAAAGTATTCTACTTATTTAATATTCTAGCTTTCGTCAATATGTAGGTATGTGAACAACTTCAAATTTTTCTCAAAAGCAAACTCTTTCTCAGATTCGACTAAGGTAGATCTATTGTTACTTACTAATCACAATAGTCCCCAAAGTTACTTTTTAGACACCTTGCCTATTAGACAAATTAGATGTTCTTGATTAGGTCTTCTTTAGGTTATGGGTCTGATGATACTTTAGCTATGTTCATAACTCAATTCAAAACACAAAATGTAAATCAAAGTAAGGACACAAGAGATTTACGTGGTTCCATTAATATGACGTACATCCATAGTGGTAGGGACTCTTCCTCTAATGAGACAATCCACTATACTTAAAAATACTAGTGTGGTACTCCCGATGTTCACAATGTAGTTACAATGGATGTCTTAATCCTCTGTTCCTTTCATTATTGCAAATACAAAGCAAGTACAATATGAAGAATGTCACTTACTGTGTCTACCCTTCTTCTAGCTTGTCTTGCCTCTGTTGAATTAAATAGGTTGCTTCATTGCAGCTTAGAAGTCCACCACAACACTCTCTAACCTCTCTTAAAGGAATCTAGAAATACGTTGAGTTCTTTCCAATGCTTCATTGAATTCCTTCTCTAGGTTGTTTGACATAACTCCTACTTTTATCATCTCACGGCTTCACAGCTTGCACTCACACTTCTGATCAGTCATGTCGTTGCACGTTCTAGTCTCACATTGTCGTACATTCTTGTCTCGCGCCGACACACGTTCTGGTCTTACGCAGACGCACGTTCTGGTCTCACATTTTAGATTTGCACCCATTTTTCTATTCTCAAGCCTCACAGATACCAAATCTATTTTCCTCGTTTGTTTCATGGTTCTCTCCTAACCGCGTTGTTTGTTTGTCTCACATCGTCGCAAATCTGCTATCTTCTCTTCCAGGTGGTCTCACGGTTTTCCTCCAGCCTTGTTGTCTCCTTGTCGACCACTGATGTTTGGCCATATCCAGTTTTCTCTTTTACAACCTACTTGTATCGTCCGTTTCTCTCTCTTGTCATCCATTCTAATTTTGGCTGTCACAAATTTTCTCCCTTTTCAGCCGATGGTCTGCTTTTCTTCATCCTGCCATCCAACCCCCTTGTTCTGTCGTCCCCTCTTTTTCGACCGTCTCTGATTTTCTCTCTATTTTGCCTATGGTATCCATTTTAGCTATATCTGGTTTTTCCCTCCCTCCCCTATTTGGCTATCGGGTTTTTCCTCTCCTTCGCTATCCACTATGATTTTGCCGTATATGATTTTTCTCTCTCTTCCAACGGCTGGTGTGTGTTGCCATGTAAGGTTTCTTTTGTTTTCTCTAGCAAAGTTATGGTTTTACTTTCTTACCCTTCCATATAGCTTCAAATTACTCACTTGCCATATAGCTTCAAATTACTCTCTTGCCCCTCCATGTCAAATTACTTGTACACTTAAATCTAGTTTACAACAATTACAACCTATAAAAGGTTGTGGGAACAACAATCTCCCCCTTTGTAATTGTTGGCAACACTCATAACAAAAGCCATTATGCAGCAATTACAACTTCCCCTAAATATGCACTCCCCCTTTTTTAACAGCTCCCTATACTGTTGCTTCTCTCCCCCTTTGCCAACCAATTACAAAAAAAACTCGTAAAGTAAAGATGGAAGATTCACTTGAACTTTAGGCTTGAGGAGGCATTTGCACAAATAAACTCATTCTGTGCTTTTCAAGCAACTCTGTGGATAGAGGTTTAGTTAGAATATCTGAAATTTGATCTTTACTACCAACATATTCCAACTAAATTGTACCCTATTCCACTTGATTTTTAATGAAGTGATACCAGATATCAATATGCTTGCTCCTTAAATGTTGAACTGGTTTCTTGTTGAGATCAATAGCACTTTGATTATCACAAAGTACACTCACTGGTAACTTCACTTTAACACCTAAGTCTGCCAATTGTCTTTGCATCCATATCACCTAAGTACATGCTGCATAAGCAGCCATATACTTAGCCTCAGCTGTGCTCAAAGCAATATTGTTTTGCTTTCTACTTAACCATTCAAGAGATTTTGAACCCAAGTAGAAACTGCAGCCACTGGTTGATTTCCTGTTATTTGTACTTCCTGCCTAATCTGCATCAGTGTATGCTTGTAGTTTTACAGAATCTATGGCAGGATACCATAAACCCAGTTCCAGTGTCCCTTTGAAGTATCTTAGGATTCTTTTCACTACTAACACATGAGATTCCTTAGGATCAGCTTGGAATTTTCTGGCAACACACATAGCATGCATAAGATCAGGCCTTGGTGCTATAAGGTACAGAAGGCTCCCTATCATCTTCCTATATTCTGTAGGGCTTGTACTCCTTTCTTCCTGATCTTTTGTTAACTTGCAACCCACTAACATATGGGTACTGACAGGTTTGCTATCCTCCATGCCAAACTTTTTCAGCATCTCTTTGGCATATTTTGTCTGAGAAATAAAAATACCTTATTCATACTGTTTTATCTGTAATTCAAGAAAGTAAGTCATTTATCCAATCAATGACATCTCAAATTCCTCACTCATCTTCTGTGCAAATTCTTGGCAAAGATCAGAGTGATCCCCTCCAAAGATGATGCCATCTACATATACTATGGTTATCAACTAGCCTTTCTCTGAGTTGAACACATATAGGTTATTATCAACTGTTACCTCTTCTGAAGTTCAACCTTCTCAAATACGCATCAGCCTGCTGTGCCATGCTCTTGGGGCTTGTTTAAGGCCATACAAGGCTTTCTTTAGCTTGCACACGTGTGTCTCATTCTCATTGATTTGTACTCCATCAGGTTGTTCAATATACACTTTTTCTTTTAGGAGCCCATTTAGACAGGCTAATTTCACATCCATCTGATAAACTTTATACCTCTTATGTGTTGCCAAAGCTAAGAACATTCTAATAGTTTCTAACCTTGCCACTGGTGCAAAAGTTTTATCAACATCTACTCCTTTTATCTGAGTGTAGCTTTACAAACCAACCTAGCCTTGTTCCTCACCACCTTGCCATCTTCATTGTGTTTATTTTTAAACACCCATTTTGTTCCTATGACATTCTTGTTAGTGGGTCTTGGAACTAGCTCCCATGTTTCATTCTTCTCAATTTAATCCAGCTTCTTATTGATAGCTTTGGCCTAGGCTTTGTCTTATGCAGCCTCTTCAACAGATTTAGGATCAACATATGAGACTAAAGCAGTAGCTCCCACAATTCTTCTTCTTGTTGTAACTCCTGCTGATGGGTCACCTATGATCTGATTTCCTTGATGAGCACTGGTCCACGTCTTCTTTGTCCTTCTTTCTTGCACAGTCTTAGTTGCTAAAGGATCTCTTTCTTCATCTTCAGACTCACTCTTCTCTGAGTCTGAACTTACTTCTTGTTCCTTTTCTTTAGGTTGCTCTGATTCTTCATCTACATTAAAGTCATCCTCTTCATTGTCCTCAACTTCTCCATTCTGCATTGTTTTCCAGTTCTTATCTATTCTCACATCACTGGACGTGATCACTTTTCCTAGCTTATGCAGGAAAACACTATAACCTTTTGTCTTTGCTAAGTATCCCACAAAGATGCCTTCATTAGACCTAGCATTGAATTTTCCCAAGTTTTGCTCCTTGTTATCCACAAAACATAGGCTACTAAAGATTTTGAGATACTTGGCTATTGTCTTCTTCCCAATCCATAGCTCATATGGAGTCTTATTAGTATTGGGCCTTAGTAACACTCTATTCAGTAGATGTACAGCTGTAAATGTTACTTCTGTCCAAAATCTTGTGTGATGCTTGGATTCCAGTAATAGAATTCTTGCCATTTTAACCACAGCTCTATTTTTCCTCTCTACCACCCCGTTTTGTTGAGGTGTTCTTACTACTGCCATCTGATGTTGAATACCACGCTTCTCAAGGTAATTTTCAAAAGCTTCATTTGTAAATTCAGTGCCTTGATCTGACCTTAATACTTTGATCTTCCTTCCACTCTCATTTTCAGCTAATCTTCTGTATCTCTTGAAGCAATTCAAAACTTTTGACTTGTGTTTGAGGTGTATGATGTAGGTCCTTTTGGAATAATCATCAAAAAACAAGATGAAGTACCTTTCACCATTCAACCCTTTTGTCCTCATCGGTCCACACCAATCAGTATGCACAATGTCAAGCACTGCTTCAAAACTGAACTCTTTGGTCTTATACTGCTTTCTATCATATTTTCCTTTAGAGCATGTTGAGCAATCATACTCTCTCTCTTTCTCTCTCCTAAGGTTAGGAATATCTCTGATTGCATAAGTAGTGGTCAGCTTCCTCATGTTCTTCTATGATAAGTGTCCTAGCCTCCTATGCCAGAGTTGATTTTCTTCTTCTTTGGTGAGTAAATAGCTACTTGTCTTGTCCTCATCAATCACATATAAATTTCAAGTTGTTCTCTTCCCGACTGCAATAGTATTGCCTTCTTTACTCTTTACTTGACAACCTATTTTTGTGAATATGGTCTTCATTACATAGTTGGCTAATAGATGCTAGATTATATTCGAGTCCTTTAACGTGCAAAATATCTTTTAGCTTCCCTTTTCTAATATTTATTGACCCTTGACCACTAATGTTGAGTGGATCATCATTACCAAACTTGATTCTACCTTCTCTTGACTTATTTAGCTTTGATAATTTACTCTTGTCTTTTGTCATGTGTGAAGTGCATCCACTATCAAGGATCCACTGCTTATCCTTGTAGTCAGCCTTTAGTGTAATTTTAGCCATATTAGCCACCTCCCTTTTAGAGATATTCCTTCTTTTGAACTAGCTTAAAGATAGCTTTCTCCTTTTTCTCAACTTTGACTGTACCAATTGCTTTCACAGTGCCATTGAGTGCCTTCTCTTGCTCAGGGAGAAGTGTCATGCATCTCTTGGCATTATGGCCATCCTGCCTACACCTTTCACAGTTCCAAGTCTGCCAATATAACAAACTTGTTCTTTGAAACCACTAGTTTGGGCTTCCTCCAACAATCCTTGTCAGTGTGTCCTTGCCTTTTACAGTATGTTCAAGAACTCAAGACAGGTGTTCTCTTCTGAATTGTGTATTGTCTCCCCTGTATGCAACATTGAATCTTCTCAAGTTGGAGACATATACTGGCCTTCTCCACTAGCAATTATTTGCCATTTGACCCTAAACTCCACAATAAAGATAGTGACCTTGAAACTGCCTCTTTTTGGGTCTAATCATAGCTTGTTTTCTTTTATTCATTACTTGCTGTGTAGGCAAGGCTGCTGGCTTATTTGCTTGTGTGGCTTTCATTTCAGCCACCTTCTTCTCCTTCTTCTGTTTAACCATTGCCCTTGGCTGGCTAACTTTCTTTTCTTTTTTAGATATAGTAGCTATGAGCTGCTGCTCTTGAACTACATACATCATTTTTGGCCCTAGCTTTGGTTTGATAACTGTCTTCTCTTCTTTGATTATCTTCTCCTGAGTCATAGCCTTCTTTTTCAACTTCTGTGGCAAAGTCTCATTCTCTTTAGTCAATGCAACCTCAGATTGCTGCATTTTCTCTTCATTGTTCTTTTCTCTTGCAAAGCTTGTTTCTCCAGCTACTTTAAACTTATGCAAGTTCTCCTCACTCTTTTTGAGTTATTGTTGAAGTCTCAGCAACTCTATCTCTATTTCTTCAATTGTTAAAGTCCTTGAGCTAAGCTCTATTGTAAGGTATTCACATATTTTGATCTATTCTTCAAATCTTCTCTTCAGGTCAATATGTTCAGCCCTTATTTCATCCTTTTGACTTTCAGCTTCCTCAGACTTTGCATTAACTTGTTTTATGTGAGCCTCCAACCTTTTTATGGTTTAACCCCTTCTGATTATCTCCTTTGAAGCTATTTCTAAATCAGCTTCAAAATCTAGTTCTTCTTCATCAACCTCCTCTTCCTCTTCAGAGGTTAAACTACCACCTTGAGCTGATGCCATAAAGGCATGCTCATCTAATGAGTCTTCATCTTCCTCCTCATCAGCTTCTTTTGTCTGACTCACATAACTCTTGAATGAGCCTCTCTTCTTCTTCTGTGGGTTAGCAGTCTTCTTACTGGACTTCTTTGATTTGAACGATGATCTTCTCCATTTTGAATTCTTCTCATCATCACCATCCTCATCTTCATCATCAAGTTTCACTTTGCATTGAGAAGCAAAGTGTCCAGTCTACCCATAACAATAACATCTCAAAGACAACTGTCCTTTTCCCTTCTTAGACCCCTTCTTGAACTTCCTTGTGAAGTATGCCAACACTTCGCCTTCACTTTCTTTCTCATCATCATCATCATCATCATCCTCACTGGATGATTCTTCCTCTTCTTTTATCTTCAAGTGTTTCATAGCTTTGAAAGTTGCCTCATTTGATACCTTTGACGTTGAAGAGGTCTCAGTTAACTTTATTCTCATCTCATATGCAATAAGATTGCACTGGAGATCATGTAGAGACATAAAATTGAGATCTCTACTCTCCTCTATGGCTGCCACCTTTAAGGAAACCTCTTAGGCAGAATTCTTAGAATTTTCTTCACAATAGATGAGTCCTTCTTGTTCTTTCCATGACTTATAAGATCATTTACAGCACCAATAAACCTAGTGAAGAACTCTTAAACTGTCTCATTTTTCTGCATTCAGAAAGATTCATTTCTCTCCTTGAACACTTGAAACTTGGCCTCCTTTATTATGCCATCACCTTTATAGACTTTCTGTAATTTGTCCCATATCTCCTTGGCAAATTTGCAATCCATAACTTTACCATATCTAGCATCTGTTAATGCTAAAATGATGACATTTGAGGCCTTCCCATTGATCTCAAACTGCCATAATTCCTCTAGGGTTAGGTCTTTACCTTCTTTTGGAGCCATAAAACCCACCTGCATTATCACTCTCCACATATGGTAGTTGGTTCCATTAAAGATTGGAACCTTCTGTTGTAAGTAGTGCTGGTGTTGGTACCGGTATCCATTTCTCAGTATGCTAAACAAGTTAAAACTTCTGAAATCCTTCAAACTAGTACACCAAGCAATTAAGCTTCAAACTGGTGAACGTGTGCTTTGATACGAATTAAAGTTCCCAACTTCACTCTACGATCTACTAGTCTGTGATACTTAGAGGGGGGATGAATCAGTGTCACACCCCTTAAAAATATACTCTGATAATTTAAGCCAATGCATTCTACTTATTTAATACTTTAGCTCTCATCAATATGTAGGTATGTGAACAATTTCAAGCTCTTCTCAAAAGCAAACTCTTTCTTAGATTCGACTAAGGTAGATCTATTGTTACCTACTAATCACAATAATCCCCAAAGTCACCTTTAAGACACCTTACCTATTAGACAAATCGGATGTTCTTGATTAAGTCTTCTTTAGGTTACGGGTTCGATGATACTTTAGCTATGTTCACAACTCAATTCAAAACACATAATATAAATCAAAGTAAGGACACAAGAGATTTACGTGGTTCCATCAATATGAAGTATGTCCATGGTGGTAGGGACTCTTCCTCTCCCGAGACAATCCATTATACTTAAAAATACCAGTGTGGTACTCCCAATGTTCATAATATAGTTACAATGGATGTCTTAATCCTTTGTTTTTTTCACTATTACAAATACAAAGCAATTACAATACGAAGAGTGTCACTTACTATGTCTACCCTTCTTCTAGCTTGTCTTGCTTCTGTTCATAATATAGGTTGCTTCACTGCCACTTAGAAATCTACCACAAGACTCTCTAACCTCTCTTGAAGGAATTTGGAAATACGTTGAGTTCTTTCTAATACTTTACCGAATTCCTTGTCTAGGTTATTTCACACAACTCCTTCTTTCACTGTCTCACGGCTTTACGGCTTACACTCATGCTTCTGATTAGTCACGCCATTGTACGTTCTGGTCTCACGCTATCGCATGATCTGGTCTCATGCTATTGCACGTTCTGGTCTCACGCTGATGCACGTTCTGGTCTCACAATCTCATGTTTTAAATCTACACCCGCTTTGCTGTTCTCAAGCCTCACGGATACCAGATCTACTCTCCTCTTCCATTTCACAATTCTCTCCTTGTCGTGTGGTCTGTTTGTCTCACGTTGTCGTAGATCTGCTATCTTCTCTTTTGGGTGGTCTCACAGTTTTCCTCCAACCATGTTGTCTCCTTACCGACCGCTGATGTTTGGCCGTCTCCAGTTTTCTCTTTTGCAACCCACTTGTGTTGTTCGTTTCTCTCTCTTATCTCTTGCCGTCCACTCTAATTTTGGCCATCATGGATTTTCTCCCTTTTCTGCCGGTGGTCTGGCTTTTTTTGTCCTGTCGTCCAGCCTTAAGTGCAATTTTAGCTATATTAGCCACCTCCTTTTCAGCTTTATTTTCCTTCTTTTGCACTGGCTTGAAGATAGCTTTCTCCTTTTTCTTCGTTTTGACTGTACCAATTGTTTTCACAGTGCTATCTTACTCAGGGAGAAGTGTCATGCATCTCTTGGCATTATGGTCATCATGTCTGCACCTTTCACACTATTCCAAGTTTGCCAATATAGCAAACTTGTTCTTTGAAACCATTGGTTTGGGCTTCTACAACAATCCTTGTCAATGTGTCCTTGCTTTTTACAGTATGTACAAGAACTCATGATAGGTATTCTCTTCTGAATTTTGTATTGTCTCTCCCTGTATGCAGCATCAGATCTTCTCAAGTCAGAGACGTATACTGGCCTTCTCCACCAGCATTTACTTGCCTTATGGCCCCAAACTCCAAAATAAAGCAAGTGACCTTGAAATTGCCTCTTCTTGGGCCTAATCATAGCTTGTTTTCTTTTGTTCATTACTTACTGTGTAGGCAAGCTTGCTGGCTTCTTTGCTTGTATGGCTTTCATTTCATTCACCTTCTTGTCCTTCTTCTGTTTAGCTGTAGCCCTTTGCTGGCTAACTTTCTTTTCTTCATTTTTGTTTGCAACCCTAGGTTGCTTCTTCAAATCATCTTTATTTTCAGCTATCTTTTCCTGAGTCACAGTCTTCTCTTTTAACTTCTGTGGCAAAGCCTCATTATCTTTAGGCAATGTAGTCTCAGGTTGCTGCACTTTCTCTTCATTCTTCTTTTCTCTTGCAAAGCTCGTTTCTCCTATCATTTCAAGCTTCTGCAAATTCTCTTCACTCTTTTTGACTTGTTGCTAAAGTCTCAACAACTCTATCTCCATTTTTTTAATTTTTGAAGTCCTTGAGTCAAGCTCTATTAGTCTTAACATATTTTGATATGTTCTTCAAATCTTCTCTTTAAGTCAATATGTTTAGCCCTTATTTCATCTTTTTGACTTTTTGATTCCTCAAACTTTGCTTCAACTTGTTTTATATGAGCCTCTAACCTTCTTATGGCTCTGCCCCTTCTAATTATCTCCTTTAAAGCTACTTCTAACTTAGTTTCAAGATCTGGTTCTTCTTCATCAACCTCCTCTTCCTCTTTAGAGGTTGAACTATCATCTTGAGCTGTTACCATAAAAGCATGCTCATCTGATGAGTCTACATCTTTCTCCTCATCAGCTTCTTTTGTCTGGCTCACATAACTCTTGAATGAGCCTCTCTTCTTCTTCTGTGGGTTAGCAATCTTCTTACTGGACTTCTTTGATTTGAACGATGATCTTCTCCATTTTTAATTCTTCTCATCATCACCATCCTCATCTTCATTATCAAGTTTCACTTTTCACTGAAAAGCAAAGTGTCCAGTCTACCCACAACAATAACATCTCAAAGACAACTGTCCTTTTCCCTTCTTAGACCCCTTCTTGAACTTCCTTGTGAAGTATGCCAACACTTCACCTTCACATTCTGTATCATCATCATCATTACCCTCACTGGATGATTCTTTCTCTTCTTTTATCTTTAAGTGTTTCATAGCTTTGAAAGTTGCCTCCTTTGATACCTTTGATGTTGAGGAGCTCTCAGTTAACTTTATTCTCATCTCATATGCAATAAGATTGCACTGGAGATCATGTAGAGACATAGAATTGAGATCTTTACTCTTTTCTATGGCTACCACCTTTGAGGCAAACCTCTCAGGCAGAATTGTCAGAATTTTCTTCACAATATATGAGTCCTTCTTGTTCTTCCCATGACTGCTAAGATCATTTACAACATCAATATCCCTAGGGAAGAACTCTTAGACTATCTCATTTTTTTGCATTCTGAGAGATTCATATCTCTCCTTGAAAACATAAAGCTTGGCCTCCTTCATTCTACCATCACCTTCATAAACTTTCTACAATCTATCCCATATCTCCTTAGCAGATTTGCAGTCCATAACTTTAGCATATTCAACATCTATCAATGCTGAAATGATGACATTTGAGGCCTTCCCATTTATGTCAAACTACCTTAATTCCTTTGGGGTTGGATCTTTACCTTCTTTTAGGGGCACAAAACCCTCCTGTACCGATTTCACCATGTTCATGCCCATAGTTGCAAATACCACCTGCATTCTCACTCTTCACATATGGTAGTTAGTTTCATTGAAGATTGGAACCTTCTTGTTGTAAGCAGTGCTGATGCTGGTACTAGTATCCATTTCTCAGTATGCTAAACAAGTTAACACTTCTGAAACCCTTCAAACTAGTACACCAAGCTATTAAGCTTCAACATGGTGAACCAGGCTCTAATACCAATTAAAGTTCCCAACTTCACCCTAGGATCTACTAGCCTGTGATACTAAAAGGGGGGGGTGAATCAGTATCACACCCCTTAAAAAAATATATAATAATTTAAGCTAAAAATGAACTCTTTCCCAGATTCAACTAAGGTAGATCTATTGTTACCTATTGATCACAATAGTCCCCAAAGTTACCTTTCAGACACCTTGCCTGTTAGACAAATCAGTTGTTCTTGACTAGGTCTTCTTTTAGGTTATGGATTTGATGATTCTTTAATAGTGTTCACAACTTAATTCAAAACATAGAATGTAAATTCAAAGTAAGGACACGAGAGATTTACATGGTTCCATCAATGTGATGTACTCCACGGTGGTAGGGATTCTTCCTCTACTGAGACAATCCACTATCCTTGAAAACACCAGTGTGGTATTCCCTATGATTATAATGGATGTCTTAATCTTCTACTCCTTTCACTATTGCAAATACAAAGCAATCACAATATAAATAGTGTCACTTACTATGTCTATCCTTCTTCTAGCTTGTGTTGCCTCTGTTTGATTTAAATAGGCTACTTCACTACCGCTTGGAAGATCACCAAAACGCTCTCTAACCTCTCTTGAAGAAATCTAAAAAATTCGTTGAGTTCTCTCAAATGCTTCACCAAATTTCTTCTCTAGGTTGTCTCACACAACTCCTAGTCTCACGGTCTCACGGTCTCACCCGTCTCCTGGTCTTATTATCTCATTGTCTCACCGTTTCAACCTTTTTTGGTCTCACCAATTCTGATCTTTCGATGTGTTCTAGTGTCACCTGTTTCACCCTTTTCTGGTCTCATGCCTCACCTAGTTTCACGTTTCCAGGTCTCACCTGGTCTTATTGTTCTGGTCAATTCTGGTCTCACCTGGTCTCACATTTTGGTATGGTTTAGTCTCATCTAGTCTCACGTTTCTAGGTCTCACCTGGTTTCGTGTTCTAGTCTGGTATGGTCCCACCTAGTCTCACGTTTCCAGGTCTTACTTGGTCTCATGTTCTGGTCTAGTCTGTTCTACTCTAACGTCTTACCTTCTCCAGGTCTCACGTCCCCTCTTTCTCCAAGTCTGGTTTGTTCTAACATCTCACCTTCTCCAAGTCCACGTCCTCTCTTTCTCCAGGTCTAGTCTACTCTAAACCTTCTCTAGGTCTATTGTTCCCACAACCTTGTATGGGCTGTAATTGTTGTCAACTAGATTTAAGTGTGCAAGTAATTTGACATTGAGGGGTAAGAAAGTAAAGCCACATGGAGGGCCAAGAGAGTAATTTAAAGCTATATAGAGGGGTAAGAAAGTAAAACCACACCCTTACAAAAGAGAAAACCTACACAGGAGAAAAGAAAAAAAAAAGATACAACAAAATAAGGAAGACAACCAAAGGAGAGAAGAAACAGTACATACACCACCGGGAGAGCAAAACGGCAAATACACCACCAGGAGAGCAAAATAGTAGAACAAGGGTACACAGCCAGACGATGAGAGAGAAAACATGACCAAAAATATATTGTTGGCAGTAAAGAGAGAGAAAAATAGAGAGATAGCTAAAGAGGAGAGTGGACAGCAAAGGAACACACAGTGAAAACACAAGAACTCTCAGTAAAGAGGTGAACGGCTAGATGGCAAAAAATGGGAAGGAGAGAAAAACCCGATATAGCCAAAATCGAGGTGGATGGAAAAGAGGTGAATGGCAAAATCAGGAGTGGACGGCAAAACGAAGAGTGGACACTAAGGAGATAACACAGCAAAGAGGTGGACGGCAAAACGAGTCGACAACAAAATAGAGTGGATGATGAGAGAGATCCAGTTGGACAGTGAGAGAGATACGGCTGGATGGTGAGAGAGAAAATGAAGAGCCACCATTGTGAGAGAGAAAGCCACCACCGTAAGAGAAAAACAGATCACCCGAAGAGCAGATTTGGTATCCGTGAGGCTTGAGAACAGAAGCGGGTGTAGATCTGAAGTGTGAGACCAAAATGTGCATTAGCGTGAGACCAAAACATGCGTAGGCGTGACACTAGAACGTGAGACGTCATGAGACTAGAATGTGCGGGAGGCATGAGACCAGCAAAGCTGGCAAACCAGAAATGTGCATGAGACATGAAACGTCAAACCATAAATGTAAGGCAAGCCATAGGGTCAAGCCGTCAGACGGTGAAAGCAGGAGTTGTGTGAAACAACCTAGAGAAGGAATTCAGTGAAACATTGGAAAGAACTCAATGTATTTCTAGATTTCTTCAAGAGAGGTTAGAGAGTATTTTGGTGGACTTCTAAGCAGCAGTGAAGCAGCCTATTCAATTCAACAAAGGCAATATAAGTTAGAAGAAAGGTAGACACAGCAAGTGACACTCTTTGTATTGTACTTGCTTGATATTTGCAATAGTGAAAGGAATAGAGGATTAAGACATCCATTGTAACTACATTGTGAACATTAGCATTACCACACTGGTATTCTCAAGTATAATGGATTGTCTCGGTAAAGGAAGAGTCCCTACTACCGTGGACATACATCACATTGATGGAACCATGTAAATCTCTTGTGTCCTTACTTTGATTTACATTCTATATTTTGAATTGAGTTGTGAATGCAACTAAAGTATCATTGAACCCATAACCTAAAGAAGACCTAATAAAAAACATTCGATTTGTCTAATAGACAAGATGTCTGAAATGTGACTTTGGGGACAATTATGATCAGTAGGTAACAATAGATCTACCTTAGTCGAATTTAAGAAAGAGTTCACTTTTGAGAAGAGTTTGAAGTTGTTCACATACCTACGTATTAACGAGAGCTAAAGTATTAAATAAGTAGAATACTTTGGCTTAAATTATCAGAATGTGTTTTTAAGGGGTGTGATACTGATTTACCCCCCCTCTCAGTATTACAAACTGGTAGATCCTAGGGTGAAGTTGGGAACTTCAAGGTCTCACGTTTCCAGGTCTCACCTAGTCTAGTTTCCAAGTCTGGTCTACTCTAACATTTCTGGTCTGTATTCCAAATGTTTTTGGTATGTATCTCCAACGTTTCTGGTCTCACCGGTGTCTCGTCTCTCCTTTTTCTGGTCTATATCCACATCCCTTTTTTCTGGTGTGTGTGTGTGTGTGTGTGTGTGCTACCCTAAAAAGAGAAAAGTCTTGGTTTATATATTGCCTTCTATGAAAACCCTAGTAGGGCTTACTTGACCTACGGTGGATTTCCTTTCTTTCCCCTCTATGTAACTTCATATTACTGTTCCATTCTTATATTAAATCTAGTTGACAACAATTACAACTCATACAAAGTTGTGGGAACAAAAAGAATGTCACTTAATAGGTTTGAACAAACCCAATCTAAATCTAATAATCTTAGTTATAATAAAATAATAGGTAATAAATAATAAAATTTTGATAAAACATTTAGCCATATTATCACTTTAGTGAGATTTAGACAAAAAAGTAAAGAAAAAATTCTGGATATTTAGCACTATTTGTTTAGAATAAGTAGAAACCTTTTTTTTTTTTGTACAACAATTTATAGTTTAAATGTTAGAAATTTTTATTTTTCTTCATTTATTTTCTCAAAAATAAGAAGTTGGGCTGTGAATCACATTGAGTTTGATCCTAAATTTTTAAATGATTTTAGGTCTAAGTCAATTGTTAATTAAGCTATTTTTAGTGAATTCGAATTAAGTTGTTAGATCAAGTTAAATTTTAATACCTTTAATAGTGGGTATTTGTTGAACCAATTATTTTAATAAAATAATTTTCTTATTCCAAGTAATTAAAGCTATGTATCACTTAGAGTTGTCAAATATGTGGAGTTCGAAAGATACAAGCTTATTCACTTCAAGTTTTGTTCATTTTAAGTCGAGTTACTTGCACATCGCATTGCATTCGAGCCAGGTTTGGGTTTGTATCCCTTCGATATAGGTGAGTTTCGCTTACTCATAAGTCAAAATGGTAAATTTTTTAAAAATTTATTTTTCTTATTTTTTTTACTATTTTTTATATTGTAATATGTCAAAAAAGTTGAATTATATTATTATTTATATACATTATGCATTATAGATAACATTATATATTATTATTCATACATTATATGTTAGTATTATTATTTTTCAATATTTTCTCATATTAATTTTTATTATTTATAACATGTGTGTGTATGTGTGTGTGTGTGTGTGTGTGTGTGTGTGTGTGTGTGTGTGTGTGTGTGTGTGTGTATCAATAAAATAATTAAATATATATACGAAATGAAAAATTATATAAATTAAATGTAATATATACGTTTATATAATATATAAAAATAAAGTAATACATGTGTGATGTGCATTTTTTTGTTTATATATAAATAAAGTAATAAATAAAAATATCAAATAATAATTTTCATTTTATAAAAAATGTTCAACATTAAGGGGGGAGGGTGGTTTGCTAGATTCAAATCAACTCAATAGACTGGGTCAAGTTTTGACATCTCTGATGTTCTCTCCCCCCAATCCATTTTTATTTGTTTTAGTTTCTAAAATTTATAAACTTCGAAAGAACCATACTTATGGAAAGTATCATATTTGTTTACTTTTCTGATGAGTAGCATAGAGATGATGGGTGGAAGACTTCAATAGATGCAAGAAGTCCATTGTACATTCTAGAAGGCCCAATAACATGAGTTAGAGTCAAAAAGATTAAAGAAGTACTAAATGGACTGATTCAGGACATTCAGACCAACCAAACTTCAAATGGTGGGAATTCAAGTTTGACAAAGAGTGCAGGCCTAATTAATGTAATTAGAATACTTAAATAGGTCAGACTAAGTAATAGCATTCCTTCCTAAATAGGAGTTTATTACCTATGATGGAATTTGTCCATATTTAGGAATTCCTCCAAAATAAGGATTTCTCCTAAATAGGAATTTGTACCTCTTTAGGATTGCTATCTTAGCCTATAAATAGGCACCCTTTGTAAGTTCTGGAAAAAGCAGACAACTTTGAGTGAAATAGAAAGCAAGGGTTTTTTTTTTCTCTCGGTTCTTTTAAGGACTAAAGAACTTATCAAGAAGTACTTCTTCTTGTAGCATTCCAATCGACTTATCACTCCCAATTCCTTTCTTTTTTGGAGTGTGGTGTCCATTATCCTTCTTAAATACCCTAGGTTCATGTTCCTTTGAAGGGTGGGTCTAGGGTTTGTGATATTAAATTCTGGTTTATCCTTCTTGGCTATTCTTTAACTCCTTGTGTTCGTTAGGTCCCTAAGCCACATCTTTTTTTGGGGATTTTTGCATTAGTTGGTATCAAAGCCTAGTTCTAAATCAAGTTGAATCCACTCACTCTTCAATTTTCTATCTTGTGATTCATTTATTTCTATTTAATTTAACTATTATGTGCATTACCATTCAAATGCACAAATCTATTTATTTGCAATCCTTCTCTCTTTTCTTGTTTGTTTAAGCTCATAAACTTGCTAATTTCAATTCCAATTCTTGTGTCTAAGAATTCTACTATTGTTTTGTGCTGAGAAAAAAAAAACAAAAAAAAAAAAGAAAAAGGAAGGAAGAAGAATAAAAGAAAGAAAACATCAAATTCAAAGTTATTGATAAGATTAACACTTTGGTCATATTGGTCATAATAATAATAAAGTTTTCTTACTTAACTCCAATTCTACCATCTATTTTCCTATTTTGTTACCCAAGTTTGTCCTCTTGGTTATACTACTCCTATCTTGATTTTGTGAGTTTAGTTCATTAAATCCGTTTGTCTTGACATCCTTTTTTATTTTTGATTCCTTGTTCTCCAATTTGTTCAATTCTACACCATTTAACTTTTTTTGTTCAAAATCAATACCCTTGATTTATGTTGTTTAGTTCTTTATATAGCTAAAAGGGAAAATCTTAGTGGTAAAAGGTAAGAGTGAAAGTTCATATAAAGAAAAAGCCCTAAAGAGTGTAAACACGAAAGAGTGCAAACACGAGGGAGTGTGACACAATCTTTTGAGTGACACATGTAAGGGAGTATTTAGTGAGGTATCCTATTTGTTTTGTGCAGAAGTAAGACTATGACATCCAAAGACAAAGGTGTAGCTCAAAAGGGAGCTAGTGATGTGTCCTTTATGATCAAAGCTATGCAACAACAATTTGAACACATGAATATCAGATTTGATGATATGAGGGAGAGGATGGAGGAGCAAGCTAATACAATAGCAAAGTTGCAAAATAGACATGGGGAATATAAGGCTCCAAAAGCAATAAGGCAATTAAGATGTGCCTGTGACCATGAAGATGATGTAAAAGATGATGAATTTGACGATCAAACTACGATGGTTAGAACTGTTAACAAAAGAAGGGATTGTAGAGAATTTGGAAGGCAAGGCACCTACGACCATAATTTGGATAGTATTAAAATGACCATAATTGGTTTTTAACTCTCACAACTATTTTAAGGAGAAAACGGTAAAGCTTACTACAGTTGAATTTACTGATTATGTTATTATTTGGTGGGATCAACTTGTTTTGACTAGGAGAAGGAATCATGAGGGGCTTATTGATACATGGAAAGAGATGAAGGCTATCATAAGGAGGAGGTTTATCCCTAATCACTATTATAGGGAGTTGTACCAAAGGCTACAAGGGCTCACTCAGGGCACCAAAAGTGTGGAGGACTACCATATGGAGATGGAGATTACCATGATTAGGGCAAATGTAGAAAAAGATAAAGAGGCAACCATGGCTCGATTTCTACAAGGGCTAAATAGGGGCATGGCAAACGTGGTTGAATTGCAACACTATATGGAATTAGAAGACATAGTGCACATGGCAATGAAATTTGAAAGGCAACTTAAACAAAAGGGCTCCACATGGTTTAAAGCCAAATTGGAGTAAAAGGGACGAGATGGCCAATTATAAGTCCAAAGTCGAGCTATCCAAGCACAAGAATGTGGGTTCTAGCAAGGAGACAAGTAAATTTGAACCCCAACCAAGTAAAAATAGAGATGTTTTAAGTGTTTAGGCAAGGGTCACATTGCATCTCAATGTCCAAATAGGCGTGCAATGATCTTAAGAAGTAACGGTGATGCTGAAACTGAAAGTGAATCGGATGATAATTCTGTGCCGTCATCAGAAGGTGAAAGTGATGGAGAGGACTATCCGGTTAATGGAGTAGCTCTCGTTACAAGGCGAGCATTAAATGTGCAAGTAAAGGAAGAAAATGAGGTGTAATGAGATAACATCTTTCAGACAAGGTGTCTCATCAAAGATAAGGTATGTAGTATGATTATTAATGGTGGGAGTTGCACTAACGTTGTTAGCACAACTATGTTTGAGAAGCTAGATTTACCTACTATGAAGCATCCTAGACCATATAAGCTTCAATGGTTGAACGAGAGTGGTAAAGTGAAGGTAAATAAGCAACTTGTCGTATCATTTTCTATTGGAAGGTACCATGATGAAGCTTTATGTGATGTTGTACCTATACATGCAGGACATATTCTATTAGGAAGACAATGGCAATTTGATAAGCAAGTTATGTATTATTGCTTCAAGAATCGATATTCCTTTGTAATGAATGAAAAACCTGTCACTCTTGTACCATTATCACCTCAACAAGCATATGAGGATCAATTAAGGATTAAAAATGAGAGTGAACAAAAAAGAGAGATTGATAAAAGAGAAAAGAGAAAAGAGAGAAGGAAACCTAAGGACACAAGAGAAAAGAGAAGAAAAGAGAAAGTCTTTATGCAAAAGGAAGTGATGTCAAAAGAGTATTCTATGCCAAACAACCTATGATTGTACTTTTGTACAGGGAGGCTTATTTTAACACTAACAAGTTTGACCCATCCTTGCTTTGTATTGTTGTTGCACTATTGCAGGAATTTGAAGATGTATTCCCTGATGATATCCCAAGTGGATTGCCACCTAATAGAGGAATTGAGCATCAAATTGATTTCATCCTGGGTGCATGCATCCTTAACCGGCCAGCATATAAGATTAGTCCTAAGGAGACAAAGGAGCTTCAAAGATAGGTTGAGGAGCTTATGTCCAAAGGATATATGAGGAAAAGCATGAGTCCATGTGTTGTTCCTGTCCTATTTGTACCCAAAAAAGATGGGACTTGGAAGATGGGTATTGATTGTCGAGCAATCAACAAAATCACTGTAAAGTATTGTCACCCCATACCTAGATTAGATGACATGTTAGATGAATTGCATGAGTCATGTATCTTTTTTAAGATTGATTTGAAAAGTGGATATCATCAGATTAGGATGAGAGAGACAGATGAGTGGAAAATAGCTTTTAAAACTAAGTATGAGTTGTATGAGTGGCTAGTTATACCATTTGGTCTTACTAATGCACCAAGCACTTTTATGCGACTAATGAATCATGTTTTACATGCATTCATGGTAAATTTGTAGTTGTGTATTTTGATGATATTTTGGTCTATAGTAAAACCCTAAAAGATCATCTTGATTATTTATGTCATGTTGTAAGTGTTTTACGTTCTGAGAAATTGTATGCTAACTTACATAAATGTTCCTTTTGTACTGATCAGATCACATTTCTTGGCTATGTTGTCAGTGCTAAAGGTGTTAAGGTTGACAAGGAAAAAGTTAAGGCAATTCATGATTGGCCTACACCTAAGTCAACTAGTGACGTGCATAGCTTTTATGGTCTGGCTAGTTTTTATAGATGCTTTGTTGAAAACTTTAGCACCATTGCCGCACCACTCACTGAGCTTATCAAAAAGAACATGAGTTTTAGGTGGGGTAGTGACCAAGATAAGGTTTTTAATTGCATCAAGGAAAAATTAAGTTTTGCACCCTTACTTGCTTTTCCTAACTTTGCAAAAGCTTTTGAAATTGAGTGTGATGCTTCAGCTATTGGCATTGGAGCTGTTTTGATGCAAGAAAGGCATTTAATTGCTTACTTTAGTGAAAAGCTAAGTGGAGCAAGCCTTAATTATCTTACTTATGATAAAGAGATGTATGCATTGGTACGATCTTTGGACATATGGCAACATTACCTTTGGCCTAAGGAGTTTGCCATCCATACTGACCATGAATCTTTGAAGCACTTAAAGGGACAAGGAAGTTGAACAAAAGACATGCCAAGTGGGTTGAATTCATTGAGACCTTTCTCTACATCATCCAATATAAAAAAGGTAAGGAAAATGTGGTAGCTAATGCATTATATGTAAATGATTTTGGCTTTGCTAATGTGTATGGGGCATGTGAGGTGTCAACCTTTAAGAAGTTTTATAGGCATAAGGGTTTCTTATTTAGGGAAAATCATTTATGCATGCCTATGAGTCCTTTGAGGGAGTTGGTTGTAATAGAAGCTCATAAGGGTGGTCTAATAGGTCATTTTGAAGTTAGGAAAACCCTAGCTGTCCTAAATGAACATTTCTTTTAGCCACAAATGAAATGAGATGTTGAGAGGATATGTACGAAATGCATAACATATAAATAAGCTAAATCTAGAATTTTACCTCCTGGCTTGTATACCCCTTTACCCGTATCTAACCATCCCTGGGTTAATTTATCTATAGACCTTATACTAGGATTGCCACAAACAAAAAGGGGTAGGGATTCTGTATTTGTTATTGTTGATAGATTTTCAAAGATGACACACTTCATCCCTTGTCATAAAACTAATGATACAAACAATGTGGCTAACTTATTCTTTAGAGAAGTAGTACGTTTACATGGCATGTCACGAAGCATTGTTTCAAATCGGGATACAAAGTTCTTAAGCTACTTCTAGAAGACTTTTTGGGGTAAGTTATACTAAGCTATTGTTTTCAACTAGTTGTCATCCACAAACTAATGGGCAGACTGAGGTAGTTAATCAAACTCTTTCTACTCTTTTACATGCTATTACTCGAACAAATTTGAAAACATAGGAAGAGTGTTTACCACATATCGAGTTTGTGTATAATAGAAGTGTTCATTTTACCACTAGTTACTCTTCATTTGAAATCGTATATAGTTTTAATCCATTGACTCCTTTGGATTTGGTACCTATACCTATCAATGAGTATGCCAGCTTAGATGGTGAACACAAGGCTGATATGATAAAAAAATTACATGAAAAGGTGCGACAACATATTGAAAAACAAACTAAGCAACATGCATCTCATGTCAATAAAGGACAAAAGAAGGTAGTGTTTGAACTTGGTGATTGGGTTTGGGTACATATGCACAAGGAACGGTTCTCAGCTTAAAGGCATTCAAAGCTACAACCTAGAGGAGATGGTTCCTTTCAAATTGTAGACCGAATTAATGACAATGCTTATAAGTTGGACCCATCATCTTTGCCCTTTTGATGTAGGTGATGATTCAAGGACAAATCCCATTAGCACTTTATATAATATAAAATAATTTTACATAAATATCCATTATATTTGTTATAAATTTTATTTATGTTGTATAAAATATTATTACGTATAATATAAAATATTTTATATTTAGAAGAATTAAATTATATTTGTGTCCAAAAGAAAATTTTAATAAACTTTTAATCCTTTTCTGGAACGCCTAACCTTCAGTATTGGCCAATGAAACCTCATCATGCCCAATTCCCGGCCAGGAGACGGCCGAACGGAAATATCACTCTATAAGGGAAAGTAACGGATCTCCCCACAAAATGCCAGAACTACTGAAAGAGTGCGACCCAAAGGCTGCACAATAGCGTAGGGACACCGAGGTCTGACTGCTGGACCTTACCAATCCCGCTTTTATAATGAATAAAATAAAACAAGTAAATAAATAAATGAAACAAAACATCAATCTAAAATTCGGAGTAACTTCCATTTACCATCGCAGACTTCGCTTTCCAAGGCAACAATCTCACTTTTCCATCAACCCCTGACGAGCGGATGCGAGGCAGCACAAACTTTTTGTTAACTAGTTAATAATAGTTTACTTATTATACGATAGTTCAATTCCGCCGCTAAATCTAAAATGCCTGTTTTTCAGTCCATAAGTTCTGCAAAACTGCATTTTCTATTTGTATGGGAAATCCACAATTTATCACCAACACGCATCACTTGAATCCCGCCACGGCAAACCAAAAATTAAGGAAATTATAAGATATATTTTCAAGTTGCAAGTTCATAAACCAACTAGATGCTAAAGGCAAAATTTCTCGATAACAAAGAGTAAGACGACCCTGCAACGCAGTGTTTCCAAAGTCTTAACGAAGAAATGGGGCATAATGCGGGGACTGGTTTAGACTTGTGTGAAGAGATTGTACTACAAGGGGGGAGGGAATGCCCTTAAAAGCTCAGAGGACAGAAGCACAGCCCCCACTTTAAGCAAATCTACAACTCATCCTTCACAGCAGATGGCTCTGTATCCTCATCATGCTGGGCAGCTTCATCATCACCCTTCTGCATGGCAGCAGCTTCTTTTGTTTCAGTTTCTGTGTCAGCTTCTTCGGTGTCATCTTCCTCCTCTGCAACCGCATCAGGACTAATGTTTAGGCCAGATTTCACAGAGCTATAGATTCGGGAAGCAAAATCCTTAGGATCATTGAGCATGAATCCACTCTCCATTAATGCTGTTTGATACATGAGCTGTGCCGTTTGCTTTACACCCACATCCTGAGAGCATATGAGTAGTGTGATTAAACAACAGAAACTACAGCTTAAGCTCAAATTCTTACAGCTAATTCTCTCCTGCAGAAAAAATTGAAATTACTAAAGCAGGCACTTCAACATTTAAATAATATGTGATGCACCAATGGGTTCCATTAACATGCTAGTGGAAATCAATGTTGATAAAATAAAACAAAACTTCCATCTTTCAACATAAAATATAGATCAGGTTCCACAACTCCCCTTTACGAACTACAAGCTTATGACCTTCAGGCCTAAATCCTGACTTGCATCAGATGTAATGGAAGCATAAACCTACAAATTCAACCCCTTCTATGGTCATTGCAAAGCACCTTAGCTCTCTGCCTCTTGTGATTTCTACGACTCTAGAGTTCCTGTCACTTCATGTCTAGGGTTCCATTTAAACATCCAATCAGAAAGGATACGACTGCAAAAGTTCAAACCAATATTTGATAGCAACAAGGAAAAAAAGACTCACACAAAGGATACAAAAAGATTCAAGCTCAAGCCAGCTTTCCCAAATGTAAACGGACTCATGCAGACTATTGAAGAAAAAATATCAAGGAAGAAGTACCTCGGGGTCCTTTACCACCCTCTCACGCAGCTCCTTGATGATTGGATGCCTAGGGTTAATTTCAAGCACCCTCTTGCCCCGCATATATGCTTGTTTGTTAGCATCTGTTAATGTCTGAGACTGCATTATCCTCTCCATGTTCGCACTCCATCCATATTTTGATGTTACAACTACACAAGGTGTGTCATCCAAACGATTGCTAATTTTTACATCATCCACATTTTCACTGGCAAGAGCACCCTTCCACCACTTGGTTAATTCCTTGAATGATTCCTTCAATTCCTTGTCTTTTGAGCCTTTAATTTTCAGGCCCTCTTTGGAGACATTCTGGAACTTCTTGTCTTCATAGTCCATCAAATATTGCATCAAATACTCATCAACGGGATCTGTGAAGAATATAACCTGGTACAAGCTCATTTGAAAAATGTAAAGCAAATGTAAGCATACTACCCGACAAAGGCTTCAATTCTAAAACCACAAGATCAAGTGAGGGGAAATAAATGTGGGAAAAATAATTCTTTCCATTCTGTTCCATATGCCAAAAAATGTTTTGAAAACATTACCTCGTATCCTTTCTTCTTAAGCCTCTCAAGAAATGGAGACTTTTCCAATTGTTCCTTGTTTGGTCCAGTTATGTAGAAGATGTCCTTTTGTTCTGGTTTCATTCTTGAGATATACTGATCCAGTGATGTCAATTTGCTGTCTGATTTGGTGCTGTAAGAAGGGATGAATGCAAGTTAAGCTACCTCTCACTGGAACATAGACCCTGAAGCAGAACATGGTAATAAAAGCTTAGAATTAGGTACTTACCTTTCAAATCTGAGAAGCTTTGCCAGGCGATTCCTATTAGTTGCATCCTCAATGATGCCAAGTTTGATTGACTTGCCAAACTCATTCCAGAATTTAGCATATTGCCCTTTCTTCTCATCAACACCAGAATCCACAGCATCTGCACCATTGAGTCATTAAACATCAATGACAAATCACATCACAATTCTGAAACTGGAAACAACAAAATAAAAATAAAATGCGTCAGCAGACATTAAAAATTTATTTTCTTCTGAAGGATCACAATAAGCCAAATAAATGCATGTTGCATTCCATAGGTCAGGAACAGGCAACATCTCAGACAACATGTTAAGCAGCCCAGCCAATTACACAGCTCCCAAATTGTTGCACTACCTTTCTTGTCCTTGTCGTTTGACTCATCAGGATCCTCATCAGCAATTCTACGGATCATATCAAGGGCCTTTCTTATAAGTTTCTTCTTGATTGTTTTTAAGCTGCTGTGCTGCTGAAGCATTTCTCGTGAAACATTTAGTGGTAATGTGTCCGAATCAACAAGACCCTGCCCAATGTATGACCCACATTTGATAATCAATATATGCAGTATTTTCTTTTTACGATCCCAATTAGAAGAATAACTCAGGAGTCAATCCATACCTTCAAAAAGTTGAGATATTTTGGCAAAAGATCATCAAATTCATCTGAGATGAAGACACGTCTAACATACAACTTCAGGTTTGATTTGTTTGAGTTGTAGTAGCTCTCGTACAAATCATGAGGTGCCTTTGGAGGAACGAATAAAACAGCTTTGAATTCAACATCACCTTCTGCAGAAAAGTGACTCCAAGCAAGAGGCTTCTCACCACTGAAATCCTGTTAACCAGCACAACATTTTGTCACAAAAGAAAAGAAAAATATTCACAAGCCAAACAAGTACACTTGAGAAACATTTTTAACAGGCCAACAGTAATCACAACATAGCAGATTACCTTTGATAGAGACTCATAGAATTTTGCATACTCTTCATCCGTCACCTCCTTTGGGTTCCGCAACCATATAGCCTTAACATCATTCAAAAGTTCCCACTCATAAGTAGTTTCTTTCACTTTCTTTGTCTTTGGTTTCTCCTCTGTATCCTCGTCTTCAGTTTTCTCAGACTCCCCTTCTTCAGAAGTGCCTGAAGATTGAGGAAGCCACATAGCAATAAGATCATATTCATTATGACACATAAATAACATAGAAAAAGAGAATATGCCATCAATAATGCATACTTGTTTCTTCTTCATCACTTGATTCATCATCTGCAGGAACCTCCACATCAACCTCTTTGCTTGCCCATAAATATATAGGGAAGTTGATGAATTCAGAATATTTTTTCACCAGCTCCTGGAAATATTAATTTTTCCCTTTTGTGACAATGAAATTGGTAATTTTCAAATAACAAACGTGCAAATCTACCCCAGTAACCCACCCAGACCAACTATTCTACGATGCAAACAATTAACTCATCACACTAATATGACTATTAAATTTATCCCACTTAGAGATATAAAAACATAAAATGTTTGCGAACACAAAGATAGAATAAAACGAATTGAGAACAAGGGGCATTATGAATTAGTGAACAGGCACGTTCAGCATAAGATCCTGCCAATGTGATTGTTGTAACCCCCCTCCCCCCCAAAACAAAAATGATAAAAAGGCATTTGTAAAATAAACCACAATGCAAACATAAGAAAAGGAGCTCATTATCCAATTACCATACTAATTAAGGGGAAGAGAATGCCCCATGATAGGGTGGTGACACAACCAAAAAAAAAAAATCATGCAAGATTGTGCACCAGGAAACTTATATGGTTAAGGGGGAAAGAAAAATGCACAAATTGCTAACAGAAAGCAGGCAGAGCAAAGGAAATGAAAATACTGACCAAAGATAAGAATTGCATCTAATGTCACCTTCCTAGTAGGTATTCACTGACACGGGATGGCGGAAGGAACAAAAACCAAAGGAATTAATAACGTTTAGGTAATGAATGATTCTTGACCAAAAAGTACTCACCCTCAATTTGCCTTCCTCCACGTCCCCAGCTTCATCTCTAAGATACAATCTAATCTCAGTCCCACGTCCCAATGGTTCATTCCACGTATCCTCCGAGACTGCAAATGCTCCATCAGCCTTTGACTCCCATACATACCTGAAAGACACAAGCAGAGTGTAACGAATCTTTCCACATAGGCCATGAGTTGGAGAATTTCATTCCATTCAAACTAGATAATAAAATTAGAAGAAAGGCTTACTGCTTGTCATCATTGTGTTTGGTAATCACTTCAACATAATCAGCCACAAGATAGACAGAGTAGAACCCAACTCCAAATTGACCAATAAGGTTGAGGTCCCCACTTGACTGCATTTTCTCCACAAATGCTACGGGCAGAGAGGAAAAAGGAAAAATAAAACCAGCAGACTAATAATAAATAACAGCCCACCAAATCACAGGCATTAGCCATTTGAATGTAAAATACATACCAGAAGTTCCAGACTTTGCTATGGTACCCAAGTTCTTGATCAAATCCTCCTTAGTCATACCTATGCCTCTGTCACGAATTGAAAGCATTTTCTTTTCTTTGTCCAACTTAATCTGCATTTACTTATAAATCCTCCTTAGTCAAACACTATTAGTACTTGCCGTAGGCTGTACATAACCCACTAATACAAGACAACAGCACTAACCTGAATGTCGAGCTTGGTATTGTCACCTTCGCCCAAAACCTCCTTGTCCGTGAGGGAAAGGAACCTGATTTTGTCTAGCGCCTGAAATTTCAACGATTGATTTTTGTTTAAAAATACATTTGAAACATTCAAATTGGAATTGAAATTGAATAATTTCATGGAAGACCAAAGAGGAGGACCAAAGGTCACATATTGAAATGCTTACATCAGAAGCGTTAGAGATCAACTCCCTGAGGAAAATGTCTCTGTTGCTATAAAGAGAGTTGATGATGATATCCATGAGCCGAGACACTTCAGCCTGGAACGTAAACTTCTCCGCATTACTGCGAAGTGTCCTTTTGGAAATCGACTCCGCTTCCCTGCAAAACCAAAATTGATTTCAACACTAATTGTAATTGATTACGCGTATGTAAACCCGGCGGTTGAAGAAGAAAAGGAATTTATTATTATTATGTTAAACAAAAAAAAAAAAGAAGAAGAAAAAATCTCACCGTTTGGCGACATCAGAATCAGTCGCCAGTCCATCGGGAACAGCACCGAGTTTCTCTTCGACCTTTGGAGGATCGGCGGAACTCTCGGCATCACTATCTGCATTGGCGTGTAAGTTCCGGCCTAGAAAACCACAGATCCCAACAGCAACAACCCCCACCCGGCGGCGGAAAAAAGAAAAATGTCAAACAAATGTACCGTCACTCTAAGCAGCCTAAAAAAAAAAAGATTGGCTGCCTTTTTTTTTCCAAGTTCATGAAAATGGACGGACAGACAACAAAGATGAGAGTTACCTTGATCTGCGATGATAGACAAGATGCAGAGCAGCAGAAGAAGAAGGGAAGGAATCGCCCACTTCCTCATGGTGAACTCCTGGGGGTTTCGCGTTGCTTCGATCAGTGAAGGGGACCAACTCGCTCTTTTGAGACGCGGGGTTAGTGAGGTTAGTAGGGTTATTATATATACAGGTGCGGTTTGGTTTTTCATTTTTGTTTTTTAATTTTTCACCTTAGGCCTCACAGCGATGCCTAGTTGGGTTCTTACGTCCTGCGGCGATTTTCATTGGCTCGGGCGCTCCCACCGTGGACGATCTGACGGTAAGGGATTGGTTTCTTCCTTCGTGGCGTAAGCTCATTGGTTCACGTCTTGTTACTTGACGTGGCGAAGCGAGTATTTTGGAGGGCCCCAGCGGTGACTTAATAACTGAGCTTATTGACCGCTGCGATTGGATATTAATTTGCCACGACGGATAATCAAGTGGATGGAACAAATGGGTGAGGCAAGCCTCCAGCTACTTATTGGATTCTTATTTCTAGATTTATTTCTACACAGCGTTTCTGGCAGTGAAATATCTCCGTATGTAATCACGGGTGATGATTACTACTTTCTAAAATACCGCTTGAGGAAGGAGGATGTGCTTATTAACTGTTTTTTTTTTTCTTTCTTCTTAAGAGGAAAAATTTAGTTTGTTTAATGCCATCACGAGTATATAATATTAGGGAATCTTGGATGTGTTTATGATATGCGGATAAAAGACAAAGATTTAACACCCAAATGAATGAAAACCCTTTTTTTAATTAAAAATTTAATATATTATAAATTATATCATAAAAATAAATTTTATTACTTTCATAAATTTCATATTCTTTAAAAATTAAAAAAAAAAAGTTCATATCTCTCTTCAAAATTAGATACTAAGATCTTTAAAGGAGAAAAATATAAATACATATTTACCAAAGTGTCTTTGAAAGCAAAAGACTTGAATTTTCTTTTTGCATTTTTACATTTTTTATCCATTTAAAAGTTGTAACCCAATTAAAAAAAAATTAAGGCTTTGTTGATGCTAGGTGTGTCAATGTAAGCCATTGATTTTTGGTGGACATTATAAATTGTTTGGATTTAAGGAAAAGTGTAAAATAAATTTAAAAGAAAGAAATTTGTAAAATAGAAGGAATCAATACAATTCTCTGTAAACTATTGCTTACAACTATACATGACTATACGCGGAAGTGAAATTTTCTTATTAAGATAAGAGTATTCCTATAGGTTGGATTTTTAATGTTAAAAATATTTTCACTTTTATCATTTTACAAAAAACTCTAAGATAAAAATTGATATTATTTAATTAGAAGGCGATATTATCTAATAGTATAATTGTTCTGACAGTACCAATTTTAGTTGATTTCATTAAAGACCTTTATATATATTTTGAGTTTTCAAAATATCATAGCATTGATGATGAGCTCACAAATGTTTGTCAAATATTAACAAAGTATTAAGGTCATTTCAAGCAAGTTGCTAATTAAGTTAAAAATTAGTTAGAAAGACAATTAGTGAAAACGTTTATTGAGAGATTTATTGATAGGAAATCAAAGCTTAATAGATATAAAAATGGTAATGGCTATATTTTTTGCTCATATACTTAATGAGAAGTAATGCATTGAAAGTCATTGCCTAATGACTAAAAGAGTCTAACATATGGTACTATTTATTAACTCAAATAGTATCAATAATTTTATAAATGAGGAGATTGTCAAAAAAAAAAACTTACTTTTTCAATGAAAATTTCCAAGAAATTTGTTGTGAAAGTTTAAAATAGGAGAAATTTGGCATACCAAGAAAAGTGTATAAAAGTAAACCTCTTATTATACTAGATCATTTACATTGATTTCTTTTTATTACTTTTAGAAAATTATTAAATTATTTTTAACATTGATTAATTAAAAACCATGGAAGATATTACTCAGAATTAGAATTTTCCCAAGTTAACAATAAAGTTTTCATTAAATGGACACACAATAAAGTTACTGGGAAGGTGCAGTGGTAAAATTATTATTGCCACAATTATTAAAAGAAAAAAGTTTTGTAAAAAGTGGAATAAGAGTTCTTTATGCATTTATACAATGGAAAGGTGATAGAATCTCATAACATCGAAGGAGAAAAAAGATATGAAATCATCATATTCCTTTATTGCTTAAGATTGTGCTTATTAAAGTTTGACCTTATCATTATTCATATTTTCAAAAGGAATAGATTGAGAAAATTATGAAGGAAATATTGGAAATCAGCACATAAAGCCTAATGTTAGTCTTTACTCCTCTTTTATTTCCTAATAAAGAAGAAAGATGGATCTTAGACAATATGTGTGGAGTACTAAGCATTTAACCACATTAATATGAAAGATAAATATCTTATTCCTATTATTGATAAGCTAATGGATAAGTTTGGAGGTGCCTAATTATTAGACTGTTTATTACCATATTTGGATCCATAAGAAAGATATTTATAAGATAACTTTTAGAACACATGATGACTATTATGAATTATTGATTATGCCTTTTAGGCTTACCAATGCTTCTTCAGTATTTCAAAGTTAAATGAATAACATATTATGATTATATTTATGTAGATTTGTCCTAATATTTATTTATGATATTTTAGTGTATACTTTTCATCTGGATGCTTATTTGTTACATTTACAAACTGTGTTTACTACTTTATATAAGTATGTTTTGTTTGATAAGAAGTCAAAGTGCAGTTTTATTAGCCAAATAGTGGAATCCTTTAACCATGTTGTTTTTAAGGAAGGTAGGGCAATTAATCATTTCAAAGTTTAAGCAACACTAGATTGACTAATTCTAAAAATAATTAAGGTATTATATGACTTCTTAGGATTGATTAGCTATCATCGCAAGTTTATTCATAATTATGGGAAGTTTGGTATTGATTTAATAACTATTTTAAAGAAATATTTATTCAAATGGAATGCAAAATGGGGGGAAACATTTGTTTGCCTTAAGTATGTCATGACAACTACACTAGTCTTATTTTACTTGAGTTTAGTAAGGTAATTATTATTGAATTTAATGTTTATGGTGTTGGAATTGGTACAATGTTGATGCAAGAAAGTTGTCTTATAACCTTTATTAGTAAGATTTAATTGTTAAAATATTTCAAAATATCTATCTATAAAAAGAAGATGTTAATTGTGGTTTATGTAATTATAAAATGGTATCCCTACTTAATTAGAAGGCATTTTCAAATTCAAACTGATCAAAAAGCCTAAAATATTAATTGAAACAATGACTTTTTTCTTTAAAAAAGTAAAAGTAGATCTCTAAATTAATAGAATATGTTTAAAAGATTATTTATAACAAAGGAAGTGAGGATTTTGTTATTGATGCATTATCTTGTATTTTAAAGCATGTTAAACTAGTGACAATCTCTATCTTTATATGCAATATCTTTGTGCAAATTCAAAATAAGTGGTAAGATGATCTCAAAATTAGGGAAACCATTAAGAAATGCTAGAAGATCTTAATTTAATTGTTCATTGCAAATTCTACAAACTTGTGCTATAAAAATAGGATGGTACTTGTTCCTAATTCTTATTACATGGACATAATCTTAAAGGAGTTTTATGCATTCTTAATTGCTAGACACTTGGGATTTCTTTTGTTTGTCATAAATTTTATTGAAAGGGTATAAAGAGTAAAATAAAGGAGTTTGTAACTAAATATGATGTTTGCCAATGTCATAAGAGTAAATATGTGACATATTCCAATTTTCTTCAACCTTTGTCTATTCTAAAAGCAACTTGGACAAATATCTATATGAACTTTATTAAGAGATTTTCATTGTCCTAAGGTAACATTGCTATTTTTGTTATCACAAATCATCAAATATAAAAATTGAGTTATCACTTAAATTCTTATTTAGTGGAGGATGCTACATAGAAGTTTTATCATTTTTTTTGTTAAGCAATTTATTATTGGCCAATCTTAAGGACAAGGTTACTTTAAAGGGTAGTCAAATTATACAATTTTCTTAATTTTTGAAATTTAATAATAATCTTTAATTGTTTCCAAAGTAATAGGCATAATTATTTCCTTATTAGTAAACTATTGAGTTAGACTCTTAACACTATATATATATATATATATATATATATATATATGTAAAGCTTTATGGCTATTTCATTCAACTAATAAAGCCTTATTAAAGGCTATGACTAAGTTGCTTAAAAAAGAAAGCTTCTAGTGGAACTTAGAAGCCCAAAATGTTTTTAAAAAGCCAAAAAGGATGATGAATACAACTTTAATATTGGCCTTGTTTGATTTCTCTAAGCCTTTCTTCCCAAAGATAGATGCTAGTAGGTAAGTTATTAAGACAATCTTAATGTAAAAAGGTAAACCACTTGCTTATCTTAGCAAGCAATTGAAACTCAACCACTAGACCTTATTTACTTATGAAAAAGAGTTGGTTATTTTAATGACTATGAGCAAATATATGTATTATTTAAAAAGACATTCATTTGTGATATAAAAGTTTGAAATACCTCTTATAATAATAGTTCCATAACTATATCTAATTAAAAGGAATAATTAAGTAGCTAAGATTAGATTATTCCATCCTTTACAAGAAAGAAACTAATAATTTTGTAGTTGATGTCTTATTGAGATTAGAAATGGGTAAGTGATTTATGGGTTTGCTTATAAATGGGGAGTTTATTCCATATGTCAACATAGTGGATATTTAATTTACTAAAAGCAACACTTTTTGCTTCCCTAACCATTAAATTTGCCTCGTATAAGGTAGCCTTTCAAATTCTTAAAACTAAAAAATAAAGAGTCTACTTCTTTTAAGAAACATTATGCGATATAATAGCAATTTAAGTATGTAATTATAACTTATAAGGGAATTAAATACTAAAGAATTTGTTGAGAATTAAAGAAAATAAAAGGACTTTTCATGGAATGGCCTTAAAAGACAAAAAAGAAGTATGTCATGTGACAAGTGTTATATATATATTACATTAGGATCATGCTATTATTATCAAATATAGGATCCGAAAATCTACTAACTCACATGATTTTTTTGGATTATGATGAGGACCATTTTAGGTCTCGTACTAAGAGGGGGGGTGAATTAATGTAATATATGCATTGTTTACAAATTGATATGGATTTAACTTATGTGACTTGTTAGAGTCGTCAATCCAATTTTTATCTTTCTCCTTTATGTGAGTCTGATAGTACAAATATAAATGAATGCACAAGCATCCAAGCACATACGACAATTTTTACATGCTTCACCCACAATGTGTGAACTACTTCCACGGTGTGATAGGATCCCTCATAAATTACACAATCCACTTTTGTTATTAAGGGATATAATTTAGTTGTGAAAGGATTACTCCTTAACCATTTATAATGATCTCTCAATCAAAGAGTTGATCTCCTGATCACTTCAAGGGTATCCTACCCTATTGTTTAACAAATTATCAAGAGTTTATGGAAAAACCTTTCTTAGAGAATGATCACTCAATGTGTATAGACTATTAGAGCAAAATATAGATCTTCCCCTTCCTTTATTGTTGGTGTTATCTCACTCGCTATCTGCCTCACCTATTGTCATGATAGGATCTTTCCTTTTTTGCCAGGCACGTTTTCTCCTCAGCTGCTACAAGCTATTGGACCTTCTATTGGGCACCCTTTCCCCTTTTGCTACTGCAAGCTATTGGACCTACTGTTATTACTGCTTGCACGTGCTACTATCGTTGTTCGTACACATTGTCATTGTTGTCCATGTGCATTGCTAATGCTATCTATGCGCACTGCCACTGTTGCTGTCCATACAAGTTGCTAATGCAGTCTATACGGCCTGCCGTGTCTATCTGTTACTATCCACGTGTGATGTTAATATTGTTTGCACGCATTATTGATACTACTTGTTGTCCAGACACACTGTGCCTACTATTCGTGCTTTTGCTATCTATACATGCTGCACCTACTATCCACGTGCACTGTGCTTGTTGTTCACACATGTTGTGCTTGTTATCCATGCATTGTGCTTATTGTCCACATGAACTACTTTTGCTGTCTGCGCTCTCTGTACCCTCTATTTGCACTCTCTACACTTGTTGTTCGTGCATGTGCCCACTGTTTACACTATTTTTATTCATGCAGGCTATGCTTGCTATCCACGCTCTCTATGCCTTTTGTCCGTGTGCATTGTGCCAACTGTTCGTGCGAGCTATGCCCACTGTCCTTGCTCATTACGCTAGCAATTCACACTCTCTGTGCCTACTGTTGGCATGCATCGTACCTGTTGTTTGCGCATTCTGTGCTTGTTGTATGCATGTGCTATGCACCACTGTTTGCTCTAGCTACACATACTGTTCACAATTACTGTGCCTGCTATTTGCATAAGTTGCTATTGCTATTTGCATGAATTGCAGCTGCTGTCCACATGTACTGCTCCTGCAATAGGCTCGCACTACTACTGTTATCTATATGTGTTGTTACTGCTTTCTCCAACCACTACTGCTCTCCCAGCATGCTACAACAGTTTTTCTCATGTTGCCGCTGCTCTCCTTGCACACTGCAGTTATTTTCTTGTTCTGTTGTTGCTCTCTTTGCATGCTACAACAGTTTTCTCATGTTGCTGCTACTTTCCTTGCACACTATAGTAGTTTTCTTGGGCTGTTGTTGCTCTCTTTGCACACTGCAGCCATTTTCTTGGACTGCTGTTATTCTCTTCGTGCGTTGTAGCTATTTTTTTATACTGCTGCTACTCTCCTTGCACGTTACAGTAGATTCTCACATCACTGTTGCTCTCCCTACTGCTGTACTTTCTGTAAATGGTTGTTGATTCTCGAACTTGTTGTTGCACGTTCTAATTTTTTGGTTGATGTCCAAACCTGTTGTTGCACATTCTGATTTTTTGCTTAATTCTTGGACCTACTGCTGGGGCTAGTGTACCGTTTGAGATGTGTAGGGACATGCTGTTGTCATTGGTATACCCTCTTAGATGTGTAGGAACATGTTGCTAGTGTTGGTGTACCCTCATGGACTTATAGGGATGTCTATTACTGCTAGTATACCCTCCTAAACATGTTAGGACATGTTGCTGGTGCTGCTATACCCTCTTGGACCTATTGTTGTTATAGGGAAGTCTCCTGGATGTGTTGCTACTGCTGGGAAGCCTCTTGGATGTGCTATTGCTGTTAGGAAGTCTCCTAGATGTGCTACTAGTGTAGGGGAGCCTTTTAGACATGCTGCTGCTCTCTTCTTGGACAATTGCTTTGCCTTCTTTCCTTGGTGGCTGTTGCACTCTCTTTGGCTGGCTACCCCTTACTTGGTGGCTGCCTCTTCTTTGTTGTTTACCTCCCTTTTCCCTAGATTTGTCACTCACCTCTCTCTTTGGCCAGGTCTCTCAATTTTCTACAGCACATACACTTTTTACAAGAAACATAAGGGTATTTATAGAACCTTGAAATTAAGGCTACATAATCATCAACGGTGATTGTTAATTCCTACATATTGCATTACAATTAATAACCAGATTTGATTCCTAAAATTTAGGGTCAATGGTCAACATTGACTTCCTAAAATTTAAGGTTAACAGTTAATAGTCAATGGTCAATCTTAACCCCTAAAATTTAGGGTCACGATTAACATTGACTCCTTAATGCCAAGGTTGACCTATCATCACCAATTTCTCCTAATGATCTCACTATATCTCAACAAAATTCATAATATCAAATCAACACATATAACTATATGAGATGGTGTTGACAATAAATCCAAAATTAGCCATCAAAGATGGGCTTAACATATTTTTGTAATAAACATTAGGAGCTAGCAATTCTGTATGCACAAACCTATAAGGATTTTTATTGCGTTTTCCTACTTTTTAGTTCAACTTTGATGCAATACTAATTCATTATGATTAGTTCATGCAAGATAACATGTGTTTGCATCATGTATCCTTCAAGGCATGCCTCGACGAGGTTGGATAATCATGCATCTAGTTTCAATGTGGAGATAATAATAAAAATTAGTCTCGTAAACAAAAAATCTCTCATTTTAGGGCAAAATAAAGGGTTAATTTTCTTAGCTTTAACAACTTAGGGGTTTGATGGCTCAACCATTCTAAAACACCTTACTATTATAAGGCTAGATTCCCTATTACTCTTTAGGGGGGAGGTGTTTGCCTCTCCCACCTAATCTGTTAGGCATCTTATACTATAACAAAAACATTAAGGTATGGGTGTAAGCACCATTGATGAAATTTTATTCTTAAATAAAGCATTTGTCATTCCATGCAAAACCTCTTGTACTTAGCGGTGCGAGTAGGGATTTCTCTAGTTGCTTCTACATGCTCCTTAGCTCAATGATCTTCTTAGGCATGTTTTACACTTGGTGCTTAATGTATGCAATTGTGCACAAAAGGTGATAAGGTCAAATGGGCTTGTGGGCTCTATGCTCATGTGTTAAATTGTTAGCCCTTGATCCATTCTCTATTTATACCTAAGAGCCTCCAATCTGCCTTAAGGTGAAATATGAGGGTTCCTTTGTTGTATTCTTGATTTGGAAATCATTGTGATGCTTATGTTTATTCTCACCCTTCACCTCTTCAAGTGTGCGGGGGAGACCATGTACTATCATTTGTGTCCCTCCTTTATCTTTGCCTATAAAGAGCTCTTATCCCTTGATAGCATGATTGTTATGCTCACTCTTGTCCTTGATCCCAACTTGTTGGTTAAAGTTATGTTAGGTGATCATTGTCATCATAAAGGAATACTACTTGGTTGATCCTACTAATACTCATACACTTATTCAAAGATTAACCCATGTATGTGTTAGTATAAACTAATTTAAATCGTGAAATTATGAATGGCTAATTAAATCTGTTATAGTTTATTCGATTATACTTGTCACTTGAATAATCGTAGTAATTCTAACGTTAATATGTGCAATAAAATTTGACTTATGGAAGCCATGCATATATTGGATAAAAGGTCGACATAGGCTTTGTCTGTTACTCTAAAGATTCATGATAAATCGATGGATCACATAGCCAACATGCTACTAACATCATTCAAATTTTTGCTTTATTAACTTTTAATGGTAGGATAAAGGCCTACTATGGTGGTGACGAGTGACAAAGAATTAGGGTTCGATTTCAAAAAGGGAGCCTAAGAAACAGCTATCACATCCAAGGAAGGTAGCAGACATGTAAATGACCCAATCTTCACACAAGGAGGTAATGATAATAAATAATAATATTGGGCTTTTATGGGTTTAGTAATTGGAATGAGTACAATCTAAATCCCTTAACGAGGATCCATTGGAAGGAAAATTTGATGCCAACATTTGTGGTAATTCTAGCTCAATTAGCATATATTTAATTTTTTGTTGTTAAAAAGCTTATAGTTAGACCTTGGGATGAGTCAATCAATTGACCTTTGGCATGCATCGATTGCCTCATCCCTTGGGAATGGTGTGCGGTTAAGGTGTTGCATCTCTGCGATGAGAATCTAAATGACTCTTAGCAATCGAAATCTTGGCTCTTGCATTAATAAAGAATATAGCGAAATGTGATACTTGGTGTGAATTATAGAATCCTACAAATTGTCAAGTCTTTGAATGCAAGTTGGCCCTAAAGCCTTATGGCTGAGGGCACATTTACTTAGGTGTCACATGACATTGCCTACCCTACCTTTGAGTCCTTAGGGGTTAAAGAGTGCTTGAAATTGTCATGAGGGAAAAAGATAGGGGTCGATCTTACATCTTGGTTGGATACGAAATGGTGCAAGCTAGTTTACCGATCGTTTTGGGGCATGGATCGACATAGATTATAAAGGCATCTAAAGCCTGGCCCTCAAAATGTTTGATGAGGCATTGCTTTCACAATTATGGATATAGTGCATGTTATCACGACTTGCCTTAGCAACCATATACTCCTAGTGTTGACCTATAGGCTCTCCATTTGGCTCGTCTTGTAATGCAAACCAAGGAGTTTGACATATGTGCAAGTTAAAGGGTGAGTAAACCTGTAAGGTGCAAAGAGGTTGACATGACGAGATCCCTTTGAGGGTTACACTGTTAATCAACCTTGATCTTTTGTGAAGGGTTCGAGTGAGTGCATGCTTGTTAGGACCTAAAAGATGATAAACTATGTCTGACTAAGGCAAAGCCAAAGGAAACTCTAGTGAAGGCCCATAGTGATATTGATATGCGAATTGTTTGCTTGACTTTAGTATAAGGGTGTATGATTAATTGAACTGTTGAGTAGTTGGTTCCTATTAGAAATTAAACCAAATTCGTAAATATTGATTGAAGCAAAATATTGATGACCTTTTAGCTCCCAAGATATCAACATCTCATTGACTTTCGAAACAATCATCATTGTGGTGTCGTGCTCAAGAAGTCTTTTTACATTTTATCTATTTGTGTTTTGATGTCAATAAATGCTTTGTAATCTTCTTGAGTTGTGTGTCATTAGAGTTTAACCTTTAAAAATTTCTCCAACAAATTTGGTATCAAAGCACGTGGTTCGTAATCATGGCCTTGACAAACACTTAGCTTCCTCTTCAATATCCTCGCCTTACTAAAATATCCTCGCCTTACTAAAGAAAACTATGGAAATTAGGCTATTAAAATGAAAGCCTTGCTTGGTGCCTATGACATATAGGATGTGGTTAATCCTAGCTATCAAGAACCAAAGAAGCTACCTTGACACAGAATTAAAAGAGTGCCTTGGAGAAAGTTCAAGTAAAAGATCAACATGCCTTGTCAATCATCTATCAAAGATTAAATGATTCAATGTTTGAAAAGGTGTCGAACTCTACAACATCGAAGGAAGTTTGGGAGATTCTTCACAATACTCACTAAGGAGTACAAAAAGTTCAGAAGATTCATCTTCAGAAATTACGAGGTGAATTTGAGGTAATTTGTATGAAAGAATCTGAGTTGATAATTGATTATTTCATAAGAGTTTTAGTGATTGTGAACTAGATGAAAAGGAATGGTGAAGATGTTCTAGATGTTTGGTTCAAATTGTCTAGAAAATACTTCGTTTATTAGACAAAAAGTATGATCACATCGTCATTGGAATGAAAGAGTCCAAAGACTTAGACACCATGACAATTTATGAGCTTATGGGTTTGTTGCAAGCCTATTAAGAAAGACTTCGAAGAAACAAGCATGAGTTAGTGAGGAAGTACTCCAAACTCAATTAACCATTGGAGATAAGAAAAAGCAAAGTCGAACTCCCATACAAATTGAAAGCATTGTGCAAAATCGAGGTCAAGGTTGAGCTCACTTCCAAGGAAGAGGTCGTGGATGAAATAAAGGAGATATCGCTCAAAATAACAATCAATACTAGAATCAAAGAGATACTCATGGAAGAGGATCAAACTTGAGAGGTCAATGGTATGATAAATCTCAAATTCGATGTTATCATTGCAATAAACTTGGTCATTATGCTTTTAATTGTTGGCATAAAGAAAGTAACGAAACAGACAAAAAGGCGAACTTGGTGAATGATGCTAATGACATTCTTTTATTGGCATTCAAAGAAAATGAAGGTAATCTAAGTGATACATGGTATTTGGACACTGGTGCGAGTAACTACATGCATGGCCAAAAGGAGATGTTTGCCAAATTGGATAAGACAATCCAAGGAAAAGTGTCATTTGGTGATGATTCAAAAATTTTTGTTGAAGGCAAAGGTAATTATGATTTGATTGAAGAATGGTGCACATTAGTTTATTACTAATGTTTATTATGTTCCAAAAATGTTGAGTAATATTTTGAGTTTAGGACAACTTCTTAAGAAAGGTTATACTGTCCACATGAAAGATCTTAACCTTGTGCCAAGTGACCAAAATAATAAATTAATTGCACACGTGAAGGTGTTGAAGAACAGGATGTTCATTCTAAACATAAAGAATCAAATGGGTTGTTACTTAAAGATGTGTGTTGATGATCCTTCGTGGCTATGGCATTTGAGGTTCAACCATCTTAATTTTGGTGGACTCAATATGCTCTCTCGCAAGAACATGGTTTATGGCTTGCCATATATCAATCATCCTAATCAATTATGTGAGGGATGTGTCAACGGGAAACACTTGAGAAATAACTTTCCACAGGAAGCAACTTATTGAGCGAATAAGCCATTAAAGTTGATTCATTCTAATGTGTACAGCCCAATAACTCCTCAGTCATATGATAATCAACAATATTTTGTTACCTTTATTGATGATTTTACTTGAAAGACTTGGGTGTATTTCTTGAAGGAAAAGTTGGAAGTGTTTGATACTTTTACACAATTCAAGAAATTAGTCAAGAAAGAAAGTGGCTATTTCATCATCAAGGTTATGAGAACTGATCAAGGAGGAGAATTTACTTCATCCATATTCAACAAATTTTGTGAGTATTATGGCATTCAACATTTTTTGACAACCTCATAATCTCCTTAACAAAATGGCATGGCAAAATGAAAAAATTGAACATTCTCAACCTGGTCCAAAGCATGTTAAAGAGCAAGAATTTGCCCAAAGAACTTTGGGGTGAAGTTGTCATATGTGTGGTTTATCTACAAAATAGATGTCTCACAAATGGACTTGAAGGTGTGACTCCACAAAAAGCATGGATCAGGAGAACACTTGGTGTCTCGTATTTGAGAATCTTTGGAAGCATCACATATGCTCATGTTCCTAATAAGAAAAGATCGAATCTAGAAAACAAGAGCCAAAAAGCTTATTTTCACCGGGTATGACTTCTCATCAAAAGCTTATCGATTGTTTGATCTTAAAACCTTGAAGGTGTATATAAGTAGAGATGTAAGGTTTGATAAAGAAGACATATGAGAAGAAAGTTTGATAGATGAAACTCATGATAATTCTAGTCGAACGAAGTCGAAGGATCATGCTTCACCTTCAACTTTAATATCTTTGTTGAATCCATCATTGACATCCTCTTCAAATGATATTGATGAACCTATTGTGTCAAAAACAAGGAGATTATCTAAGATTTATAAAGCCATCAATGAATTGAATCTTGTATGCCTTCTTGTTGATTGTGAGCCACTCAAGTTTGGTGATGCTATCAAAGAAGAAAAATAGAGGAAAGCCATGAAAGAAGAAATTGAAGCCATTAAGAAGAATCAAACATGGGAGCTTGCTGTTCTTCCAAAGAATAAGAAAGTAATTGGTGTGAAATAAGTATATAAGTAAAAGGCAAGGATCAATTATGATGAGATATTTGCTCCTATTATTCACATGTAAACAATTTGATTAATCATTTCCATTGCTGCACAAAATTTTTGGCAAATTGATCAAATGGACATCAAATCAGCTTTCTTAAATAGCATCCTTGATGAAGAGATTTATGTCGAACAACCCAAGGGGTTTGTTAGGAAAGGCCATGAAGACAAAGCACTAAAATTAAAGAAAGCTCTCTATAGGCTTAAACAAGCACCAAGAGCTTGGAATTCAAGAATTGATGCCTATTTTAAGGCAAAAGGGTTCTCTCAATACCCTTATGAACATGCATTTTACTTGAATATAGGGGCAGTCTTGAAAAGAGAAAATTTGAGGATAAACTTGAGGGCACCAAAGGAGAAACTAGAGACATCAAATGTTTTAGGTGTTTGGGTAAAGGTTCATGTAATATCACAATGCCTTAATAAAAGGTCTATGATCCTTAGGGAGGATAGTGAATATGGAAGTAGGAGTGAATCTAGTAATGAGGCTCATATAGCACTATTAGTAAATGCTAGTGATGTGTATGAGGGAGCCCCAACAAATAAAGGGTACAATCAGCTATGGAGTGGGTCTATTTATTTATGTCTTTGAGGTCAAAAATTGCAACTCCAATAATGACCTTGGATCCAATGAAATAGGTAAAGGCAATATTAGGGATAATGGCAATTTGACCAAAGATGCGTTTCTTACAAACATTGTTTGCTTTTCCTTTCTATATGACTAGTTTGGATTGCCTTTCAACCATATAAAGAAAGTTTAAAAGCAATAATCAATTGCTCTTTTTCTTTATAAAGCTCTTGTGAAAATATTTAAAGATAACATTACTTTTTTTTTATTGGTTGTGTTTGGTTTAAAATTCTAGTTGTTGAAATTAAGATTTCAGTTATTACCACCTGATTAGCGACTATAACATTGCATTTTAATCTACCAAAATGTATTGTAGGTGTTTGGTTTAGAGGCATTCCAAATCATTCATTAGATTAACCTTAATAGAATTAGTGGTCAATTTTTTTTTATTCATTCCATTAGTACATGCTCCTAACAAGTAGGAAAATGAATGGCGTAAGGTCAAATGCTAATGTTGGCCAAGGTGCATGCTAATGGCGTAAGGTTAAATACAGTGGCAAATGAGACATCCATGCTGTTTGGGTTTTGAGTGAAAATATACACATCGTATTATTTCTAATTTCGGTTAAAAAGAAATGCGAGATTAAGCAAAAGTTCAGCAGAAATGAGAAGTAGACCTTGTAACAGAAAATTATGGCTCAAGAGATTCTATTTTTCTCTTAATTACTTAACAAAACTGCCAAAACTAAACCCAACAAACAAAATACACTATAGCTTCCCATTTTATAACTTTTAATTTGTCAAATTTTCTTCAGATGGCACGTCTTTATCACAAAATTTGATGCAAAAATGCAATGGCTATGTTGTCATAACAGAAAACAAATGCAAACATGAAAGATACCCTCTGCCTTAACTAGCAAAACCATACAAGCCAGATTAAATTAGCAAAAGACAATCAACCATTTTAACATTAGTAGCAATCAACAATAATTTAGCCTTGTTTAACAAAAATCTCTTTTGCTTGGTAATAAAGCACATGAAAAATTTTATGCTACCTTGTTTTTCCTAAAATGTATACACAGAGCATACAAAATCATATATTTAGATGACTGATTTATGGAAGACTATGGATGAATATTTTATCATCTGTTGAATAGGAAAGTCAAAGGCTAGTCACACTTTTGTAGTTACATGTAAAAACTTATAGAGTAGCAAGTTAAAAACAAAGGGGGAGTTCTAAACTAGAATGTGGGTGCTTGAAAGGGCAGTAGTAGTAATTTATAATAATCACTGTTATTGTGCTCTTCCATGGGCCTGAAAGAAGAAACCAACACATTTAAAAGTAATATGCCCGAAGATGACCAAAACAAGATAGCTTACTCTGAACAAATTGTTCTTAAGAAATGCTGATCACTAAAATTTAGACTAACTCTTTGAACACTAACAAAAGTTTCACAAAAATTGAATGATAGTTACCATAAGCAACTAAATTAGATCGACTCTTTCAACACTATCATGGTCATTGGTTGTATGTTAATTTAATTACAATCTATGATTCATGGTTTTGAAATAACCTATAAGACATTAAAAGGAATATTGACATTTTAAATGAAAAATCCTACAGTGGAAGAAAGTGCGTTATTATGGAAGATGACTGAGACCAAAGTACAATATTGGATGTAAAAGAAAATTACCAAAAAAAAATACTTATAATAATTTCCATAGGTTCATTTTGCAAAAAATCATGCAAAATTTCATTAAAAAGCATAAACGTTTAATCGTGTCTTTAGCCATTTTCCACCAACACATGAATAGGTACTGTATGGAGAAAGTTGGAACTAAAAAGAGGCTTACAGCTTCCTTATTTACATTGACAATTTCTGATAGTGATATGTCTTTGCAAATCTTCTATCTTTTCTTTTGCTTTGTTGCATAACAAGCCATAAACAGAACAATTGCATAAAGAATTTATACCATAACTAATCACACTATAAAAAGCCCTAGAATTCTAGCATGCACGATCTAGCATAAGACAAAAATGTTTTTGGTCTCATCCCTTATTTACATTGATAATATCCAACATGCATGATCAAAGCTTCTATTGAGGTTAGACCATGTTGGAGGGGTTTAAAGGAATCATCAATTGAAATATAGATTTCACATAAATAAGAGATATTATAAGAAAATAGGAGAATAGTAAAATAAAAATAAAAAAGGGTTGAGAAAGAAAGAGAGATAATGAACAAGGTTTTGGGAACTGGTGGAAAGGAAAGAGAGAAACAAAAAAAAAAGAAAAAGAAAAAAAACCAAGAGGAAGATTCCTCCTTATTTGAATCTTTTTCTGTCTTCTTCAAGGTACTTGTCAACGTTTGATCTATGTTTATTTTAAGGTAGCAAACTCGTGCTTTGTGTATTTGTGATCATTTTAAAGTAAGAGAGAGAGAGAGAGAGAGAGAGAGAGAGAGAGAGAGAGAGAG
>JAHLGO010021109.1:4394869-4476155 GCA_020615895.1 Ceriops decandra
AGAGAGAGAGAGAGAGAGAGAGAGAGAGAGAGAGAGAGAGAGAGTACAATGAAAACAACCACATAAGATCTTAAATCCATGACTAAAAAAGATGAAAAACAAGGATGCAAATCAAAGCCATATTGATAAGGACCGCTATAAGTCTCACACTAAGTGGGGGTGAATCAGTGTGAGATATCTTTTTTTTACAAATTAATCAGGATTTAACCTTTGTGGCTTATTAGTAACGATGATCCCATTTTTAACTTTCTCCTTTATGTGACTATACAAATATAGATCAATGCACAAGCACCCAAGCACACCCGACAATTTTTACGTGGTTTACCCACAATGTGTGAGCCACATCCGTAGTGTGATAGGATCCCTCTTAAATCACACAATCCACTCTTGATATCAAGGGATATAGTTTGGTTATGGAAGGATCACTCCTTAACCACTTATAATGATCTCCCCATCAAGGAGTTGATCTCTCAATCACTCTAAGGGTATCCCACATTGTTTTTCAACAAATCTATCAAGAGTTTATGGAGAAACCTTTCCTGAAGAACAATTGCTTAATGTGTATAGTTTGCTAAAGCAAAATATGGATCTTCTCCTTCCTTCGCTGCCGGTATTATCTCACCTGCTGCTGGTGCTGCCTACGTGCTTCTGCTGCTATCCACGTGCGCTATTAATGCTGTTTGTACGTGTATGCATTGCCTCATTTGTCCATTGTTGTCTGTGTACACTAATAATGATGTCTATATGGGCTGCCATGTCTGTCTGCTATTGTCCACGTGCGCTGTTAATTTGTCTGTACACGCTGTTGTTGTTGTCCATGTGCTCTATGCCTGCTGTCTCTGCACGCTGTGCCTGTTGCTTATGTGCTCTGCTCATTCTATCCATGCACGTTGTTTGTGTTTGCTGTGTGCCCGTTGTCCATGCATACTGTGTGCCCACTATCTACGCTTGCTGTCCACCTGCGCTGTGAGCCCGCTGTCCCTGCTCGTTGTGTGCCTGTTGTCCGTCTTTATGCCTGTTGTATTTGCACGCTTTGCCCGCTATTTGTGCACTTTGCGCCTATTGTCTGCGCATGTCATGCACCTGCTGTCTGCATGCTCTAATCTAGCTGTCCACGTGCATTGTGCCTACTGTTTGCACAAGCTATGCCTGCCGTCCACACAAGCTATACCTGCTGTCCAATGCACATGCTATTCTCACTGTCCACACAAGCTACACCTACTGTCTGTGCTCTTGCTGTCTTTGCACCTACTGTCCGTACGCGTTGTGCATACTGTCCAAGTGCATTGTGGTTGCTATCCACACATGCTATTCCTGTTATCTGAGTGTGCTGCTCCTACTATTGGCTCGCACCGCTGCTATTGTTTGTTCGCATTGCTGCTACTTTCTCGAGCCAATGTTGCTCTCCCCATATGTTGCAGCTATTTTCTTGTGCCACTGTTGCTATCCTTGTGCACTGCAGTTGTCTTCTCTCATTGCTACTAGTTTGCTAGTTGATTCCCAGTCCTATTGCTGTAGATTCTAGAGGTTTGCTGGTTGATTCCTAGGCCTACTACTACACGTTCTAATTTTTTGCTTGATTCCCAGGTGTGCTTCCTTTACTTGGAAGCCTCTTGAGGTGCTACTGGTGGTGGTATACCCTCCTGGATGTGTAGGGACGTGCTGCTACTATTGGTATACCTTCCTAGATTTGTAGGAATGTGCTGTTAGTGCTAATATACCCTCATAGACCTATAGGGATGTCTGTAGGTGCTGGTACACCCTCATGGATGTGCAAGTACTTGCTACTAGTGCTAATATACCCTCTTGGATCTATAGGGATGTCTGCTATTGCTAGTATAACCTCCTGGACTTGTAGAGACGTTTGTTGTTGCTGGTATACCCTACTAGACGTGCAGGGATGTGTTGTTGGTGCTAGTATACCCTCCTGGACCTGCTGCTATTGTTGGGAAGTCTCCTGGACATGCTGCTGTTGCTGGGAAGCCTTCTGGATGTGCTACTAGTGTAAGGAGGCCTCCTGGAGGTGTTGCTGCTCTTTTCTTGACTGGTTGCCTTGCCTTCTTTCCTTGGTGGCTGCTGCACTCTCCTTGGCTAGTTGCCCCTTGCTTTCATTCTTCCTCTCCTTGGTCAACTATGTTACCTTCTTTCCTTAGTGGTTGCTACACTCTTTTTAGTTGGCTGCCTTGCCTTCATTCTTCCTCTTCTTGGCCGATTGCATCTTGCTTGGTGGTTGCCTCCTTTTTGCAGTTCACCTCTCTTTTTCCCTAGGTTTGCCGCTCACCTTTCTCTTTGGTTGGCACACTCAATTTTTTTTAGCACATACTCTTTTTGAAAGATGCATAGGGATATTTATAAAACTTTAAGATTAGGGCTACACAATCATCAACGATCATCGTTAATTCCCACATGTTACCCTACAATTAACAACTGAATTTTATTCCTAAAATTTAGGGTCAACTGTCAATGGTCAATAGTCAATCTTGACCATTAAAATTTAGGATCACGGTCAACGTTAACTCCTTAACACCAAGGTTGACTTGTCATTACCAGTTTCTCCCAATGACCTCATTACATTTTAATGACATTTATAATATCAAATCAACACATGTACTTATGTGATATGATGTTGATAATAAATCCAACATTAGTCATTAAAGATGGACTTAACAATCTCTCATTTTGGATTTGTTGGCAACACATTAAATCCAACCATGCACAACATCCCCTGCACAAAGTCATTTGATTCCCCTTAAAACATGCATCACTTGCTAATCCCTCTGTCTACTTCTCCCCCTTTATCCATCAAGCTACTCCCCTTTTTTATCAATACATACTCTCTTTGGATTTATGCAAAATATCTCTCCTTTTGACAACAAATCCAAAAAAAAAAAAAAAACAAAAGAGGGAAGGGGAGAGGGGTTAGAGAATACCTTAGCCTTTAGAGTGTGATTGAATACTTAAGTTTAGCCTCTTTTATCCAAGATGTCCCAATCTTCCATGCCACAAACAATTCTCATATTTAGTACTCATATAACATATGTTTTTGCTTTTGGAAACTTGATATAAGTTTCCATTTGTTCTTTCACCCTTAGTAAGAACAACACCATCTTTTAATCTCTTTACTGTGCAACCACTCTTGTTGAAAGTAACTTCATGTCCATCATCACATAATTGACTAACATTGATAAGATTATGTTTTAGCCCTTCAACATAAAGCCCTTTCTTTGATTTTAGCTTTTCTACACCAATTTTAGTAGCACTAATACCTTCAATCTTTAAGGCATCATCATTGCCAAATTTGACAGACCCTCCATCATATTTTGCTACTCCTTTCAACATCTTGGAGTCTCCTGTCATGTGTGAAGAGTAGAGACTATCTACGATCCATGGTTTTTCTTTGTTGGAAGCTTTTAAGGCTACTTCCACAACCATAGATGTTTCTTTTCCTCTTCTTCTTCTTTGGCCAAATATGGGAGGATGTGTAGGTGTGCTCCTTTCTACTCTTTAACTGAGCAACAATGGTTGGTGTGTTCTCCTTTACACTTCTTGACTGGGAAGAAATGTTAAGTAATCCTTAGCATGTGTCCAACCCTTTCACATCTTCCACAGATCTCTCCCAACAAATTAAACCTATTTCTTAGTGGAATATGACTTCTTTCCACTTAAGACTACCTCGTTTCTTGATAGAGTCTCCCCTTAGACTCTTGGCCTCACATTCCTCTTCATTGTAGGTCAAGTATTCTAACAAGCATTAGCCTTGTGCCTATACTTACCACAGCTCTAACAACATCCTTTGAATCTGAATTTTCTTCTTTCACCAAGTCCATATTTTCTATCTTCAACAATTAGTGTGGCAACCTTCTATCCATCTTTGATAGTTTGCCTCTTGTGGATGGAAGTCTCCACTGTGTTTTTCCTAACCCATTTTAACTTGGGTTGGTCTCTCTTATCCATCACGTCATTATGCTTGCTTTCGAGTACAAACATAATTTTCTTCTTTTTTTACCTTCTCACTTGGCTTCTCAATGTAGCCAAGTCTTTTCTTTCCCATGGAATGAGGTCTTTGATTGCTTAGACACTCATCCAACTTTTTGGTAGCATCCTCCTCGATGACACTTGCTAATGATGACTCTTTTTTCATTTCCATGGCTTGCATAAAACTTTCTTTATGCTTATTTAGCTTAGACTTGGCCTTGTGAAGCTTAGTTTGCAAAATCAGAACCTTTTGGTCTTGTGCAATCACCTTAGTGCTAAGATCTTTGTATATCTTGCCTTGCTCAACCTTAAGTACGATCAGCTCTTTAATCCTCTTCAAGTATTCCTCCCTTTTTGCTTTAAACTCCTTTTTCTTTCACTTGGAGATTAGATTTATCAACAAAAAAATTTTCATATAGCTTCTTGAGATGTTTTTTTACCTCTTTTTCTAGCTTGCTATTTTTTTGCAAACAAGTTCTCAACTCATTCTCAAGTTGCTGCAACAACTCATCATCTTCCTTTTCTATTGATTCCTCCTCACTTGAAGATTCTTTGTCATCATCTACTTGACCAACTAGTACATCCTTTGCAGCATCGTCATCAGAATCATCATCAATTTCTTCTATAGAATCCTTTTTATCCAACTTGCTCAAGTAATTTCTTTTGGATCTAAAGAATTACTTTTTCCCTTTGACACTTGAATTTCTAACTTTAGGATAATTGAATTTCTTTGTTCTCTACATTGGGGTAGGCTTATCATCATCATTATTGCTTGTTTCTATTCTCTTTGGGCAGTCCACAACAAAGTGCCTTATGTCTCTATAGTTAAAGCACTTCAAGGGTGGTTTTCCCTTGTACTTCCCTTTTCCTTTCCTTATATTATTGGTGATGTACGCCAAAACTTTATCTAGTTGAGGATCACCATCTTCTTCTCTAGAGCTACTATTGGATTCTTCTTTTCAGTCTTTAATCTTTAAATTTTTCATTGCCTTAAAGGTTAGCTCCTTCTCCACCTTAGACTTATTTTCTTCGTTCATTAGGGCTATTCTCATTTCATAAGCCACAAATATGCTGTGCAAGTCATTTAAGGGTGGCCTATCCAGATCTCTATCTTAAGCAAGGTCTTAAGTATTTTTCTTACCACAGTGACATCATGGATCTCTTCTTTATAGCCTTTGATGGAGCACATAATTTTGTTGACTCTGCAAATCTGGAGGAGCAGATTCAAAGACATAAAGATGCAGAATGATGAGATTATGAATGCATTCTTCATAACCTTGTCCCTTTCATAGATGTTCTTCAGTTTGTCCCAGATTTTCTTAGTTGTGTTGCACCCTATCACCTTAGTGAATTCTTTATCTGACAGGGAGGCGTATAAAGCATTTCTTTCCTTTCCATCACACTCTAAGTTCTTTCTATCAGTTGGCATCATAAGATCACCTTTAACAATAGGGATGAAGCCACTAATAGTAGATTCAAACACATCAAGACCAAGGGACATCAAATACGAGAGCATTCTATTTTTCCATAACTGATAATTCTATCCATCAAACATAAGAATGTCCTTTCTATTAACACTGTTTATACTATCCATGATCTCAAGCAATAGTAGAGATAAAAGCTTAGACAACAATGCATAAGTTCACTTGAAAGTAGAAAAATTGGATCAACAGAGGAACCAAGCTTTGATACCACTTGATGAGGATTGTCGTAGTTCTCACACTAAGAAAGGGGTAAATCAATGTGAGATATTCTCTTTTTACAAATTGATCTAGATTTAACCTCTATGATTTGTTAGTGCTGATAATCCAAATTTTATCTCTCTCTTTTATGTAAGCATGACTATACGAATATAAATCAATGCATAAGCACCCAACCACACATGACAATTTTTACGTGGCTCACCCACAATGTGTGAGCTATGTCTATGATGTGATAAGATCCTTTCTAGATCACATAATCCACTTTTGTTATTAAGGGATATAGTTTGGTTGTGGAAGGATCACTCCTTAACCACTTGTGAAAGGATCACTCATTAACCACTTATAATGATCTCCTAATCACTTTAAAGGTATCCCATCCTATTTTTCAACAAATCTATCAAGAGTTTATGAAAAGACATTTCCTAGATAACAATCCCTCAATGTGTACAATTTGCTAAAGTAGAATAAGGATCTTCTCCTTCATTGTCGGTGTAATCTTACCCGCTACTGATGCTGCCTATACGCTGTCGTTGCTGTCTGTATGCGCACACGTTGCTGCGTTTATCCACTGCTGTCTATGTGCATTGTTAATGCTGTCCTTATGCATTGTTGCTACTGTCCACGTGCTCTACGCATGCTATCCATGTGTGTTGTGCCCGCTGCTCACGAGCTCTGTGCCTGCTGTCCGCACTCTCTATGCCTATTGTCCACACTTTGTGCACCTATTGTCTGCGCTCTGTGCACCTACTGTCCGTGCTTTGTGCACCCACTGTCCACACTTGCTATGCGCTTGCTGTATGTGCATGCTGTGCCCGCTGTCTGCGTGCTCTGCACCTGCTGTCCCTTTGCGCTGTGCGCCCATTGTCTGCTTGTTTTGCACCAGCTGTCCACGCGCACTGCACCTGTTGTCCACATAAGCTGTGCTTGCTGTCTGCACGAGCTATACGTACTGTCCACGAGTGCTGTGCCTGCTGTTCGTGGACAGTGCTCCTACTGTCCTTAGGTCTCTAAACCTGTCGTTTGTGTGCACTGCAAGTGATGTTCGCACATACTGTTCCTGCTATCTGTGTATGCTGCTCCCACTATTGGCTCTCATCGTTGCTGCTATCTGTGCACTGCTGCTTTCTCATGCCGCCATTGCTATCCCCATGCACTACAGCTGTCTTCTCTCACCGCTACTGGTTTGCTGGTTGATTCCCAGACCTGCTACTGCACATTTTGATTTTTTGCTTGATTCTCAGGCATGCTTCTACCATTGGGATGCCTCCTGAGGTGCTGCTTGTGCTAGTATACCCTCCTAGACGTGCAGGATGTCCTGAGGTGTTGCTTGTGCTAGTATACCCTCCTAGACGTGCAGGATGTGCTGCTGTTATTGGTATACCCTTCTGGACCTACAAGAACATCTGCTACTACTAGTATACCCTCCTGAACATGTAGGGATATGCTGCTGGTGCTGGTATACTCTTTTGGACCTGTTGCTACTTCTAGGAAGTCTCTTGGACGTGCTACTACTGCTGGGAAGCCTCTTGGATGTGCTGTTAGTGTAGGGAGGCCTCTTAGATATACTGCTGCTCTCTTCTTGGGTGGCTGCCTTGCCTTTTTTCCTTGGTGGTTGTTGCACTATCCTTGGCTAGCTGCTGCTTCCTTTCTTTCTTCCTTTCCTTGGCTAGTAGCTATGTTGCCTTCTTTCCTTGGTGGCTTTTACACTCTCCTTGGCCGATTGCCTTGCCTTTTTTCTTCCTCTCCTTGGCCAGTTGAACCTTACTTGGTGGCTGCCTCCTCTTTACCGTTCACTTCTCTTTTTCCCTATGTTTGCTGCTCACCTTTCTCTTTGGCCTACTCTCTCAATTTTCTACAGCATACACCCTTCTTGCGAGACACATAAGATTATGTATAGAGCCTTAAGATTAGGGCTACATGATCATTAATAGTCATTATTAATTCCCACATATTGCCCTACATTCAATAGTTGGATTTGATTCCTAAAATTTAGAATCAATGGTTAACATTTACTTCTTAAAATTTAGGATCACGGTCAATATTGACTCCTCAAAGTCAGGGTTGACCTGTCATCACCGATTTCTCCTAATAACCTCACTATATCTCAATGACATTCATAATTCGAATCAACATATATAATTGAGTGAGATGATATTGACAACAAATGCAACATTAGCCATTAAAGATGGACTCAACACATATAAACAAACCTAAAGATCTTGAGCCATGGACTGGTTACCTTCAACTTTTGCCTTATGCAAAGCAATTCTAGAAAAACAACCCTATAATCATAATGAAATGGTCCAAAGATATCAAACACTACAAAACACCATTTTGCATTTAGGCAAACTTAGAAAAATAGAAAAAATAAAAAAAATAAAAGAGAGAAGTAAGCATAGTGACACATAAATTATCAAAGCTAAGAAGACAAAATAATAGTAGTCTAAAACTGAATAAAAAAATAACTTTCATTAATTGAGGCAAGTGTATTGTTCACCTTTTGAATTGTTGTCATAATTAAAAAGCAATGACTAACCCTGAGCAAGAATTAACAAAAAACAACAATAAACTTTTATATTTTCACTTCTGAATATCCACAAAATTTCTCCTACTAAATTCCTTTATGGGCTGTCAACTAAAGATACTAACTTGATTGATGTTTTAATTAAGTTCCTACTCCAAAATCCTCTAAAGAAAGCAATTAGGGGTGTAAAAATGCCACTACAATTAGAAAACTACGTAAAATTGGATACATTTAACTAAAGAACATACTGATCAATGACTTTTCCTGGAGTTTTTCATAGGAATATTTGCAAGCTTTAATAGTAATACTACTACTTGTGGCAATATGTTCTTTCAAGGGATGGCATATTCTTTCTAAAGTGGAAGCTTTCGATGTAACTAGAGGTTGTATAGTTATGGAATCACAAAAAGAAAAATTTTCTTTCTCTATAATAGCTTTAGAATTCCCAATCACATAATTTTTGCATGCCTCAATGATAGAACCCTAAGTGTGTAATCCTTTTGAATCAAAAGCAATAGGAGAAGCAAGTTTTCTCCTACGTCTAAAACTAATTTCCTGACTTGCTTTCCTTTGTATTTATATTGTCACCATTTTTAAGAAATCAACATGCTCTGCTAAATGCAATTTTAGTGTACCAGCAAATTTTAGGCTATCCTTTTGTGACTTTCTAGTGCATTTGGGAAGAGTGTTTGTAACCTAGAGTAAACCAAATGAATGCACACCAAGCAGGAACAATAGAGAAGTCTAAGTGACTATATGCATAGCAAAGAATAAATGAGTAAAGGCTCTAGGGTTCTTGATATTTACTAGAGAGATTTGGGATGTGAGAATATGAACAACTCTCTTAAAAAATTTCTCATTAATAGGAAACAGAGAAAGAAACTTCAAACTAGCCTGCCAATGACAAGTAAATTAGCATTTGACACTTGTTAAATCACAAAAACTTATGATCCTCTTAAGCACTTGCCTCATCATATTTCTTAGGACTTATTTTGTATAATGATGATGGTAGCAAAATCAATCCAAGCACATATAAGGAGCAAAATCATCAATGACTTCAACTGCAAGCATAATGATCGACCACAAAGAAGGAAACTAGATGCTTATAAGCCAAATATCACTTTAAAGAAACATTTATATGGTGAACATTCAACTAACATATGATCATTTTGTGAGCCATAAATGACTAATATGTTTAAATCTTTTTATAGAAAAAAAGTAGTGATAACATAATAGGTGTGAAGAGTAAAAATTTAAGGTGCGATCCATATAAATATGTAAATACAACAAAAGAATCCAATGCAATGCCAACTAGCTTATCCCACACACAATTCAAAAATACCTTTACCAGTGGAATTATCAAGTGAAAAGACTCTAGAGAAATATGTAAATCCCATCTTTTGGATAGCTAGAGAAAAGATTTTGTAGCAGCTAATATGATATGGGGCTTGTCTTTTGCACTGACCAAAAAAGTGAACAAAAGAAAAGCTCTCTTAGGTTGGAAGTATGAACAAACAAGAAATTCACAATTGAATATAAGGGTAGTACAATTTGAATTCATGATCTCCTAAAAATGAAAGATCTGATATCTTTAAGCTTTTTGGTTGAATGGCTTCTTCACAAACACATACAATTTTATATGTTTATTGGATATAGTCATCAAATTTTAGAACTATTATTCTCACCCATGCAATTACGCTCCCCAATAATAAAAAAGTAATAAAAATATATAGTAACTAAAATATATAGGTTGAAGAGTGATAAAATGTAGTAAATACACTCATAATGATTCAATCAAGAGTTTAAGGATTGTGCTAAAATTAAATTAAGAATAAGAAAATTTGATTCAATGTTCAACAAAAATGAAAATGAAAATCTAATATAGGAATCAATTTGCATTGAAAATTTAAAACTTAATGGCTAAAAGTCTTAATAGCTATGTGGGCATATCCATGATAACTAAAAAGTTATTTCTAAAACATGCCTCAAGATTATTCCATCAAAAGAACCACTACCTTGGAGCATCTTTAATAAAATATCTAATGAAATGAATAAATTGCCTCTGCACTTGAGATTCTCAATAAGGCAAAAAGCTCTTAGCATTTTCAGCGCGTAAATCTACAAAATGCAATATATCAAACTAACATGCTAGTCCATCAATGCTTTAAGACTACTATAGAAAGTGAAAATGCTAACCCATGCATAATTGAATCACCTTACAACATTTAAAGAATGTGGTAGATTACTGTACAATCACAAAGTTGAATTGCCTCACATGCACTACTCTCTTATTTCCTTGAGAACTTTTTTGAGTGAAAAAAAAAGGCTTATAAAACAAGCATGCTATAGAAACTTATATGAGATCCACCATCAGTAACAGAACCATAAAAGAACATTGAAAAGCACCATTGCAACTTGGCAACCAAACAAACCACTAGGATATTAGTTTTGCTAATATAACCTGTTCATTCTATATTCAATTTATATTATTGCACCTATAAGAAGAATGTGGTAGTACCAAAATTGACTAGTTTTCAATAGACTTCTAGCAAATCACCTAATATTCATAATTTTCTTGTTGTTTCATTTTAATGGCATCATAAAAAAAAAAAACAATGACTGATCAAGAACTGTCACAAATAACTCCACTATTAAGAGTGAAACGGTTGGTCAATCTCCATGTAAGAGACTTTTATTACATTTGCACTTTCTAACATCTTCCCCACAGATTGTTTGGAAAAAGACTAGGATAGACTCAAGATACTTCTTTCAAGAGTGTTTGCCTTTAACTTACAAGAATTGCTGCATTTAGAAGTTTCATAGTACAATGTTGAATCATTATTTTGTTCCACTCAATGAAAAAGATGTATGATAGTTAAGCTGCAAAATATTATAATCCATATTTTGCTAACACACATTACATGGAAAATTCAGAATGTATATGCTATCTTGTTATATTATGGCAGGACATAATAACACAATGATAAATGCACTATAGCTTGCTTCGCTTACTTGAAAATATTTTCCAATACAAATGAACTGATCTCATCATAATGAGTTTCAAACACTAAGACACAATGTTGCCTAATATAGCCCAAGGACTGTAAGATGGTTGGAATATTCCTCTCACCATGTAAAGAATCCATAAGTTCCTAAATGAGTAAGATAAGGAAAGCACATAAAGTTAAATAAACACTCCAAAATAAGGAACTCTTTACATTCTAGGAATAAGGTCTTATTAACAATGGTAAGCGTGTAAGTGGAAGATGTAGAGTGTGAAAGTGAGCCAAAATATAGCTCTTTGTAAGAAAGCACCATTAAAAAAATAAATTAACCAAGATATCATAAGTAAAGGCATGGCAAATCTGACTTGGATTTCTCACCCATACCTTCTAATTTTGTGGTAGATGCTTATACTTCAACTTTCCAACAAAAATTCAAAATTACAGTTGGTAATGGACTTATTTCTAACCATCTCCATTAACATTGGAAATTTGTTAAAAAAAGGTAGAAAAATGAGGCTTTCAAACACTAAGTTAAGCAAGAACCAAATGCAGTCCCCAAAATAGGAAGAAAATAGGAACATTAATTAAATATTGGGATTCTATCTCCATATTCCAATATGAATACAAGTTTAAAATCTCGTAGAAGCAGCAGGTATGAATAGCATTGCACAAGTGGATAAAGAAATGAATTTGACTAAAGCCATACAATGACAAAGAGATAGTGAAAACACATTTCACATGTTAGTTCCCTCAAGGCAGATTATAAAGTTAAAAGATCAAAATAATATGGTTATTCCATAAAGTGAACTACATAATGTCATTGTCAAGAATCCAATTGACTTTAGTCAGAACCCCATAAAAGCAATCTTGGTTTCTTATTTCATTCCAATTATATTAACAAATACAATTTTACAGCAAAACAGAACATCTCATCATAATTACAGATGTTATTATCATCTTTTAATGAAATTAAGGAAAATATAGTGAACAGTATTACTACCAAGATTGATCAAACCTAAAAACCTAGTTATGCCAAAGAGTAGCAGAGATGCAGCGAACAAAAAATTCATGTTAAAAAACAAAGTCATATTACAACAAGTACAAAAAATAAAAACACAGGTGGTTTATAGAAAATGCAAGAAAAGAACAAAGTAAATGAATTGAGTGACTTACACCAAAAAACACAAAAGTTGGGAAAGGTGGGATTTTCACACCTTACATAGGTTTGACAAAATGGACTCCTTCGAAGAATTTGCCAAAGAAGCAATTGTAGAAATAGCATGCTTGGCCTGAACATGCATTCCCTTTAGACATAATCTCTCTAACAAAGGATAAAAATTGCTGATATGAGAATTAAGAAATAAGGATGAAAATCAATTCAAAACCAAGGTAGAGAAAAAAAGGCAAATTTTAGGAATCAATTAAGCTATAATTCATAGCTCATTAAACAAGCAAATTCACTCTTAACTCCTTACCCTTCATCCATAACTTGCCATCTCCCTTTCTCCCCTTAAAACAAGGGGTAGGAAGAAGGACATGACCCTTAAATATTTAATTATGTGAGTCATGAATATAATTTGAGAAATAATCAAACTATCCCAAAGACCATTACTACAAAGAAAGACTTAGCCTTTGGCAAGAAACAATCTTGCCAAAGAAGATCAAGGACCTATCATCCTTATAAGATGTGCATAGTTGCTAAACAAATATTAAAAGGTTACATACCTATGACAAATAAATTACAGCATGCACAATTTTGTCAAGCAAAAAGCATAGGCACTGACATAAAAAGAAGTTATAAAATTCACTTGATTTCAATGGAAATATAAAGACCTATTTTTGCCAAGGCTTTAATAAGTATATAATTAATTAAATCCTTCTTATCTATAAGCTCCCATAACTGCTCTTTTGAACCTCTTAGAAGTGCAAGAAAAATATTGATTATAGCCTAAATAAGGAAACATGGAAGTTATTTCGATTAAACAAAATTTTGAAGAATAATGCAAACTTATTAGACTATCACCACAAAGAACTTGCTTATGGTTTAATGAGATACCACCATCAACTTCTTATAATGAATAGAATACTCAAAGGGAAATAACTCATTATTTCCTACCCAAATTTGACATTTTTTTTTCTAATTTCTTTAATGAAGACAAGACATACAAGTCATAATTTTAACACTCTTTCTAATTTAACTTTCTTCTAGAAATTGAAAACAACTTTAAAGGGTTTCATAATCAAAGATGCTAGCACACACTATGATTAACAACAAATATAAAGGATTTTACAAATAAATACACTACAATCAAACGTACTATTCAAAATATCCCACAATCAAGCATGCTAGTAGGCATAATGCATTATTAAATCAATACTACAAAGTTATAGTAAGTTAAGTCAGGCAACAACACAAGTTTCTTTGAGCAAACAAAAGATAAGGAACAAGTGTAGGGATCTTATAAGTGAGAAGATTATAGATTGCATACTATCAACAAGTACTTACTAAAACATACTTGCCTTAGAAAACAATTGCTCACACAAATGTCCAGTAGCCTTTAAGTTGTAATACTTGATGTCTTATGTGGGAAATGACAAAAATTTGTAAACCACTTTGAAACTTCTGATAATTCCCTCAAAAGTCAACACAACTTGACCTAAGTCATATTCTTACATAAAATTCCTTTTTTTCAGATGGCTTATGATTGATGTACTAGCTATAGATGAGTTAACTGCCTTATGACCCCAAATATAACAGAAATGTTCTGCATTTTTTGGCCATTAGCTCTCAAACCCCCTAAGGAAAAATGGTGATAACAAGATTAAAGTAATACAAATATGAAAGCACCAAACAATAGTTGTTCTTACTATAAGCAATTTGGCAGAAGAAGCCTCCAAATGCTCTTTTGGTAGTCCATTATTAGAAAGATTCTTTAGAATACAGTGGACATGCTCTAAATTAAATATATTAAATGAGCATTTTGAGAAGAGTAATTTTAGAAACTCAAAATGTAGATGGCTATCTCTTATCATCTTAAGAAAATTATCCTAAAAAAGAAACAATTGATATATAAAAAGAGATTAGAGAAGATTTGAATTAAAATTGTATAAGGCAGTGTATTACAACATTTAACAAGTGAAAACCAAAACAAGTTAATGAATTTAGTTCATTAGAATTATGAGCAATATGGTAAGGTACCCATATGAAAAACATGTCAAACCTACATCTACCTTAATTGGAACTACTAAGGCATGAATTGATAAGGACCTTGAGTCTCACACCAAGAGGGGGAAGGGGTGAATAAGTGTGAGATGTTTACTTTTTACAAATTTGTCTAAATTAAATCTCTATGACCTGTTAAAGTCTTTAAACCATTTTTATCTTACTTCTTTAAGTGAAAATGACTGTATGGATATCAAACAAGTGCAAGCACCTGAGAACACATTAAATTTTTATATGGTTTACCCATAATATGTAAGATATATCCACAGTGTAATAGGATAACTCTTAGATCACATGATCTACTCTTGTTATTAAGAGATACAGTTGATGCTATAGAAGGATCTCTCCTTAACCATTGTGGAAGGATCACTCCTTAATTACTTACAATGATCTCTTAATCACTCCAAGGGTGTCCTACCCTTTTTAAGAAGTACATAAAAAGGTTATAACAAAAAATTCCCTTATAAGGATCTCTCCATGTGCAATGGTTGTTATTGCAAAAAGCTAATCTTCTCCTTCCTCACTGCTAGTCTCTACTTAAGTTTTCTATCATTCTTTCCTTCTTCACTGCCAATCTTTGTTTAAGCTTAGCTGGTCTCTTTTTCTTCACCACTAATTTCATAGCTTTCTCTTTGTTGTGCTTTGTGCTCTCTCTTTTCCATGTTTCATAACTTTCTCTTTGTAGCTGCTGATCTTAACTCTCTGCCAGTTCTAAACTCTCAGTTGCTCACACTTTCTATTGGTTCTTAACTCTCAGTCGCTCACACTTTTTGTTGGTTCTTAACTCTTAGTTGCTCACACTTTTTGCTAATTCTAAACTCTTACCTTTGCCAGTCTCAGCTCTCTACCTCTGTTGGGTTTCTCTTTACCTCTACCAAGTTTCTCTCTTATGTTTGTAGAGTTCCTTTTTACCTCTACTAGGTTTCTCTCTTGCCTTTATAAGGTTTGTCTCATACCATTGTAGAGTTTCTCTCTCGCCTCTATAGTAATCCTTTCCTACTTTTGCTGGATCTCTCCTTTACAAGTTCTTAATTCTATAGGTTCTTAACTCTGCAAGTTCTCTCATCTGTAGATTCTTTCCACTATAAGTTCTCTCCTCTATAAGTTCTCTCCTCTATAGGTTCTCTCTGCTACAAGTTCTCTCCTTTATAGGTTCTCTTCTTTATAGGTTCTCAACTCTCTATAGGTTTTCTCTTTTGTAGGTTCTCAACTCTCAGAGGTTTTTTCTTTTTTGTTGCTAGAGTTTTTTCTTTTTTGCTACTAGAGACCTTTTCTTTTCTACTATTGGATGCTTTGTTTTTTTTTTGCTGAAGGCTTTTTCTTTTCTATTACTGGATCCTTTTTCTTTTTTATCACTAGTTTTTTCTACTTCTTTATAGCTCTCTCCCTTACATCTTCTCCTTCTGTTGTGCATTGTCTTTACTGTGCTCTCTTTCTACCATGCATTTTCTTTCTCTTTCTATTGTGTCCCTTTCTTTCTCTTTTTGTCGTGGCCTTTTTTTTTTTCTTTCTCCTGTTGCCTCTCTTTTCTTTTCAATCTTTTGGGCACACCTCTCTTAGTAGCTAAGTTTAGGGTTGCCTTACCATCAATGATGAAAAGAAGGTGTGTCCATATAGCTAAAATAGAAAAGAAAAGAGAAGCAACAATCATTATATAAAATGTAGTGAAGTGAATTGTGTTCATAGATACAATATTATATAATTTTGGACCCTATTATCAACAGTTAGCATTGATTTCTTGAATTTATGGTTGCCTTACCATCAACGGTTAGCATTGATTCCATATATTTAAGGGCAACGGTCAGCATTAACTCCTTGAATTTAAGGTTAATGGTCAGCATTGACCAATTGAATTGAGTGTCAATGGTCAACGTTGACTCTACCCAGCAAGTGACTTGTAGTGCCACTGTTAAATGTAATGCTAGAGGCAACAAATGTCACTTTGTTTATAGCCAAAACACCACTAGCAATTTGAATTAACTCGTCATTTTTGGTAGCGTAAGGTGGGGCTAGTAGCATCCTAATGTCGACCTTGCTTTCTCTCCTTATTCTCGTCACATTCCACCAACGTAGTCTTCCTTAACCCTTGAATAACTTAATTGCCAACACTTTGTAAATGCAGTAAACTCATTTCAAAGGCACTCATAAATCAAGTAAACAAAGACAAATATATGAGATGCTATTAACAATAAATCCAACATTAGCCATTAAAGATGGGCTCAACATGAATTCACAAAAATAAAGCTCTAAGTAGTGAAAAAACAATAGGTAATACATGATGCCTAAACTAAGCTCCTTTAGTTCAGTTTTAGGCTTGTCAAATACATTATTTTTTTATGTCAAAATTTTCAATCCAACACATAACTTGTTTCCAATATAAGAATAACAAAAAATTATATAAAATGCAATGAAGTGAATTATATTCACTGATACCCACCTTGACAACAATCATTTATGTGTGCTTAGGCTACTTATCTATTAGAATAACTTCCTCATCATACAAGAAGGCCTGCTTAATTAATTTGTATTTAGTTTATCCTTTTTTCAAGCATAGAATGCTCATTATAGGTTTAATTTTGGCATTTTTAAGCATTGATTGAACTTTAAGTAAACTAAAGTAAAGGGTAGCAAGCAATGTGCTAATGAAACTTAAAAAAAACTTTTCCCAGTACAATAATGCTTAAAGAAACCCAATCACCATTGTCCTACATGACAAACCGTCTTTATCTTCTCTTATTTTATTTCTTAATGATAACATAAGAACTAAACACTTCTCCTTGATGATGAAAGCAAGGCCTCTTACATAACATGAGAATAGGGTTCACTCCATATAGGAAATAATAATCTCCAAACAATAAATACTCACCTAATTAATTTGGAAAAGAAAAAAGAACATTAATAAAAAAAATTCACTCTAGTTATTTAAGCCTTAAAAATTATCCTTTGATTCAACAATATCTCTAGTTCATTAAAGATTGTCTTTCATGTGGTTCAATTTATGAAAGGACTCTTCTGCTTTTGAAGGATCTAGAAAGAATGCTGACATTTTCACAAATAGCTTTTTAAGTCACTCTTGCACTTACTCTAGAGTTAGTTTCCTATGATACATATTTGCATATATTCATTAAGGGCAACCAACAAAAAATAATCACATTAGACCTTACCTTTGTGCATATGTCACTACCAAACCTCAAAAATATTTTACAACAATCTCATGGTCCACAAATTAAAGCAAATGCTTCAAGCTAAAAATTCAATAGAGAAAAATACGTGTCATGCAAACAAAATACCAATCACATTAACAAATACCATAAGATATATAAGCTTAATCTCATAATGCAGCATCAAAAGAGTGCAGGAAAACCAGGATTACACAGTTCTCTGAGAAAAACATGTCAGGTTTGGCCACTTGAAAATGCACCATTGTTCAAAGCATGCATGATAGGATCATGCAATAGTCTATATATTATGGGACTAAGGTATGTGTCTAAGCACCCTTGTAATACTTGAACCCTTTTTTTGTAATTTTCCTCCCTTCAAGCATTGATTTGCTTTACACTTTATTCTATCTAATATTTCATATTTCTGTACACCTTTTAAGCTAGAAATTCACAAAAATAAGTAAAGTGTTAATCTTATGATTAAGTAACATTTGGAAAAAAGATTGTGTAAAATTAGAAAAGTTTCAACTATTTATTTAGATTGGTGTATGGTTGTACAAGAAAAAGGAAATCTTTAGTCATACTCATTCGTAAAAGCAAAGTTACTAAAATCAAAGACTAAATCTCAATTTAGATTTTTGAGACAAGTTAAGCAAATGCAAATTCTATACTGCTGATGTGAACTTATCCCTCTTAGATCAATAAATTATCCATGCTTAATTAACAATGACAATTCCTTAATATTTAATTAAAAGACTAAAAATAAGAAATCACATGAAGATGCCATGCTTATAAAAGTTCAACTCTTTTTGTCACAATTTTCATCACAACAAAACTAAGAACAATTAATACAAGTGAACTATGTAGAAGAGCTTTACAAACCATGAAACTAGATTTAACTAATGTCAATACTAGTCAATAAAATAATAAATAGCATAGCAACAAATTAAACATGTATATATTTTGTCCATTAACCATAGATCACACATCATCATTTACAAAGGCCTAGAGTTTTACCTTTTGTTTCTTCCTTAAGGCTAAATAAGCCTGCATTTCCATTTGCAACCTGAAACACATAGACCAAGTTAAAAAAAAAAAAAAAACTATTTCTATGATAATAAGAACCAACATGAATACCTTTTTTTTAAAGACAAAATTAAGTTTAATGCCTTTATGTGTAGAGGAGTTAATAAAGAAAAGAAATGGATCCAATGCCTTATCCTCTCCTTAATAAAGAGATTAGCTAGAAACAAATCCTCCGCAAGGATAACTTCCACATTTTGGGACCTAAAGGACATTTACAAAGATAACATTGGGTGCCATAAATCCTAAATTAGAGAGGAATCAATAAAAAAATGGGAAGAACAAACCTAAACTCCTTAGAATCCTTTATACAACACAATATTAATACTTTACATGGAATCTCTTCAAGGTGGTCACTTATAATCATATGGCCTTTAGAACATCTTATACAATACTTTTGATAAACCTCTATCAACTTCTGTAAAGCCTTCTTTCTAACAAATATCTATAAGATATTTGGAAGTTAAACAATCTTAGGATTAAAAAAAATTAATAAGTATAACAAGTTAATTAAGATAAAGGATCACAAATGTCTGAACAATATCATTTTATCCCTAAGCCTTTTGGTAGCTTTTGATATCAGTTCAAGTGGAAATAATTTTAAGTTAGACCTGGCAAGATCGCAAACTACATCTATTGCTTGCACCCTTACTTTGTTATCAAAATCCAACAATCAGCCTTCAAGGGCAAATGCTCATTGACAAAGGAAAAGATATTTTGAAAATTTTAAAAAATAAGAGTCACTTTAAATGAAATAGATGATTTGTTCACTAAATGACTTACCAAGAAGTTCCAATGATTCTTTCCCATAGGGATTAAAGATGAAGCAAGCTTTGGCGTAACATATAACACTAACTCTAACCTCCATAGATTTGTCAAATAATGTATTCTTAAACTCTATAAAAACATTTTGATAAATTTGTGCAATGTGGGATTTAAGCAGTGCAAGGAGCTTTCCAATTAACTTAATAGCTTTTATTTGAACATTAACCTAATTAGTCTACAAATTGAGATATAGTGCAACTTCTATGAGGATAACTTATTACAAGTGCAAAGGAATGCTTGAAACAACATTTTGAGAAACTAAATAAAAAAGAAAAAAAATACTAAAATGTTGTAAGATGATAGCTAAGAATTGTATACTGTTTAAATGGTTATTGTGATAATATTGACCATAAAAAGTTAAGAGAGTTTCCATACTAGTAATTCTTAAGTCAAGCTAGGAATGATAGCAAGAAGCATTTGAGGAGCACACTTAAAAAATTTTAAATAGGATATCATGGTAGAATTCTTTGAGCTCAATCTAAACAAAATCTTTATTTAGAGAACAAGATGTTAAAAAACCACAAATAAAGGGCTCAAGGATTTTTGCACAATTCTGAGTGACAAAAATAGCAAGCTGAAGAGCAACAAAAGTTACAACTTGTCCAGAAAAGCAAGAAAATAAGGTGAGCTAGAATTCTTAAAAGGATACTATAGCTATTGCATGAGGAGAAAAACAATTTGGAAAATCAAACCAAATGGAGTTTTGTACCACCAAAAAACATGTTAAATCAATGATAAGTGAATGAAATACTTACAAGCTTCCAAATTAACAAGAGATTTTGACATTTTTTAAGCCTTACTAAATAAGAGGAGTAACATAAAGATAAACTGAAGCATCAATTCCAAAAGCTCAAATTGGTAAATGTAGAAGCCAAAAATTACATTCTCCACACAATTTCATATTCATTCTTTAAAGTAGGTGAAAAAGATGTTTACCACAGAGATAGATCTTATTAAACCCATCTTTGATGACTAGATTTGGATTTGTTGTCAATACCATATCACACAGTTATATGTATGAATTTGATGTTATGAATGCTGTTGAGACATAATGAGGTCATTGGGAGAAAACAGTAATGACAAGTTAACCCTAGCGTTGAGTAGTCAATGTTAACCATTGATCCTAAATTTTAGGGGTTAAGATTAATTGTTGATCATTAATCATAGACCCTAAATTTTAGGAAGTCAATGTTGACCAATAATCCTAAATTTTAGGAATCAAATACGGTTGTTGATTGTAGTGTAATATGTGGGAATTAACAATGATTGTTGATAATCGTGTAGCCCTAATCCCAAGGCTCTATAAATACCCCTAGGCATCTTGAATGAAATGGGGGTGTGTTGTAGAAAATTGAGGGAGCTGGCCAAAAAGAGGTGAATGGCAAACCTAAAGCCAAAAGGAAAAGTGAACGGCAAGAGAGGAGGCAGTCATGAAGCAAGGTGTAATTGGCCAAGAAGGAGAGAAAGGGGTAGCAAGGTAGCTAGCCAAGGAGAGGAAAGAAAGAAGGCAAGGTAACTAGCCAAGGAGAGTGTAGCAACCACCAAGGAAAGAAGGCAAGGCAATTGGCCAAGGAAAGGAAGAAAGAAGGCAAGGCAACCGACCAAGGGGAAAGATAAAAATTGGATCATTGGCTCTAAGAAGCCACAGAGGTTAAATCCAGATCAATTTGTAAAAAGAGGATATCTCATATTGATTCACTCCTCTTTCAGTGTGAGACCTACAACGGTCCTCATCAAGTGGTATCAAAGTTGGTTCCTTTATTGATCCAATTTTTTTACTTTAAAGTGAAGTTGTGTATTATTGTGTGAACTTTTATCTCTATTGCTGCTTAAGATCATGGATAGCACGAATAGTATTAATAGCAAGGGCATCCCTACGTTTACTAGACAGAACTATTAGTTATAGAAGAATAGGATGCTCCCATATTTGAAGAACCTTGGTCTTGATGTATTTGAGTTTACTGTTAGTGGCTTCATGCTTATTACTAAAGGTGATCCTATGATGCTAGCTGATAAAAAGGACTTAGAGTGTGATGGAAAGGTGAGAAATGCCTTATATGCCTTCTTATCAAATAAAGAATTTACCAGCTAAGCAAATCTGGGATAAACTGAAGAATATCTATAAAGGAGACAAGGTTGAGAAGGAAGCCAAGTTACAAATCTAAAGGAGTAGATTCAAAGACATAAGGATGCATTCTTCATAAGAGTCAACAAAATTGTGTGCTCTATCAAAAGCTATGAAGAGGAAATTGATGATGCCACTGTGGTAAGGAAAGTAGTCATAACCTTACCAAAAACTTCTAATGCCAAAGTCTCTTCCATAGAAGATAAAGATTTGGATAGACTACCTTTAGATGATCTGTATAGCATATTGGTGGCTTATGAAATGAGAATAAACCTAAGGCGAAAAAGGAGCTGACTTTCAAGGCAATGAAGAAGTTAAAAATTAAAGACCAAATAGAGGAGTTCGACAGCAGCTCTGAGGAAGAAAATGGTGATACTTAACTTGATGAAGTTATGGCATACATCACCAAGAACATGAGAAAAGGAAAAGGGAAGTATAAGGGAAAATTACCCTTGAAGTGCTTTAGCTATGCAGGCATAGGGCACTTTGCCTGAGACTACCTAAAGAGAATAGAAGCAAGCAGTGATGATGCTGATAAGCCTACCCCAAGATGGAGAATAAAGAAATCCAGTTGTCTTAAAGCTGAAAATTCAAGTGCCAAAGAGAAAAAGTAATTCTTTAGATCCAAAAGAAGAAATTATTTGAGCAACTTGGATAAAGAGCATTCTAAAGAAGAAGTTAATGATGATTCTGAAGATGATGCTGCAAAGAATATGCTAGTTGCTCAAGCAAATAATGATCAAGAATCTTCAAGTTATGAGGAATCAATAGAAGAGGAAAAGTAGTTGCTGCAACATCTTAAGAATGAGTTGAGACCTTGTTTTTGCAAAATTAGCAGGCTTGAAAAAGAGGTAAAGCACCTCAAGAGGCTGTATGAAAATTTTGTTGTTGATAAATCTAATCTTTAGGTGAAAGAAAAGGAGTTTAAAGCAAAAGAGGATGAGTACTTGAAGAGGATTGACAAGATGATTGTACTTGAGATAGAGCAAGGCAAGATACATAAAGACTAAGGTGATTGCACAAGAGCAAGAGGGCCTCATTTTGGAAGCCAAGCTTCACAAGGTTAAGTTTAAGCTAAAAAAAGCATGAAGAAAGCTTTTATGTAGACCATAGAAATGAAAGGAGAGTCATTATTAGCAAGTGCCATCAAGGAGGATGCTACCAAAAAGTTGGATGAGTGTCTATGCAATCAAAGATCTTATTCCATAGGAAAGAAAAGACATGGCTACATTAAGAAGCTGAGTGAGAAGGTAGAAGAAAATAAGAAGATTGTGTTTGTACCCAAAGGCAAGCACAATGACATGATGGAGAAGAGAGACCAAACCAAGTCAAAATGGGTTAGGAAAGATATGGTGGAGACTCCTAACCAAAGGAGACAGGTTGCCATAGATAGAGAGAAGGCTGCCACATCAGTTACTAAAGAAAGAAAACATGGACTTGGTAAGAGAAGTAAATCTAGGTTCAAAGGATTTTGCTAGAGTTATGGTAAGTATGGGCATAAGGCTAATACTTGTTGGAACATTCAGCCTATAATTAAGAGAAGTGAGAGGCAAAAGTCTTGAGGGAGACTTTACCAAGAAAGGAGGCAATCTCAGGTGAAGAAGTCATATTTCATTAAGAAATAGGTTTGATTTGCTAGGAGAAATTTGTGGAAGATGTGAAAAGGTTGGACACACTACTAAGGATTGCTTGACATTACTGCCTAGTTAAGGATGCAAAAAAAAAAACACTTACACAAGCTCCACAATAAAGCTAAAGAAGAAGAAGAGGAAGACAAACATTTATGGTTGTGGAAGTAGCCTTAAAAGCTTACAAGAAAGAAAAGCCATAGATATTGGATGGTGTTTGCTTTCACATATGATAGGAGACTCCAAAATGTTCAAGGATGTAATAAAATATGATTGAGGGTTCATCAGATTTGGCAATGATGGTGTCTTAAGGATTAAAGGTATTAATACTATTGAACTTAGTGTAGAAAAATTTAAATCAAAGAAAGTGCTTTATGTTAAAGGGCTAAAACTCAATCTCATCAGTGTTAGATAGCGTTGCAATGATAGACATAAAGTTACTTTCAACAAGATTGGTTGCACAGTAAAGAAACTAAAATATGGTGTTGTGCTTACTAAAGGGAAAGAACAAATGAAAACTTATACCAAGTTTCTAGAAGTAAAAACACATGGTATGTAAACACCAAAGACGAGAATGTGCTGTGGTATTAGATTGGGACATCTTAGACAAAAGAGGTTGAACTTAAGTATTCAGCCACCCCTTAGAGGCTAAGGTATACATCCAACCCCTCTCCCTTTCCCTTTTCTATTATTCTTTGGATTTATTTTCAAAGGGGGAGATATTTTTCATAAATCCAAAAGGAGTATATATTGATAAAAAGGGGGAGTACTTGATGGATAAAGGGGGAGAAGCAAAAAGGGGAAGTTAAAACTGATTAAGGGAGATGCATGTTTCAGAGAGATCTGTGAGTGATAATGTGTAGGGGATGTTATGCATGGTTGGATTAGATTTAATATGTTGCCAATAAATCCAAAGGGGGAGATTGTTGAGCCCATCTTTAATAGTTAGTGTTAGATTTGTTGTCAACACCATCTCACATAGATATATGTGTTGATTTGATGTTGTGAATGTTGTTGAGATGTAATGAGGTCATTAGGAGAAAACAGTGATGACAAGTCAACCTTGACATTAAGAAGTCAATGTTAACCGTTAATCTTAAATTTTACGGTTCAAGATTGACCTTGACTATTGACTATTTACCCTAAATTTTACGAAGTCAATGTTGACCATTAACCCTAAATTTTAGGAATAAAAAATGATTGTTGATTATAGGGCAATGTTGACCTTGACTATTGACTATTTACCCTAAATTTTACGAAGTCAATGTTGACCATTAACCCTAAATTTTAGGAATAAAAAATGATTGTTGATTATAGGGCAACGTGTGGGAATTAACAATGATCGATGATGACCGTATAGCACTAATCCTAAGGCTTTATAACCACCCCTAGGCATCTTGAAAGAAGTAGGGGTGTGCTGTAAGAAATTGAGAGAGTCGACCAAAGAGAGGTGAACGACAAACCTAAAGCCAAAAGGAAAGGTGAATGACAAGAAAAAAGGCAGCATAATGTCACGGAGTTAGGCTCGAATCATGCTTTAGATGTGCTAACCCGTGTAGCACTTACTCAATCTTGCGAGAGAAGATGCTAAGTAAGCCTTGGATAGTTTGAGTGAATTATCAAAAGACGTGTGAGAGGCAAGAGAACGAATTGAAAGAACTTGAGAGAACGAAAGAGAGAGAGCACAAGAGAGCTTTGCAAGTGAACTTATATTAAGAAAGGATTTGTGCTATACAAATGAGAAGTGTTACCTATTTATACAGCTCTAAAGAAAGTCCTAGAAAGGAATATTCTTGGCATATGCAAAGATTATTTTAGATAAAGAATATTATAGGTATATACATGGATTATTCTATATATGATCCTTTCCAGAATTCTCTAGGCAATTATGGCACATTTTGCACGCTTCTGGGACCTTCCATAATAGCAAATGGGCCGAGCAGCCCTTAGAGGTTTGGGTCTTGGCCCAAATTTGCACCTTAGGGATATATGAATGGGCCAGATCAATGTATCCTTATGACATCCTTCCCCACTTAATCCTGCGACATCTTTGTCACATTTTTAGCCTTAAATTACTGAATGTGATCGGTAAATCGCCAAAGCTGGTCTTCTCATTCCCAACTAGCCTCGTGGTCTGGCAAAGCTTTCTATTTCACTAAGTACTCGGTATAGTTGGGAACTTCTCTTCTCCAGATCACTCGGTTAGCAAGGATGCATTCCACCTCCTTGTTGAATTTGGTGACCACAGCCGTTGGTGCATGCTTTGACTCGTTTCGGACTGAATCCTCTTCATTTCTGTAGAAAGGCTTCAGAAGATTTACATGAAAATAGTTGTGGATCTTCAACTTTGAAGGGAGTTGGACTTGATAGGTGGCCTTCCCCACACACTTGATGATAGGAAACGACCTTTCATACTTCCGTACCAAGTTGCCTTTATGTACCTTGCATAAAGACTTGAATTGGTTGGGCAACAACTTCACCATCATCATGTCTCTCGTAGTGTAGTCCTTTGGGCGTCGCTTGGTGTCAACCCATCTCTTCATCTTTTTGGCTGCTTTGTCAAGGCAAGCCTTTGTTATGTCCACTTCCTCATGCTGTTCCTTTGTAAACTTGAAAGCAGATGGGTTGTTGCCAGTGTAAGGAAAGGCAGTAGCACTTGGTGTTAGCTGTTACTGTCCTAGGACATTCTTAAATGAGCTTTTGGATGTGGTCTTGCTTCTCTGAAAGTTGTATGAGAATTGAGTAGCATCGCTCAATCTCCTTAGTGAGCACTGACATAGTGCCTTAGGTATTGTTCGAGCAAGGCATTGACTCACTCAGTTTGCCTATTACTTTGAGGATGGAAGCTTGTCGAGAAGTTCAGCGTAGTTCCTAGAAACTTGAATAGCTCACGCCAAAATTTGCTTGTAAAGTGGGGATCTTTATCATTGATTATGCTCTTTGGCACTCCCCATAGCTTTACTATGTTCTTGAAGGATAAGCGAGTGGCTTCATCCACCTTGCAATCAACAGGGGCTAGAATGAAAGTGCCATACTTGCTAAACTGATCAACTAGCACCATGATGCTTCCATATCCTTCGGAGTTTGGTAGAGCCACAATAAAGTCCATTGAGACACTTTCCCAAGGCCTTTCGGGAGTGGGCAGTGGCTCAAGTAGGTTGGCTAGTGGATGTTGTTCTACCTTGTCTTGTTGGCAAACTAAGTAAGTTCACACATAGGCCTTGACATCTGTATGCATATGCAGCCAAAATAATGTTGTTGGACAAGAGCAAGGGTTCGTGCCACACCTGGGTAACCAGCCTATAGCGAATCGTGGCATTCCTTGAGTCTTCCCCTCGCTAGCCAATCTCAATAGATTGTTGGCCAGTTTGTCTTGTCTAGTATCTTCCTTGATTCATTCAAGGAGGTTGCTTATAGGGGTACTAGTAGCAAGAGCAGCTAGTTCCGCCTTCCTACTCAGCGCATTAACAACAACATTGGCTTGACCTGACTTATATTATAGTGTGTAATCGAATTCTACAAGGAAGTCTTGCCAACGAGCTTACTTGGGGCTGAGTTTCTTCTGAGTTTGGAAGTAGCTCGTAGTAACATTGTCGGTCATGATCACGAACTTACTTCCAAGGAGATAGTGACTCTAAGTGGCAAGCAGTGGATGACAACAGTCATCTCCTTGTCCTGGATGGTATACTGTCTCTCCATATCATTCAACTTGTGACTTTCATAGGCAATGGGATGCCTATCCTGCATCAAGACTCCTCCAATGGCAAAGTCTGATGCATCAGTGTGGACTTCAAAAGGCTTTTCGTAGTCCAATAACACCATAACAGGTTCTTCAGAGATTGCTTGCTTCAATCTCTTGAAGGAAGCTTGGCATTTCTCTGTCTAATGCCAAGTGTGGTTCTTTTTCAGTAGGTCGGTCAAGGGTACAGCTACGGCCAAGTATCCCTTGATGAACTGACGATAGTAGTTGACAAGTCCTAGGAAGGATCACAATTCCAAGACTTTGGTTAAAGGCTACCATTGTTGGATGACTCGCACCTTTGCTGGATCCATTAAAAGTTTACCATCCTTGATTCGATGACCAATGAAGTCCACCTCTTGTTTGGCAAACAAGCATTTTCCTTCTTGACAAATAACTCATTTTCCCATAAAGCTTGGAAGACTTGCTTGAGGTGCTCAACATGCTCCTCAAGTATGTTGCTATATACCACAATATCATCCAAATACACTACCACGAATTTGTCAAGGAAAGGATGTAATACCTTGTTCATGAGTGTGCAGAAGGTGGCTGGTGCATTGGTGAGGCCAAATGGCATGCCAAGAACTTGAATACTCTATAGTGTGTCACATAGGTCGTCTTTGGCTCATCACCTTGTGCTATGCGAGTTTAGTAGTAATCTGATTGGAACTCCAGCTTGGTGAAGTACCTTGCCTTCCCGAGTTGGTCGAAAAGATCAGCTATCAAGGGGATGGGATACTTGTTCTTAATAGTGACCTTATTCAAGGCTTGGTAGTCAATACACATGCGAAGCGATCCATCCTTCTTCTTTTGGAAGAGGACTGGGGCACTAAATGGACCTTTTGAAGGTCGAATGTAGCTTGAATCGATCAAATCATAGAGCTGCTTCCTCAATTCAGTGAGCTTCGAGGGTACCATGCGATAAGGTGCCATCATAGGAGGGTTAACACCAGGTTCCAACTCAATGTGGTGATCCACATCTTTCTTTGGTGGAAGCTTCTTTGGCAATTTAGAAGGCATCACGTCCTTGAACTTGTTAAGGATAGCCTAAATTGGTTACGATAATGCAGGAGTTAGTGCTATTACGGCTTCCTCGCTGCTTAACTCTCTTATGGTAGTGACATAGCCAGAACCCGACTCGAGACCCCACTTGAATTGTACTTGAAGAGGATTAAGGAGTTGATTGTACTTAAGGTAGCGTGAATAGCAGTTGTAGTGCGTGTGGACAATAGTAGGGCACACAGATAGCGGCAATGGCGCGAGCAAACAGTAGTAGTGCATATGGATAGCAGCAGTGCATATGGATAGCAGCAGTGGTGTGAGTAGATAGCAACAGCACGTGTGGTCAGTAGGCGTAGCATGTGTAGATAGTAGCAACGCGTTTAGGAGGCTATACTAACAAGTGTAGCACATCCAATAACAAAATCAGCAAGAGCAGTGTGCATGAACAACATTAGCAATGCGTGTGGACAGCATTAGTAGTGTACATAAACAGCCACAGCAGCACATGTGGACAACAAGAGTAGCACACATAAACAGTAGTAGCAATGCATGTGGATGGCATTAGCAGCATGCGTGAATAGCAACAGCAATATGTACAGACAGCATTAGCATTGCATGCAAGTAGCATCAACAGCAAGTGAGGCAACACTGGTAGTGAAGGAAGGAGAAGATCCATATTCTAATTTAGCAATCTATACACATTGAGTGATTGTCCTCCAAGAAAGGTTTTACTATAAACTCTTGATAAATTTGTTGAAAAATAGGGTGGGATACCCTTGGAGTGATTAGGAGATCCTTATAAGTGGTTAAGGAGTAGTCCTTCCATAAGTGGTGAAAGAGTGATCCTTTCATAACGATATTGAATCCCTTGAGAGCAAAAGTGGATTGTGTCATTTAGGAGGGATCTTATCACACCGTGGATGTAGCTTACACATTGTGTGCGAACCATGTGTTGATAGGTGCTTGCACATTGATTTTTTAGTCATACGGTCATACTTACATAAAGGAGAAAAATAAAAATTAGATCATCAACTCTAACAAGCTACAAAGGTTAAATCCAAATCGATTTGTAAAAAGTATATATCTCATACTGATTCAGCTCTCCTTTTAATGTAAGACCTAAACTAGTCCTCATCAAGTGGTATCCGAGTGGGTTCCTTTATTGATCCAATTTTTTTTTGCCTTGAATTAAAGTTGTGTATTGCTGTGTAAGTTTTTATCTCACATGCTTCTTAAGATCATGGATAACATGAACAGTGTTAACAACAAGGGCATCCCTACTTTTAAAGGACAAAATTATTAGTTGTGGAAGAATAGAATGCTCCTATATCTAATATCCCTTGGTCTTAATGTGTTTGAGTCTGCTATTAGTGGCTTCATCCCTATTGCTGAAGGTAATCCTATGACACTGATTGATATGAAGAATTTAAAGTGTGATGGAAAGGTGAAAAATTCCTTATATGCCTCCTTGTTAGATAAAGAATTCACTAAGGTGATGGGGTGCAACACAACCAAACAAATCTAGGACAAACTAAAGAACAATATGAAGGAAGCCAAGCTACAAATTTGAAGGAGCATATTTGAAGACATAAAGATATAGAATGATGAGATTGTGGATACATTCTTCACAAGAGTCAATGAAATCATGTACTCCATCAGAGGATATGGAAGGGAGATCCACAATGCTACTGTGGTAAGGAAAATACTCAGAACCTTATTGGAACCTTACAATGCCAAAGCCTCTTCCATAGAAAATAACGATTTGGATAGGTTGCCTTTAGATAACCTATACAGCATATTGGTGGCTTATGAAATAAGAATAGCCCCAATAAAGAAAGAAAAAAAGTCTAAGGTGGAGAAGGAACTAGCCTTCAAAGCAATGAAGAAGTTGAAGATTAAAGACCAAGAAGAGGAAATCGATAGCAGCTCTAAAGAAGAAGATGGTGATATTAAGCTAGATGAAGTCATGGCATACATCACTAGGAACTTGAGGAAAGGAAAAGGGAAGTAGAAGGGAAAATTACCCTTGAAGTGCTTTAAGTGTGGAGCAATTGGGCACTTTGTCATGGCTTGCCCAAAAAGAAGAGAAACAAATAGTGAGGATGATGATGAGTTGGTCCTAAGTAAGAGAACAAAGCAATCTAGCTACTTTAAAGCTTCCCTCTTACCTCTGCAAGGTTTCTCTTCTGCCACTGTTGGGTTTCACTTTGCTAGTTTTTGTAGCTTTCTAGCTCTCTTCACCTATTTTTGCAGCTCTTTTTGCTTGTTTTTGCAACTCTCTTTACCTATTTTTGCAGCTCTCTTTCCCTGTTTTATGTAGCTCATGTTTATGTAGCTCTTTTTACTTGTTTCTACAGTTCTTTTTGTCTATTTATACAACTTTTCTCTATAGCTTTTTCTACTTATTTTTGTTCTTTTTTAGAAGCTCTCTCTGCCTATTTTTGTAACTCTTTCTACCTATCTCTATAACTCTTTCTCTACAGCTTTCTCTTCTATAGGTTTTTTCCTGTGTAGCTCTCTTCTGCAGGTTCTCTTCTCTATAAGTTTTCTCCTTTGTAGGTTCTTTCCTTCGTAGGTTCTCTCTTTCTTTCTACCACTGCTGTTGTCTCTCCTCTATAGGTTCTCTCTTCTATAGGTTCTTTACTCTATAGGTTTTCTCTTCTTTAGGTTCTCTCATCTACAAGTTCTCTCTTTTGTAGGTTCTCTACTTTGCAAGTTCTCTCCCCCACAGGTTCTTTCCTTTACAGGTTCTCTCCTTCTTTCTGTCACTGTTACTTTTTCTTTTATGTTGTTAAAAGCCCTTTTTTTTTTTTTGGCTACTTGATTCCTCTGCCATTTTGTCTACTTGTTTTCTCTATCCCTTATGTTCTCTACACTTTTTGTCTCTCTCTATCGTGCCCTAGCTCTCTTTTGGTAGTTGTATGGATATTTTTAAGCCTTGAGTTTAGGATTTTCGTACAATCCATTATCAGCATTGATTCCCAAGGGTTGCCCTACAATCAATGGTCAGCATTGATTCCTTGAATTTAGAGTCAACGATCAATATGACTCCTTGAATTTAGGGTCAATGGTCAACATTGACTCATACCTAGCAAGTGACTTGCAGTGCCACTACTAAATGCAATGCCAGAGACAACAATTAGTGCTTTCATTATAGCCAAAACACCACCAGTAATTTAAATCAACTCGTCATTTTTGGTAATGCAAGGTGGGGCTAGTAGTATCCTGATTTCACTTGTGCTTTCTTTCCTTATTCTCATCACATTCGACCAACACCATCTTCTTTAACCCTTGAATGAATCAGCTACCAGTACTTTGTAAATGTAGCAAACACATCTCAATGACACTCATAACATCAAATCAACAGGAACAAATGTATAAGATGTTGTTGATATCCAACATTAGCCATTAAAGATAGGCTCAACAATCTCCCCCTTTGGATTTGTTAGCAACACATTAAATCCAAAAATCAGCAATTAAGCACAAGTAGTAACTTTTGATATTCACAGCTCCCCCTGAAATATGCATCTCCCTTTTAGCATGTGGGCATGATACCAACTGGAAACAACCTTAATTTTTAACTCCCATTTTTTTCTGCTTCTCTCTTTTTATTTGATTATCCTCTTTGGATTTATCAAGCCTAGTGAAGATCATCTTAGGTCTCACACTAAGAAGGGGGTGAATCAGTGTGAGATATGCGCTTTTTACAAATTGATTCGGATTTAACTTCTGTGGCTTGTTAGAGTTGATGATCCAATTTTTATTTTTCTCCTTTATATGAGCACCTTAGAACACACGACAATTTTTATGTGGTTTACCAACAATGTGTGTGCTATGTCCATAGTGTGATAGGATCCCTCCTAAATTACACAAACCATTCTTGCTCTTAAGGGATACAATAATGTTGTGGAAGGATCACTCGTTCACTATTTAGGAAAGACCAATCCTTAACCACTTACAAAAATCTCCTGATCACTTCAAGGGTATCTCACCCTATTTTCCCACAAATTTATCAAGAGTTGATGGTAAAACCATTCTTGGAGAATGATCACTTAATGTGAAAAAACTGCTAAAGCATAATATGGATCTTTTCCTTCCTTTGTTGCTAGTGTTGTCTCACCCATTGTCAGTATTGCCCAAATGGGATGCTAATGCAGTCTGTACACATTGGCATTATTGTCCACGCGCATTGCTAATGTTGTCTGCATGTGCTGTCATTATTATTTGTGTGCACTGCACCTATTGTTCGTGGATGGTGCTGCTACTGTTTATGCGCGCACACATTGCTAATGTTGTTTGTACGCACTACTGCTGCTGTCCATGCACACTACTAATGTTGTCCTTATGTGCTACTGCTGTCTATGTACATTAATTCTATTGTTTGCATGTGTAACTATCTCTATCCACTTGCACTACTACTACTGTCTGCATGCACTCCACATGCACTACTCCTATTGTCAGCATGCACTGTGACTACTCACTGCACACACTGTTCCTACTGTTTGCACTACTGCTACTATCCACACCTATTATTCCTGCTATTCAATAGTGTTACTGTTATCTACTCGCGCTACTATTATTATCCACCTATGCTGTTGCTATCAGCTCGCATTGCTATTATCTACTTATGCCACTATTGCTATCTGCAAGGGCTATTATTATTCACACACACTGTAGTTGTCTTCTTACGCCACTACTGCTACCCTATGCACTACAGTTGTCTTCTCACACGGCTGTAGCTATCCATGCACGTTGCAATTGTCTTCTTGTGCTGTTGCCGCTTTACCTCTTACCAATTGCTGCTCCACCCGTCTTTCTTTCCTCCTTGGCTAGTTGCACCTTACTACTTCTCCTTAGTGACTGTTGCACTCTCTTTGGCCAGCTACCTTGTTGCCTCTCCTTAGTGGTTGCTATAGTTTTCTTGGCCAACTGCCTTGCCCTCTTTCTTTCTCTTCTTGGCTGACTACCTTACTACCTCTCCTTGCCTTTAGGTATGCCATTCTCTCTCTTTTGGCTGGCTCTCTCAAAATTCTACAACACACCCCCTTTTTGTATGATGCATAAGGGTATTTATATAGCCTTGAGATTGAGGTTACACAATGATCAACGGTCATCATTAATTCTTACATGTTACCTTACAATTAATGACCATATTTGAGCCCTAAAATTTAGGGTCAATGGTCAATGGTCAATCTTGACCCCTAAAATTTAAGGTCATAGTCAACATTGACTCCTCAACGCCAAGGTTGACCTGTCATCACCGGTTTCTCCCAATGATCTCACTACATCTCAACGACATTCATAATATCAAATCAACACATATAACCATGTGAGATGGTGTTGACAATAAATCTAATATTTTCCATCAAAGATGTGCTCAACAATCTTCCCCTTTAGATTTGTTGGCAACACATTAAATCCAACATTGCACATATAACAATTGTCAACATTTACTGTTCCCTTTGCATTATCATTCATAGCTCCCCTTAAAACATACATCTCTCTTAACTTGGTTTAAATCCCTTTTTTTGCTTCTCCCCCTTTATCCATCAAGCTACTCCCCCTTTTTATCAATATATACTCTCTTTGGATTTATGCAAAATATCACCCCTTTTGTTAACAAATCCATAGAATAACAAAAAAGGGAATGGGAAAGGGGTTGGTACCTCAGCTTCTTTTGTTCAAGATGTTTTAGTTTTGTATGCCACAACAAATTCTTATCTTTAGTGCTCATGTAGCATGTGTTCTTGCTTTTGGAAACTTGGTATAAATTTCCATTTGTTCTTTCACCCTTAGTAAGGACAACACCATCTTTTAGTCTCTTTACTATGCAACCACTCTTGTTGAATGTAACTTTTTGTCCTTCATCACAAAGCTGGCTAACAATAATGAGATTGTGTTTTAACCCTTCAACATAAATCACTTTTTTTTATTTTAGTTTTTTTGCACCAATTTTAGTAGAACCAATACCTTTAATCTCTATCATTGCAAAATATGACTGATCCTTCATCATATTTTACTACTTCCTTGAACATCTTGGAGTTTCTTATCATATGTAAAGAGCAAAAACTATCCAAGATCCATGGATTTTCTTTCTTGGAAGCTTTTAAGGCTACTTCCACAACCTTAGATGTTTTTCATCCTCTTCTTCTTCTTTAGCCAAATGTAGGAGCATGTGTAGGTGTTCTCCTTTGCACTCTTTGACCGGGCAACAATGTTTAGCCAAATATGGGAGCATGTGTAGGTGTTCTCTTTTGCACTCTTTGACCGAGTAGTATTGTCAAACAATCCTCAACAATGTGTCTAGCCTTTTCTTATCTTCCATAGATTTCTTCCAACACATCGAATCTGTTCCTCAGTGGATATTACTTCTTTCCATTTGATTCCTCATTACTTGAAGAGTCTTGATCATCATTTGCTTGAGCAACAAGCACATCCTTTACAACCTCATCATCAAAATCATCATCAATTTCTTCTTCAAAATCCTCTTCATCTAGCTTGCTCAGAAAACTCCTTCTTTTGGATATAAAAAATTTCTTTTTTCCTTTAGCACCTGAATTTCTAGGTTTAAAGTAGCTAGATTGCTTTGTCCTCCTCCTTAGGATTGGCTCATCATCATCCTTACTATTTGTTTCTCTTTTCTTTGGGTAGTTTATGGCAAAGTGCCCAATTGCTCCACAGCTAAAGCACTTTAAGGGTAGGTTTCTCTTGTACTTCCCTTTTCCGTTCCTCATATTATTGGTGATGAATGTCATGACCTTATCCAGCTTAATATCGCCATCTTCTTCTCCAAAGTTGTTGATAGATTCTTGTTCTTGGTCTTTAATCCTTAACTTTTTTATTACCTTGAAGGCTAACTTCTTCTCCACCTTAGACAGCTTTTCTTTCTTCATTAGGGCTATTCTCATTTCATAAGCTACCAATATGCTGTGGAGGTCATCTAAGGGCAGCCTATCCAGATCTTTATCTTCTATAAAAGAGACTTTGGTGTTATAAGCTTTCGACAAGGTTGTAAGTATTTTTTTTACCATAGTAGTATCGTGGATCTCATTTCTATAGCTTTTGATAGAGCATAAAATTTTGTTGACTCTTGTTAAGAATGAATCTATAGTCTTATCATTCTGTATCTTTATGTCTTTAAATCTACTCCTTCAGATTTGTAGCTTGGCTTCCTTCATAACCTTGTCTTTTTCATAAATGTTCTTCAATTTGTCCTAGATTTGTTTGGTTGTGCTATACCCTATCATCTTGATGAATTTTATATTTGACAAAGAGGCATATAAGGCATTTCTCCCCTTTCCATCATACTCCAAATTCTTCTTGTTAATCGACATCATAAGATCACCTTTAGTAATAAGGATAAAGCCATTAACAACAAACTCAAACACATCAAAACCAAGGGACATTAGATATGGAAGAATTCTAATCTTCCATAACTAACAATTTTATCCATCAAAAGTAGGGATGCCCTTGTTACTAACATTATTCATGTTATCCATGATCTCAAGAAGTAGTAGAGATAAAAACTCACACAACAATACACAACTTCAATTCAAGGCATAAAAATTAGATCAACAGAGGAACTTAGTTCTGATACCACTTGATGAAAACTATTTTAGGTCTTATATTAAGAGGGGTAAATTTGTTTGAGATATGCACCTTTTACAAATCGAACTGAATTTAACCTCTGTAACTTGTTAGAGCAAATGATCTAATTTTTATTTTTCTCTTTTATGTGAGTGCAACCATATGATTAAAAAATTAATATGCAAGCACCCAAGAACTCATGACAATTTTTACGTGGTTCACCCACAATGTGTGAGTTATGTACATGATGTGATAGAATTCCTTATAAATTACACAATCCACTCTTGCTATCAAGGGATACAATAGTGTTGTGGAAGGATTACTCCTTAACCACTTACAATCTCCCGATCACTCCAAGGGTACCACCTTATTTTTCAACAAATTTATCAAGAGTTTATGGTAAAACCTTTCTTGGAGAATGATCACTCAATATGTGCAAACTGTTAAAGTAGAATATGGATCTTCTCCTTCCTTTGCTACCAGTGTTGTCTCACCCGCTATCGGTGTTGCTTGCACACGATGCTAATGTTGTCTGTATGCATTACCATTGCTATTTGCATGCATTGCTAATGCTGTCCACATGTGCTGCCATTGCTGTTTGTGTGCATTGCTCTTGCTGTCCATGTGTGGTGCCGTTGTTATCAGTGCATGCTACTAATGCTGTCTATGTGTGTTGCTAATACTATCCACACGTGCTGCTATTGTTGTCCACAAGCGCTGCTCCTCTTATTCGCACGAGCAGCTGTTGCTATCCACTTGTGTTACTACTACTATTTGCACGCACTGCTCCTACTGTTCGCATGCATTACAACTGCTTACTGCACTCGCTATTCTTGCTGTCCACGTCTACTGCTCCTGTTGTCTGTGCACACTACTGCTTCTGTCCACACGTGCTAAGGCTACTATTCACATGTTTTGTTCTTGCTATCCGAGTGCCCTACTACTATCTACTTTTGCTGCTATTCATGTGTGTTGCAATTGTCTTCTTGTGCCACTGTTGCTATCTCTGCACATTGTAACTGTTTTCTTGCACCACTACTGCTACCCCCATGCGCTGTAGTTATCTTCTCGCACCGTTGCTGCTATCCGCGCACATTGCAGTTGTCTTCTCAACCTCTATTACTTCACCTCCTACTAGCTGCTACCTTGGTGGTTTGTTAGTGCGGGTGGCTGCCTTTATGGTTTTTATTGAAGTAGATGGCTGCCTTGGTGGTGTTTGCTAATACGGGTGGCTAGCTACCTTGCTCTCTTTCTTTCCTCTTTTGTTGGCTACACCTTGCTACTTCTCTTTGGTGGTTGCTGCACTCTCCTTGCTCGACTATCTTGCTACCTCTCCTTGGTGGCTGCTGCACTAACTTTGGCTAGCTACCTTGCCTTTTTTTCTTTCTCTCCTTGGTTTGTTGCCTTGCTACCTCTCCTTGCCTTTTGGTTTGTCATTCTCTCTCCTTTGGTCGACTCTCTCAAAATTCTGTAGCACACTCCCTTCCTGCAAGACCCATAGTGGTATTTAGTTTAGGGCTACATGATGATCAACAATTCAACAATCATCATTAATTCCTATATGTTACCCTACAATTAACAGTTAGATTTGAGTCCTAAAATTTGGGGTCAATGGTTAACATTGACTTCCTAAAATTTAATGTCAATGGTCAACAATCAATGGTCAATCTTAACCTTTAAAATTTAGGGTCATGATCAACATTGACTCCTCAATGCTAGGGTTGATCAACACCAGTTTCTCCCAATGACCTCACTACATCTTAACAGCATTCACAACATCAAATCAACACATATAACTATGTGATATGGTGTTGACAACAAATCCAACATTAGCTATCAAAGATGGGCTCAACAAAGCTACTCCTCTTTTTGATCAATATATACTCTATTTGTATTTAACTATCTTTCCTTTTAATAACAAATCCAAAGAATAATAAAAAAGGGAAAGCAATAGGGGTTAAAGGCATACCTCAACATCTAAAGGGTGGCTAAACATATAAATTTATCCTCAACTTTTGGGCCATTTCTCTTGATAGAGGTTTGGTGAATATATCTGAATGAATGAGCTCCAATCGATTCTTTGTTTAAATCTCCACATTTTTATGGGTAGCATTCACCATTTTCCTTTTTTTGACAAGTACTACAAATGGTATTTCTTTCTCTTCTCAACTTGGGTACATATTTCATAGTTTTATTTTTGGACAATTTGTTCAGCTTTTTTTGTCCAAGATGTCCTAATCTCCTATGCCACAATAAATTCTCATCTTTAGTGCTCATGTAGCATGTGTTTTTGTTGTTGAAAACTTAGTATAAGTTTCCATTTATTCTTTCTCCCTTTATAAGAATAGCAACATCACTTAATCTTTTTACCATGTAGCCACTCTTGCTGAAAGTAACTTCATGCCCATCACACAAAGTTAGCTAACACTGATTAGATTGTGTTTTAGCCCTTCAACATAAAGCACTTCCTTTGATTTTAGATTTTTTGCACCAATTTCAATAGCACCAACACCTTTAAACTTTAAAGCACCATCATTGCTAAATGTGACTAACCCTTTATCATAATTTTCTACTTCTTTTAACACTTTGGAGTCTCTTGCCATATGTGAAGAGCAACCACTATTCAGGATTCATGGCTTTTCTTTTTTTGGAAGCTTTTAAGGCTACTTCCACAACCATAGTCATTTCCCTTCCTCTTCATCTTCTTTAGCAAAACATAGGAGCATATGTAATTGTTCTCCTTTGCATTCTTTGACCGAGTAGTAATGTCAAGCATTCCTTAGCAGTATGTCTAGCCTTGAATGTAGCGTCAATAGTTAACATTGACTCATACCCAACAAGTGACTTGCAGTGTTATTATAAACGCAATGCTAGAGGTAGCAATTAGTACCTTTTTTACAACCAAAACACCACCAGCAATCTTAATCAACTTGTTGTTTTTGGCAGCATAAGGTAGGGCTGGTAGCATCCTAATTTTAACCCTTCTTTCATTCTTGTCACATTCTATTAACACCGTCTTCCTTAACCCTTGAATGATCAACTACCAACACTTTGCAAATGCAACAAACATATCTCAACGACACTCATAAGATCAAATCAACAAGGACAAATGTATAAGATGTTGTTAACAACAAATCCAACATTAGTCATCAAAATGGGCTCAACAATCACTTTTTTTTTATTTGGTTATGTTTGGTTTAAAATTCTTGTCATTGGAATTAAGATTTCAATTATTACCACCTAATTAGTGACTATAATATTGCATTTTAATTTACTAAAATGTATTATAGGTGTTTAGTTTAAGGGCATTCCAAATCATGCATTGGATTAACCTTAACAGAATTAATGGTTAACTTTTTTTTATTCATTCTATTAGTACATGCTCCTAACAAATAGGAAAATGAATTTTCCATTTAATTAGACGCAAGCTCCATATAACTACCCTAGTTGATTTTATATAGTTTGAGCTAGATAGCAAGAAAACTATAGAAGGGGAGAACTTGAGACTTACTCTTCTTCTTTTTTTTTTTTTTGGTGCATCAAAAATGAATTTAAGAGTTATCCATGAAATGAAACATCCTAAAGCAAATGGTTCATTAAAGTGATTAGAACAAACAGAAGAATGCTCAAATGGGTTGAAGGGTCATTTCCATTTTAGCTACCTTAAAGTCATGTTCTGATCAATCAAAGACTAACGTATGTAGGTAGGATTTATGGGTCTTCTCTTGCCACACCCTAGATGAATCATTGCTTTAAACTATGCTTTTTTGCTTTTTTTTTTAAGGTAGCAAACCTGTGCTTTGTGTCATTGTGTTCATTTTAAAGTAGAGGAGAGAGAGAGAGAGCTAAGCTACAGAGGAAAGTAGAAGGCTTGAGCAAGAGAGAAAAAATTAAAATTGGGAAAACCATTTGGACCCTTTTGAACATCAAAGCTTTTATTTGTCTGGCTTTAATTCTTTTGGTCTATTAATGGGCTAGAAAACCAATATTATTAAGATCATGAGATTAGGCCACACAAGCCTATTTGAACTTAATGACAATCCTACCCATTAAGGGTTATCACAAAATTAAAATTTCACAATGATTTAATTACACCCTAAATTGCCAACTCATTTTAAATTCAAAATAGTAACATATAAAGTAATAATTATTCAAAAGATATTTCTCAATACCTAGAATAGAAAAATAAGTTAATTGAATGACTACAAAAAGTTTACCAAGGGAAGGAAGTACTCCATCATGAAACTCTTTGCTCCCCTTCTTTACCAAGCTTTGGAAAGTTCCTTTAGGTAGACTATTGGTAGTAGAGGCTGCATTGCTACAACACAAAATATACAAGCTAATATGGAGAGAAGTATAGCTAAAAATTTTTCAAAAGAAAAAAGAAATTCAAATTATCATGGATGCATATTGCCAAGAAATAACTGATGCTAATAATGGTCAAGACCTACCTTTTCCAAACCCCTTTCCCAACCAACCAAATGCCCTCATAAAGGGATTAAGAAAGCATGTGCTAGCCTTTTGTATGACTAATCAATATATGGGGAATGAAATATTGAATGATATTATTCATCTAAGAATCAATCAAAAGAATAATAGGGCTAAAAATATGGAAAAAAGCAATGGGCAAGATGACAACTAAGTAATCATTAAGTTTTATAAGTGGTGAACTCTTGCCCATTTAGACAAGCATTAATAGAAGCCAATTGGTTAGCCAACATTCTTCAAGTTCAAAATTGTAAAAGACCTTATGAATGTTGATATATCATCCAAAGGGATCGAAATCTATTAAGCCCATCTTTGATGGCTAATGTTAGATTTGTTGTTAATATCATCTCACATGGTTATATATGTTGATTTGATATTATAAATGTCATTGAGATGTAGTGATGTCATTGGAGAAATTGGTGATAATAGGTTAACCCTGGCGTTGAAGAGTCAACGTTGACTGTGATCCTAAATTTTAGGGGTCAAGATTGACTATTGACCATTGACCCTAAATTTTAGGAAGTCAATGTTGACCATTAACCCTAAATTTTAGAAATTAAATATGGTCATTGATTGTAGGGCAACATGTGGGAATTAACTGATTGTAGGGCAACATGTGGGAATTAACAATGATTGATCGTGTACCCCTAATCTCAAGACTTTATAAATACCCATATATGTCTTGCAAGAAGGGTGTGTGCTATAGAAAATTGAGAGAGTCGGCCAAAAAGAGAGGTAAGTGACAAACCTAGGGAAAAAGATAGGTGAATGGAAAAGTGGAGGTCGCCACCAAGCAAGGTGCAACTAGCCAAAGAAAGGAGGAAAGAAGGCAAGACAGCTGACCAAGTAGAGTGCAGTAGCCACCAAGGAGAAGAAGAAAGAAGGCAAGGCAATCAGCCAAGGAGAGTGCAACAGCCACCAAGGAAAAAAGGCAAGGCAATCAGCCAAGAAGAGAGCAGCAGTAGGTCCAAAAGGGTGTACCAGCACCAGCAGCACGTTCTTGCACATCTAGAAAAGTATACCAGTAGCAGCAGCATGTCCCTGTATGTCTAAGAGGGTATACCAGCACTAGCAGCACCTCAAGAGGCTTCCCAGCAACAAAAGCATGCCCTAGAATCAAGCAAAAAAAATCAGAAGGTGCAGTAGTAGGTCTGGGAATCAACCAAGAAAAAAGATGTTACAGCGCACTGGGTGAGCAATAGTGGCATGATAAAGTAGTAATAGCACACACGGACAAACTGCAGTGGTACGAGCCAATAGCAAGAGTAGCACGCCCAGATAGTAGGAACAATATGTGCAGATAGTAGTAGCAACTTGTGTAGACGGTAAGCATAATTTGTGTGGACAGCAAGTGTAGCTAGTGCAAACAGTGGGCATATCTTGTGTGGACAGCAGGTAAAGAGTGTGGATTGCAGGCACACAGTGAGCGTGGATAGTGCGCAGATAGTGCATGCGTATAGCAGGCATAGAGCACACAAACAATAGGCACAGCATGCATGGACAGCCAATGCAGAGTGCAGACTGTGAGCATAGCGCATGCGAATAGCAAGCATTAAGAGCACAGCGCACGTGGATAGCAAGCACTAAGAGTGCAGAGAGCAACCACAATGCACACGAACAGCAAGTGCAGAGAGCACAGATAACAAGTGCAATGAGTGTGGACACTAGCCACAGTGCGCATAGATAGCAAGCACAGAAAGTGCAAACAGCAGGAGTAATGTGTGCGGACAACAAGCACAACGTGTGTGAACACCAAGTACAATGCACACAAACAGTAGATGCAGCGTGTTCGGACAGCAGGCACAGCGCATGTGGACAGCAAGCAGTAACAACAACATGTGCAGACAACATTAATAGCACACCTGGAGAACAACAGATAGATGTGACAACTTATACAGACCACATTAGCATCGCATGCTGACAGTAGCGGTAATGCGTACAGATAGCAGCGCGCATGGACAGCAGCTTGCAGCAGCGTGTGTCAACAATGATAGTAGAACATGTAGGTAATAGTAGCAATAGGTCTAGCAACTTATAGTAACAAGAGGAGAAAGCATACCTAGTAGAAGGTCCAATAGCTTGCAGTAGCAGAGGAGGAAATGTACCTAGCAGTAACTCCAGTAGCTTGCAGTAGCAGAGGAGGAAATGTACCTAGCAGTAAGTCCAGTAGCTTGTAGCAATCAAGGAGAAAGAGCGCCCAATAGTAGGCTTGGTAGCTTGCAGCAGCTGAGGAGAAAACATGCCCGACAACAAAGGAAAGATCTTGCCAAGGTAGCAAGTGAGACAGCACTACCATTGAGTGAGACAACACTAGTAGTGAACGAAGGAGAAGATCTATATTCTGCTCTAAAAGTCTATACATATTGAGTAATCATTCTCTAAGAAAGGTTTTTCCATAAACTCTTGATAATTTGTTGAACAATAGGGTGGGATACCCTTAGAGTGATTGGGAGATCATTATAAGTGGTTAAAGAGTCATCCTTCCACAAGCAGTTAAGGAGTCATTCGTCCACAATCAAATTGTATCCCTTGATAACAAGAGTGGATTATATGATTTAGGAGAAATCTTATCACACTGTGGACATAGCTCACACATTGTGGGTAAACCACGTAAAAATTGTCATGTGTGCTTGGGTACTTGTCCATTGATTTATATTTATATTGTTGCGCTGACATAAAGAAGAAAGATAAAAATTGGATCATTGTCTCTAACAAGTCATAGATGTTACATCCAAATTGATTTGTAAAAAGTGCATATCTCACACTAATTCACCCCCTTCTCAGTGCGAGACCTAAAACAGTCCTCATCAAAATCTAATCCCACTTCTCTTAAAATTGGAAAAAACAAAGTCAAATTACATACATTGGGAAAAGGGGGGAAAAGAAATCTGAAAAAAAAAAAAAGAATATATAAGTGCAACCTTTTGAAAACTAATGGAAACAAAGGGTCAAAATCTAGAATCTTAGCCACTAGATTTGAAACTAAAATAATAAGATAAACAAAGAACCTAAACTAAAGAAGGAATGCAGTAAACTACCATACTCTAATTTAAGAATCACAATTAGGATGTATAATAGTAACATGCTTGAAAACTTAGGCACTACCAATAACTCACAAATTACTTGATTGAAAAGTGTTTGACTCTTCTTCCAAAACAATCTGCTAACATCATCAAAAGACAATTAAGGATAAAGGGAAAACCAAAGAGACATATGGATGTAGTCAAGAAATAGCATTAATGACTAAAGTCGTACAATCAAACCAATGAAAAGGAATATAGCTTGACAAAGAGTACAATGAAAACAACCATATATCCTAAATCCACGACTAAAAAAGATAAAGAACAAGGATGCAAATCAAAGCCACATAAACAAACCTAAAGATCGTGAGCCATGGATTGGTTACCTTTACCTTTTGCCTCATGCAAAGCAGTTTTAGAAAAAAAACCCTATAATCATAATAAAATGGTCCAAAGATATCAAACATCACAAAACACCATTTTGCATTTAGGAAAACTTAGAAAAATAGAAAAAAATAAAAACAATAAAAGAGAGAAGTAAGCTTAGTGTCACGGAGTTAGGCTTGGACGTGTTTTAGATGTGCTAACCCATGCGGCACTTAGACAATCTTGGGAGAGAAGATGCTAAGTAAGCCTTGAAGAGTCTGAGTGAACCAGCGGAAGACTTATGGGAGGCAAGCAACCGAACTAGAAGAACTTGAAAGAGATAGAGAGATAGAGAGAGCACAAGAGCTTTGCAAGTGAACTTGTATTGAAAGGATGCGTGCTTTACAAATGAAATGAGTAGCTTATTTATACAACTTAAAAGAAGGACCTAAAAAGGAATATGCTTTGGCATATGTTATGACTATTCTAGATAAGGAATATTCTAGGTATATACATGGATCATTCTAGATATGATCCGTTCCAGAATTCTCTTAGTCAATTGTGGGCTTCTAGGACCTTTTGTAGCAAATGGGTTGGCAGCCCTTAGAGGTTTTTGGGTCTTGGCCTTAGAGGTTTAGGTCTTGGCCCGAATTTGCACCTTAAGGATACATGAGTGGGTCGGATCAATGTATTCTTGTGACATCCTCCCCCACTTAATTCTGCGACGTCCTCGTCACATTTTCAGCCTTAAATTACCGAATGTGATGACCAAATTGCCAAAGCTGGTCTTCTTGTTCCCAACTAGCCTTGTGGTCTAGGAGAGCCTTCCATTTCACTAAGTACTCGATATAGTTGGGAACTCCCCTTCTTAGGATCACTTGATCAACAAGGATGCATTCCACCTCCTTTTTGAATTTGGTGACAATAGCCATTGGTGCATTCTTTGACTCGTTTCGGCTTGGATCCTTTTCGTCTCAATAGAAAGGCTTTAGAAGACTTACATGGAAAACGTTGTGGATCTTCAGCTTTGGAGGGAGTTGGAGTTGATAGGCGGCCTTCCCTACACGCTTGATGATAGGAAATGGCCCTTCGTACTTCTGTACCAAGCCCTTGTGTACCTTGTGTAGAGACTTGAACTGGTTGGGCAGCAACTTCACCATCACCATGTCTCCCGCAGTGTAGTCCTTTAGGTGTCGCTTGGTATCAGCCCATATTTTCATCTTCTTGGCTGCTTTATCAAGGCAAACCTTTGTTATGTCTGCTTCCTCGTGTCATTCCTTTGCAAACTTGAAGGCAGACGGGTTGTTGCCAGTGTAAGGAGAGGGAATAGCACTTGGTGTCAGTGGTTGTTGTCCCATAACAATCTCAAATGGGCAAAGTTATGGCCTCGCTCCTCTGAAGGTTGTATGAGAATTGGGTAGCATCGAGTAGCTTTGCCTAATCTCATTGGTGAGCACTGACATAGTGCCTCAAGTATTGTTTGAGCAAGGAATTAACTCGTTTAGTTTGCCCATGAGTTTGTGGATGGAAGCCTGTCGAGAAGTTCAGCTCAGTTCCCAGCAACTTGAACAGCACCAGAATTTACCTGTAAAGCGGGGATCTCTGTCACTGATTATGATCTTTGGCACACCCCATAGCTTTACCACGTTCTTGAAGAACAAGCAAGCAACTTCATCCACCTTGTAATCAACAAGGGCTGGAATGAAGGTGCCATACTTGCTAAATTGATCGACTACAACCATGATGCTTCTGCATCCTTTGGACTTTGGTAAAGCCACAATAAAGTCCATTGAAACACTTTCCCACGGCTTCTCAGGAGTGGGTAGTGGCTCGAGTAGGCCGGCTGGTGGTTGCTGTTCTACCTGGTCTTGTTGGCAAACTAAGCAAGTCCACACATAGGCCTTGACATCTGCATGCATATGCGGCAAAAAGTAATATTGTTGGACAAGAGTAAGAGTTCGTCTCATACCTGGGTGACTAGCCCATAGCGAATTGTGGCATTCCTTGAGGATTTTCTTCTGCAAGTTTCCCCACTTCGGCACGAAGACACGATTCCTAATCCTCGTTAAGACTGCATCGTTCACCCAAAATCGACAAGTCTTCCCCTCACTAGCCAATCTTAATAGGTTGTTGGCCAGTTTGTCTTGTTTGGTACCTTCCTTGATCCATTCAAGAAGGTTGCTCTTAGGAGTACTAGTAGCAAGAGCAGCTAGCTCCACCTTCCGACTCAACGCATCGGCAACAATGTTAGTTTGACTCGGCTTATATTGCAGTGTGTAGTCGAATTCTGCTAGGAAGTCTTGCCAACGAGCTTGCTTGGGGCTAAGTTTCTTTTGATTCTAGAAGTAGCTCATAGCAACATTGTTGGTCATGATCATGAACTTACTTCCAAGGAGATAGTGTCTCCAAGTGCACAAGCAGTGGATGACGACAGTCATCTCCTTGTCTTGGATGGTATACCGTCTCTCTGTGTCATTAAGCTTGTGACTTTCATAGGCAATGGGATGCCTATCTTGCATTAAGACTCCTCCAATCATGAAGTTGGATGCATCAGTATGGACTTCGAAAGGCTTTTCATAGTCCGGCAAAGCCATAACGGGCTCCTTGGAGATTGTTTGTTTTAATCTCTCAAAGGAAGCTTGGCATTCATCCACCTAATGCCAAGTGTGGTTTTTCTTCAGGAGGTCGGTCAAGGGTGCGGCTATGACAGAGTATCCCTTGATGAACCGATGGTAGTAATTGACAAGTCTCAAGAAAGATCGCAGTTCCGGGACTTTAGTTGGAGGCTCCCATTGTTGGATAGCTCGCACATTCGCTGGATCTATCAACAATCTACCATCCTTGATTTGGTGACCAAGGAAGTCGACCTCTTGCTTGGCAAACGAGCACTTCTCCTTCTTGACGAATAACTCGTTTACCCATAGAGCTTGGAAGACTTGCATGAGGTGCTCAACGTGCTCCTCATGTGTGTTGCTGTATACCATAATGTCATCCAAATAAACTACCACGAATTTGTCCAGAAAAAGATGTAGTACCTTGTTCATGAGTGTGCAGAAGGTGGCTGGTGCATTGGTGAGGCCAAATGGCATAACCAAGAACTCGAACGCTCCATAGCGTGTCACACAGGTCGTCTTTGGCTTATCACCTTGTGCTATGCGAACCTGGTAGTATCCTGATAGCAAGTCCAGCTTGGTGAAGTACCTTGCCTTCTCGAGTTGGTCGAAGAGATCAGCTATCAAGGGTATCAGATACTTGTTCTTGATAGTGACCTTGTTCAAGGCTCGGTAGTCGATACACATGCGAAGTGATCCATCCTTCTTCTTCTGAAAGAGGACTGGGGCACCGAATAAGGCTTTCGATTGTCAAATATAGCCCGACTGGATTAGATCATGGACTGATTCCTTAGTTCAGCAAGCTCTAGAGGTGCCATACGGTAAGGAGCCATGGCAGGGGGTTTAGCACTGGGTTCTAGATCAATGTGGTGATCCACATCTCACTTTGGTGGAAGCTTCTTGGGTAGCTCGGAAGGCATGACGTCCTTGAACTTGTTAAGGATAACTTGAATCGGTTGTACCAGTGCAGGAGTTGGTGTTGCTACGTCTTTCCCATCGCTTAGCTCTCGTATGGTAGCGACATAGCCAGGACCCGACTTGAGACACTGCTTGAATTGCAAGGCTGAGATCATCGATGGTTGAGATCTCTCCTTACGCTTCAAGGGACTATTCGGATCTTATGATTGTCGATAACCACAAGAGAACGTGAAGCAGGCACAAGAAAAGCTAAAGGTTTGCAAAAGAATGCAAGACCTAACACCACTTTAAAATCATCCATAGGAACAACGGTAAAGTCTAACTTACCCGTCCATTCACCGATCTAGATAGCAACTTTGTTTGCCAAGCCTTGGACAGGCCTTGCTTCCAAGTTTACCGCTTTGATGGTGTCATTTCCCTTTGTTAGTTTGAGGCCTAGTCGTTTGGCCTCTTCTGCATCCATGAAGTTGTGCGTTGCCCCTATATCTAGCATCGCATAAGCTGATTTGCCCTCGATGGCAAGATCAGCATACAACAGTCCCTTCTCCTTGGTGACTATTGGGGAGAAACACTTCGAGAGATTACCCAATTGTTGAATAGATCCCATGTCCGCTTGGGCTTCTTCATTGGCCTTTTCTGGGTCGAGTGACACCATCATAGCATTCATGGCTTTGCATTTGGGGCAATCCTTCACCCAATGTGGTCCATCACAAATGAAATAGGGTCTAAGAGAATTAATCGAGTTGTGCTTACCTCCAAACTTCTTCTCATGCTTGGGGCGGTCATTTGAGGGCCTATGTTGTCCACCCTCTTTGCGACCCAAATCCTGCTTCTTTTGCCCGATCTTCTCTCCCCCACTTTTGCCAGAGTTTGGCTTCTTGGGCTTGAAGTGAGTTGAGTAGTCGACGAAGGTTTCAGCAGCGGCAATGACAGCATCTAGGGTCTACACATTACGCCTTTCCAACTTGACTCTTGCCCAATCCTTCAAGCCGTCTTTGAAGTAGAAGAGCAGCTGCCTATCAGATATTTCAATTTCAAGCATGAGGGTAGTAAATTCCTTAATGTAGTTAGAAATACTACCTGTCTGATAAAGGCGACGCAACTTCCCTCTTGCCTAACTGTCTGCATTGTGAGGGACAAAGTACCTACGCACTTCAGCCTTGAATTGTTCCCAAGTGTCGATGATACATAAGCCTTTCTCCCTTTTAGAGTGCTTCCATCTCCACCAGAGTTGGCCAGTATCTCTTAGAAATATTGGGGCGTTACCTATCTTGGCCAGATCATCAACAACCCCTATGGCCTTGAAGTACTGCTCAAGGCCGAGCAGAAAGTTTTCCATGGTAGTGTCATTCCATGTGCTGTTGTACATGACTGGCTTTGGGACCTTTAAGCCACAGTGGAAGTGCTAGTAGTGGCAGCCGTACTAGCAAGCGAGTTGTTTTAGCGACAAGACTCTATGTCCCTACGAAGGGCATGAATCTTTCCTTCAACAAACTCACGAAGGTTAGACATACATTGATTTAGGGAGCGTATCTCTCCCCTGAACGAGCGGCCAAATTCTTTGATCATGACTTTGGTAGCCTGCGTGATCTCCGTATTCTCATGGATCAAGTTGTCAACTTGATCGCTGAGATCTCCCACAAGGGAGTTTATGTCGAGGACGCTCCTTTCCAAGTTACCAACATGGGAGTCCATGGTTTCCTTGGCTGGAACCTTGGACTTGCCACGTTTGGCTGGACCACGTTGCTCCTCATGTCTATGAGCTTCTTGCTCCATTTTTTGCTCGTCGAAAGTGGTCTCAACAAATCCTTCCTCACCTACCATACTCACAACTCAAACAAGAACAAAGTAGGCACTGGGATTACCTTGCTCTGATACCACCTATCATGGAGTTAGGCATGGATGTGCTTTAGACGTGCTAACCCAAATGGCACTTAGACAATCTTGCGAGAGAAGATGCTAAGTAAGCCTTGAAGAGTTTGAGCAAACCAATGGAAGACTTGTGCGTGGCAAGTAACCGAACAAGAAGAACTTGAGAGAGCTAGAGAGAGAGATAGAGCACAAGAGCTTTGCAAGTGAACTTGTATTGAAAGGATGCATTCTTTACAAATGAAATGAGTAGCCTATTTATACAACTCAAAAGAATGACCTAGAAAGGAATATGCTTTGACATATTCTATGACTATTCTAGATAAGGAATATTTTAGGTATATACATGGATCATTTTAGATATAGTCCCTTCCAGAATTCTCTTAGTCAATTGTGGGCTTCTAAGACCTTTCGTAGCGAATGGGCTGGACAGCCCTTGGAGGTTTTTGGGTCTTGGCCCTAGAGTTTTAGGTCTTGGTCCGAATTTACACCTTAAGGATACATTAATAGGCCGGATCAATGTATCCTTGTGACATTAGTGACACATAAATTATCAAAGCTAAGAAGACATAATAATAGTGGTCTCAAATTGAATAAGAAAACAACTTTCATTAATTGAGGCAAGTGTACCGTTCACCTTTTGAATTGTTGTCATAATTAAAAAGCAATGACTAACCCTGAGCAAGAATCAACAAAAAACAACAATAAACGTTTATATTTTCACTTTTAAAATCCATAAAATTTCTTCTACTAAATTCCCTCATGAGCTGTGAATTGAAAATACTAATTTGATCAATATTTTAATTAAAGTCCTGCTCCAAAATCCTCTAAAGTAAGCAATTAGTTGTGGAAAGATGTCGGTACAATTAGAAAACTAGATAAAATTGGATACATTTAACTAGAGAACATGCTGACTAGTGACTTTTGTTGGAGCTTTTCTTGGGAATATTTGCAAGCTTTAATAGTAATACTACTACTCTTAACAATATGTTCTTTCAAGGGATGACATATTCTTTTTAAAGTGGAAGCCTTTAATGTAGCTAGAGGTTGTATAGTTGTGGAATCATAAAAAGAAATTTTTTTTTCTCCACAATAGCTTCCAAATTCCTACACATATAATTTTTGCATGCCTCAATATTAGAATGTTAAGTATGCAATCCCCTTGAATCAGAAGCAATAGGAGAAGCACATTTTCTCCTATGTCCAAAACTGATTTCCTAGCTTACTTTCCTTTGTATTTCTATTGTCCCCAATTTTGACAAATCAACACACTTTGGTGAAGGTAGTTTCAATGTACCAACAAATTTTAGGCTATCCTTTTGTGACTTTCTAGTGGGTTTAGGAAGAGTGTTTGCAACCTATAGTAAACCAAAAGAATGCACACCAAGCAGGAAAAATAGAGAAGTCTAAGTGACTATATGCATAGCAAAGAATAAATGAGTGAGGGTTCTAGGATTCTTGATATTTACCAGAGAGATTTAGGATGTAAGAATATGAACAACTTTCTTGAAAAATTTTTCATTAATGGGAAACAAAGAAAGAAACTTCAAACTAGCATACCAATGACAAGTAAATTAGCATTTGACACTTGTTAAATCACAAACACTTAAGATCCTCTTAAGCACTTGCCTTATTGCATTTCCTAGGACTTATTCTATACAATGATATGGCAGCAAATTCAATCCAAGCACACATAGGGAGCAAATGCTACTCTAATTTAACGAATTTACAATAGAGGTCCCAATTTTAGCAAGAATTTGCGACTTTTGCAAAGCAATTATGCTCTACATTAATACAAAACATAAATACAAGACGAAAGATCAGTAGCCGAAAATTCTCCAAGAGAAAAAACATATTGACAGGAGTTCCCAGAGCATTAACATCTTTAGCTCTTTTAATAGCACGAAAAGCTCCATGTCACCATTGAAAGTGGTAGAATTTTATAATGTTTGCACAACCTGAAAGAGTGGACTACAAAATAACATTATCCTTGTGTTAAAGTAACAAATGCTTAAACCAAATTAACTTTAGATACACACCCAGAAAACTAGGCATATATTTCTTCATCCTAACATTCTAAAGGTGTAAAGTTAGCATTGTGGGCAAGAATGTGGATCAAGAAAACCACAATGTATGATGGAAAATCTGTAAATGACCTTTTTTGCATTATAAATGCTTGGTGAATTCGAGCTTCTCTATTGTAGTCCTTGATAAATTCTTCTAAGTATTTCACTAACTAAAAAAGTGACAATAGAAGTAATATGGAATAAGTATATAAGTAAAGATAAACCTAGCACATATGATGGAAAACATAGAGCAGTACAAACAAACAACATCTTGCAGATCATTAAAATTGTCAAATTGAGGCAATGTAAAAGCACATGTATATCTAATAGGTATTAAATGCCCTTTAACAACTTGTGAGCTTTATCAAAGGACAGCCTCCTAACAAAAGAAGAAGAATCCTAGAATCTGACAAAAGAGAAGAAAGAAACAAATTGTTGAGCATAAGAGAATAAAATGAAGTTTATCATCAATGACTTCAACTGCAAGCACAATAATAAACCACAAAGAAGGAAACCAAATGCATATAACCCAAATATAATAGCAAAAAGACATTCATATGGTGAACATTCAACTAACATATGATCATTTTGTGAGCCATAAATGAATAATATGTTTAAAATCTTTTTATAAAAAAAGCAATGATAACATAATAGGTGTAAAGAGTAAAATTTTGAGGTGCAAATGCATTAGATTATTGCTACTTGTTACAAAAGACTCCAATTCAATGCCAATTAGCTTATCCCATACACAATTCAAAAATACCTTTGCTAGTAAAATTAGTAGATGAAAAGCCTTTGGAGAGATATGTAAATCCCATCTTCTAGATAACTGGAGAAAAGATTTTACAATAGCTAATTTGATATAGGGCTTGTCTTTTGCATTGACCAAAAAAGTGAACAAACTTAAAAAAACAATCATATAGGGAAGCCAATGAAATGGTGGACAATAACTTCAACATTGTTAAGAAACTCAAAAAGCTTAAATTGTTAGATAAGACCCAAAAATATATCATATATTAAACTCCAACATGCCCCTGCACACAACAGAGAAGAAGCTTTCTTAGGTTGGAAGGAAGAACAAAAAGGAAATTCACAATTCAATATAAGGGTAATACAATTTGAATTCATGATCTCCTAAAAATGAAAGATCTAATATCATTAAGCTTTTTGGTTGAATGGCTTCTTCACAAACACATACAATTTTATATGCTCATTGGATATAGTCATCAAATTTTAGAACCATTATTCTTAACCATGCAACTGCGCCCCAACAAAAAAAAAAAGCAATAAAAATATATTGTAACTCAAATATGCAGGTTACAGAATGATAAAATGTAGTAAATACACTTATAATGATTCAATCAAGAATCTAAGAACTGTGTTGAAATTAAATTAAGAATAAGGAAATTTGATTCAGTGTTCAACAAATGGAAAAATGAAAATCTAATATAGGAATCAATTTGTGTTGAAAATTTAAAACTTAATGGCTAAAAGTCTTAGCAATTATGTGAGCATATTCATGATAACTAAAAAGGTTTTTTTTTTTTTTGAAACATACCTCAAGATTATTCCATCAAAAGAATTACCACTTTGGAGCATTTTAATAAAGTATCTAGCAAATGATTCACACCTTACATAGGTTTGACAAAATGGGCTCCTTCAAAGAATTTGCTAGAGAAGCAATTGCAAAAACAACATGCTTGGCCTGAACATAAGTTCCCTCCAGACATAGTCTCTCCAATAAAGGATAAAAATTGCTGATATGAGAATTAGGACACAAGGATGAAAATAAAACAATACCAAGGTAAAGAAAAAAGGGCAAATTTTAGGAATCGATTGAGCTCCAATTTGTAACTCATTGAACAAACAAATTCACTCTTAACTCTTTACCCTTTGTCCATAACTTGTCATCTCCCCCTCTCCCCTCAAACACATAGGGCAAGAAGAAGGACATGACCCGTAAAACGTTTAATTATTTGATTCATGAATATAATTAAGAAATAAATAAACTATCCCAAAGACCACTGCTACAAAGCAAAGACCTGGCCTTCAATAAGAAATAACCTTGCCTTGTTGTGTAAAAAGAAGGTCAAGGACCTATCATCCTTATAAGATATGCCCAGTTGCTAAACAAATATTAGAAGGTTACATACTATGACAAATAAATTATAACATGAACAATTCTGTAAAGTAAGAAGCATGGGCACCAATGTAAAGAAAGGTGTAAAATTCACTTGATTTCAATAGAAATATAAGGACCTACTTTTGCCAAGGCTTTAATAAGTATATAATTAATTAAATCCTTATTATCTATAAGCTCCTACAACTACTCTTCTAAACCTCCCAAAAGTGTAGGAAAAACATTGATTATAGCCTAAATAAGGAAACATGGAAGTTACTTTGATCAAATAAAATTTTGAAGAATAATGCAAACTTATCATACTATCACCACAAAGAACTTGCTTATGGTTTAATGAGATACCACCATTAACTTCTTATAATGAAAAGAATACTTAAAGGGAAATAACTCATTATGTCTTACCCAAAATTGGCTTTTTTTTTTTTGTCTAATTTCTTCATCGAGTAGAAGACATACAAGTCATAATCCTATCACTCTTTCTAATCTAACTTTCTTCTAGAAATTGAAAACAACTTCAAAGGGTTTCACAATCAAATATGCTAAAGTACACTATGATTGACAATAATAAAGGATTTTAAAAATAGATACGCTACAATCAGATGTACTACTTAAAATATCCCATAATTAGGCATGCTAGTAGACATAATGCATTATTAAATCAATGCTACAAAGTTATCGTAAGTCAAGTCAAGCAATAACATAAGTTTCTTTGAGCAAACAAAAGATAAGGAACAAGTGTGGGGATCTTATAAGTGAGAAGATAAACTACATATTATCAACAATACTTCCTAAAGCATACTTGCATTAGAAAACAATTGCTTACACAAATTTTTAGTAGCCTTTAAGTTGTAATACTTGATGTCTTATGTGGGAGATGACTAAAATCTGTAAACCACTTTGAAACTTCTATTAATTCCCTCAAAAGTCAACTCGACTTGGTTTAAGTTGTATTCTTGCATAAAATTCCTTTTTTTGAATGGCTTATGATCGATATACCTATTATGGATGAGTTAACTGCCATATTACCCTAGAAGTAGCATAAACGTTTTGCATTTTCTGGCCATTGGGTCTTAAACCCCTTAAGGAAAAATGGTGATACCAAGATTTTCAAAAGTAATACAAACATGCAAACACCAAAGAATAGTTGTTCTTACCATAAGCAATTTGGCAAAAGAAGCCTCCAAATGCCCTTTTGGCAATCCATTATTGGAAAGATTCTTTAGAATACAGTGGACATACTCTGAACTAAATATACTAAATGAGCATTTTAAGGAGAGTAATTTTAGAAACTCAAAATGTAGATGGCTATCTTCTATCATCTTAACAAACTTATCCTAAAAAAGAAACAATTGATATGTAAAAAATTATTAGAGAAGATTTGACTTACAATTGTACAAGGTAGTGTATTGCAACATTTGATAAGTAAAAACCAAAACAAGTTAGTGAATTAGTTCATTAGAATTATAAGCAATATGGTAAGGTAAGTACCCATGTGAAAAAAATATCAAACCTACATCTACCCTAACCAGAACTACTAAGGCATGAATTCATAGAAATAAAGTTTTGAGTAGTGAAAAAACAATAGGTAATACATAATGCCTAAAATAAGCTCCTTTAGTTCAATTTTAGGCTTGTCAAATACCTTATTTTTTTATATCAAAATTTTCAATCCATGCATAACATGTTTCCAATCTAAGCATAACAAAAAAATTATATAAAACACAATAAAGGGAATTATGTTCACAAATACCTACCTTAACAACAATCATTTATGTGTGCTTGGGCTATTTATTTGCTAGAATAAATTCCTTACCATACAAGAAGGCCTACTCAATTAATTTGTATTTGGTTTATCCCTTTTTCAAGCACTAAATACTCATTACAGGTTTAGCTTTGGCACTTTTAAGCATTGATTGAATTCTAAGTAAACTAAAGTAAAGGGTAGCAAGCAATGTGCCAATGAAACTCAAAAAAGACTTCTTCCAACTGTAGCAATGCTTAAAGAAACCCAATCATCATTGTCCTACATGACAAACTGTCTTCATCTTCTCCCATTTTATTTCTCAATGATAACACAAGAATTAAAGACTTCTCCTTGATGATGAATGCAAGGCCTTTTACATAACATGATAATAGAGTTCACTTTATGTAGGAAACAATAATCTCCAAACAATAAATACAATAGGAGCCATAATTTCACACAACTAATTTGAAAAGAAAAAAAAATTCATTTTAATTTTCTGAGCCTTAAAAATCATCCATTCATTCAATAATAGTTCAAGTTCAGTAAAGATTTTATTATCTTTCATATGGTTCAATTTATGAAAGGACTCTTCTACTTTTGAAGGATCTAGAAAGGATGTTGACATTTTTACAAATAGTTTTTTAAGTCTCTCTTACACTTACACCAAAGCTAGTTTCCTATAATACATATTTACATATATTCACTAAGGGCAACCAACAAACAATAATCACAAATGGACCTTACCTTTGTGCATATGACACTACCAAACTTCAAAAATATTTTACAACAATCTTATGGTCTACAAATCAAAGCAAATGCTTCAAGCTAAAAATTCAATAAAGGAGAAAAATACATGTCATGCAAACAAAATACCAATCACATCAACAAATACCAACAGATATATAAGCCTAATCTTGTAATGTAGCATCAAAAGAGTGCAGGAAAACCAGGATTACATGGTTCTTTAAGAAAAACATGTTAGGCATAGCCATTTTAATATGCACCATTGTTTAAAGCATGCATGATAGGATCATGCAATAGTCTATACTATAGGACTAAGGTATATGTCTAAGCACCCTTGTAATACTTTAACCCTTTCTTCGTAATTTTCCTCCCTTCAAGCATTGATTTGCTTTACACTATTCAATCCAATATTTCATATTTTTGTACATCTCTCAAGCTATTAATTGACCAAAATAAGTAAAGTGTTAATCACATGATTAATTAACATTTGGAAAAAAGATTCTATAAAATTAGAAAAATTTCAACTATCTACTTAGATTGGTGCATGGTTGTACAAGAAAAAGGAAATCTTTATTCATCCTTGTCCATAAAACCAAACTTACTGAAATCAAACTAAATCTCAATTTAGATTTTTGAGCCAAGTTAAGCTAAAGGCAAATTCTATACTGCTAATGTGAACCTATCCCTCCTAGATCAATATATTATCCCTACATAATTAACAATGACAATTCCTCAATATCCATCACAAACAAAATTAAAAGACTAGAAATAAATAATCACACGAAGATGACAAGCCTATAAAAGTTTAACTCTTTTTGTCACAATTTTCATCATAACAAAACTAAGAACAATTAATACAAGTGAACTATGTAGAAGAGCTTTACAAACCATAAAACTAGATTTGACTAATGTCAATGCCAGTCAATAAAATAATAAATAGCATAATAGCAAATTAAGCATGCATATATTTTGTCCATTAACCATAGATCACACATTAGCGTTTACAATGACCTAGAACTTTACCTTTTGTTTCTTCCTTAAGGCTAAATAAGCTTGCATTTCCATTTGCAACCTAAAACACATAGACTAGGTCATAAAAAAACCATTATTTCTATTACAGTAAGAACTAACATGAATACCTTCATTTTAGAGACAAAATTGAGTTCAATGCTTTCATGTGTAAAAGAGTAAATGAATAGAGAAAAGAAATGGATCCAATGCTTTGTCCTCTCCTCAATAGAGAGATTAGCTAGAAACAAATCCTTTGCAAGCATAACTTCCACATTTTAGGACCTAAATGACATTTACAAAGATAACTTTGGGTGCCATAAATCTTGAATTAGAGAGGAATGCATAAAAAACAAGAAGAATGAACCTAAACTCCTTAAAATCCTTCTCACAACACAACATCAATACTTTACATGGAATCTCTTCAAGGTGGTCACTTATACTCATATGGCTTTTAGAACACCTCATATAATACTCTTAATAAGCCTTTATCAGCTTTTGTAAAGCCTTCTTTCTAACAAATATCCATAAGATGTTCAAAAGTTAAACAATCTCGAGATTAAAAAAAAATGATAAGCATAACAAGTTAATTAAGATAAAGGAGCAGAAATGTTTAAACAATGCCTTCTTATCCTTAAGCCTTTTGGTAGCTTTTGATATCAGTTCCTGTGGAAATAATTTTAGGTTAAACCTAGTAAGATCGCAAACTACATCTATTGCTATATCTTCACTTTGTCATCAAAATCCAATAATCAAGCTTCAAGGGCAGCTGCTAATTGACAAAGGAGAAGATATTTTGAAAATTTGAAAAATTAAGAGTCACTCCATATGAAATAAGTGATTTGTTCATTAAATGACTTACCAAGAAGTTCCAATGATTCTTTCCCATAGGGATTGGAGATAAAGCAAGCTATGGCACAATATATAACACTAACTCTAACCTCTAAAGATTTGTTAGAGAATCTATTTTTGAACTGTATAAAAAAATTTTGATAATTTTGTGCAATGTGGGATTTAGGCAGTGCAAGGAGCTTTCAAATTAACTTAATAGCTTTTATTTGAACATCAACTAGATCAATTTACAAGTTGGGATATAGTGCAACTTTTGTAAGGATAACTTACTGCAAGTGCAAAGGAATGCAGAATGCTTGAAACTACATTTGAGAAATTGAATAAAAAAGAAAAAAAAATACAAAAACGTTATAGGAGGATAGCCAAGAATTGTATATTGTTCAAATGTTTATTATGATAGTATTGACCATAAAATGTTAATAGAGTTGCCATGCCAGTAATTCTTGAGTCAATTTAGGGATGATAGCCAAAAGCATCTGAGGAGCACCCTTGAAAATTTTAAATAGGATATCATGATAGAATTCTTTGAGCTAACTTTTAATAGAATCTCTATTTAGAGAACAACATGTTAAGAAACCACAAACAAAGGGCTCAAGGATTTTTGCACAATTCTAAATGATAGAAACAACAAGCTAAGAAGTAACATAAGTTGCAGCTTATCTAGAAAAGTAAGAAAATAAGGTGAGTTGGAATTCTCATAAGGATGTATTATAGCTATTGCATAAGGAGAAAAAAATGGAAAATCAAACCAGATGGAGTTCCATACCACTGACAAAAATGTTAAATCAATGATAAGTGAATGAAGTACTTACATGCTTCCATATTAATCAAAGATTCTGACATTTGTTAGGCCTTACCAAAGAGGAAGAGTAATGCAAGGATAGACTAAAGCATCAATTCCAAAAGCTTAAATTGGTAAATCTAAAAGCCAAAAATTACATTCATCCACACAATTTCATATTCATTCCCTAATGTAGGTGCAAAAGATGTTCAATGTAAAGATAGATCCTATATAACTATAATTTATTTTCCTACATGATTTACTTTATCATGAATCTCTGAGAATTTCAGCCCAGATTATTAGAAATTTGACCTCACAAAAACATAACAAAGAATTTCATTGTAGTTACTAGCTTCAATAATGAAATGAAATGAAATGGTATGAGTAATTTGTAAAATAGAAAATTGCCACAAGAGTCATAAAGATAAAGACAAGAAACTTTTTCAAATATTTACCTCCCCTTCCTTTGCAAGATTTTGTAAAATCACATCTAAAAGTGGGTAAGAAGCCTCTCCATTTAAGAGATGTGTCATGATTAAATAAAATATCTGTTGAGCTCATCCTTGATGGCTAATGTTGGATTTATTGTCAACAGCATCTTATAGATTTGTTGAGATGTGTTTTGCAAAAGAGAAAAGAGAGCTACACAAATGTATTTTGCAAAAGAGAAAAAGAGCTAAAAAAATGTATTCTACAAAAGAGAAAAGAGAGCTGCAAAAACAGGAGTTGCAAAAACATGAGTTGCTAAAAAGAGAGTGTAGCAGCATCTAGGAGGAAAGAATGCAACAACATCAAGGAGGAAAGATAGCAACAACATCCAAGAGGAGAGACTACAGTGGCATCCAGGAGGAGAAAATAGCAGCAACACCAGAGGAAGAAGGGGCATGTAGCAGTAGAAGTAGCTTCTAGTAGTAGAAGAGAAAGAGAAAGTGCAAAGTAGGAGGAGGCAGTAGCTGTAGCAAGGAAAAGTCAATAGTAGTAGCAAGGAGGAGGCAACAACGACAATAAGAAGGACAAGCCTATAGCAATAGAAGGGAAAGAGAGAGTGCACGACAGAAGGAGGTAGTAGTGGTAGAAAGAAGGAAAAAGACAGCAACATCAGCAGTAGAGGAGAAAACTTGCCAAGGCAGAAAGAGGCAGCACTAACAATTGAGGAGAGAACCTACCAAGGCAAAAGGAGATAGCATTGGTAGTAGAAGAGAAAATCTGTGATGAGGATCTTCTTCGGTCTCACATTGAGAGGGGGTTGAATTAATGTGAGATATTCACTTTTTGCAAATCTTTTTGAATTAACCTTTGTGACTTGTTAGATTCGATGATCCAATTTTTTATCTTTATCCTTTATGTGAAAGCAACTGTACAGATATTAATCAAACACGAGCACCTAAGGACATATAACAACTTTTACATGGTTCACCCACAATGTGTAAGCTATATCCACGTAATAGGGTCACTCCTAAGTCATACAATCCACTCTTGTTATCAAGGGATATAGTTATGGTGTGGAAGGATCACTCCATAACCACTTGTGGAAAGATTACTCTTGAACCACTTAAATAATCTCTTGATCACTCAAAGGTTTGATCTCCTGATCACTAGATGAGATGATCTCTCGATCACTCAACAAATTGATCTCTTGATCACTCCAAGAGTGTCCCACCCTTATTCAACAAGTTTATTAAGAGTTTAGTAAGTAACACATTCTTCAGAAGGATCACTTAATATGCATAGGTTGCTAATGCAAAAAGAAAAATTTCTCCTTCCTTGCTATTGATCTTTGCTCAAGCTTTGCCAGTCTCTTTTTTGCAGGTTCTCTCCCCTTATTGCTAGTGTTGCCTTACCTGCTGCCTTAATAGGTTCTCTTCTCCTACTACTAATGCTACCTCATTTGCTGCCTTGGTAGGTTTCTTCCCTAGATACTGGCACCACCTTACATACTGCCTCTACAGGTTACCTCACTTGCTACCTTGGTAGGTTCTCTTCCCCTGCTACTAGTGCATGTTTTCTCCTCTGCTACTATAAGCTGTCGGACTTGCTGTTAGGCACATTTTCTCCTTTGCTACTACAAGTTGCAGGAATTGTTGACGAGACACGTTTTCTCCTATGTTGCCGCAAGCTATTGAACTTGAGTCAATATCTTGATCACTACATGAGATGATCTCCAAATCACTCAATGAACACATTCTTAAGTTATTTATAAAGCCTTGAGATTAGGGTTACAAGATCATCAATGGTCATTGTTGATTCCTAAAGGTTGCTTTACAATCAACAGCCAAAGTTGATTCCTAAAATTTAGCGTCAATGGTGAAGGGTCAACAGTTAACCTTGACCCCTAAAATTTAGGGTCAATGGTCAATATTGACTCATTGACTTTAGTTGACCTGCCATCACCGGTTTTGCCTAACAACTTCTATGCATCTCAATGACATTCAAAACATCAAATTAACACAAGCAACAATATGAAATGTTGCTGACAACAAATCCAACATTAGCCATCAAAGATGGGTTCAACAACCTATTCAGGCAAAAGGAGGCACCATCTTCAGCAGAGGAGAAAACCCACTAGGGATGCAACACCGGTAGTTGAGGAAAGAACTTGTCAAGGTAGAAAGAGGAACTTGTAGAGATAGGAGAGCACCTATAGCGAAGATAACCTGTAATGAGAGAAACTATAGCTAAGATAACCTATAATAGAGAGAATCTATAGAGGCAAGAGGAGAGAACCTATAGAAGGAGGAACTTATAGAGGCAAAAGGAGAAACTTACAAGGACAAGAGAGAATTAGTAGTAGAGAAGAGAACTTGCAAAAGGAGGAACTTGTAAAGACAAAAGGAGGAACTTGAAAAGGCAAAAGGAGAAACTTGCAGTAAAGAAAAAAAAAACAGAGAGAACCTGCAGAGGAGAGACTAACAAAGCTTAAGAAGAGAAACCAGCAGTAAGGAAGGAAAGGATCCATTTTTTGTAAAATCAACTTGTGCACATTAAGTGATCTTTCTTAGGCAAATTTTGTCACAAACATTTTATGTACTTCTTGAAAAAGGATGGTAGACCCTTGGAGTGATCAGGAGATCAATCCTTTGAGTGATTGGGAGATCATTGTAAGTGGTTAAGGAGTGATCCTTCCATAATATCAATTGTATCCCTTGATAACAAGAGTGGATTGTGTGATTTAGGAATGATCCTATCACATTGTGGACTAGCACACACATTGTGCATAAACCACATAAAAATTTTATGTGTTTTAGGGTGCTTGATATGCATACGACCACTTTCACATAGGAAAGTAAGATAAAAATTGGATCATTAACTTTAATAGGCTATAGAGGTTTAATCTGGATAGATTTGTAAAAAGTAAGCATCCCACACTGATTCACCCCTCCCCCTCTCAGTGTGAGATCTAATAAGGTCCTCATCAATATCATTAATAAAACTTTATTGGTGTGTTCTCTGTCAAGAAAGGAATAAAATAATTTTACTACCTTTATTTTTTTTTTTTTGAAAAAAAAAAGAGTGGAAAAACAGAAGTAAAAAAAAAAAGAGTGGAAAAACAAAATTAGTTTGCAAAACACTAAACAAGTTATAACATAAAACTCAAATTATCAATTTGCTTAAATTAACTAATGTAAAGCAAACCAAGTACAATCATAATCAACATAAAGGCAAAGATCCATAGCAAATAAAGAGCTCAAAGATTTAAGGACATCAGCTAAGTATTGACAGCACACTAAATAGAGCCATATGTAACATGTTATAGGTTGTCATAAAATTCATTTAGTTCATTACATAGATATAACAATTGCAAGATCCAAGTGTCAAGTTTGTTGCATAAAATTATCTTAATGTCGAGGATCTTTAGTACCTTACAAACTTGGTTGCAAATAACAATATATTGAAGTTGATAAAACCAATCTTGCTTGAGGTATAATATAAGATCCAATATGAAAAAGGAAGAAATGGAAAAAAAGGAATACCATGCCATTGAACAACCTAACAAGAAGCAAACTAGTTTTGCTTGTCTCATTTTAGATAATAATCACCAAAAGCACCATAAAACTTCTAAAGAGGGGGAGAAAGCATTTCTAGCCTCACAATAGAGAAAACAACATTGAACATTTCAAGAACTAGATCATTGTACTCAATGTCCAGCATTATCACACAACGCCTACATTGACCGATAGTGACGAGGACCCTTTTAGGTCTCACACTGAGAGTGTGTGGGGGTGAATTAATGTAAGATGCTTATTTTTTATAAATCATTCTAAATTTAACCTTTGTGACTTGTTAAAGTTAATGATCCAATTTTTATCTTTCTTCTTTATGATGAGGACCTTTTTAGGTCCCATACTGAGAGGGGGAAGGGGTGAATCAATGTGAGATGCTCACTTTTTACAAATATTTTTGGATTAACTTTTGTGACCTGTTAGAGTCAATGATCCAATGTTTTATCTTTCTTCATTATGTGAGAGTGGTTGTACGGATATCAATCAAATGCAAGCACCCAAGAACACACAATAATTTCTACGTGGTTTACCCATAATGTGTAAGCTATATCCACAGTGTGATAGGATCACTCGTAACTCTCACAATCTACTCTTATTATCAATGAATACAATTTAGTTGTGGAAGGATCACTCTTTAACCACTTATAATGATCACCCAATCACTCAATGAATTGATCTCCCAATCACCAGGTATCCCACCCTTTTTCAACAAGTTTATCAAGAGTTTAGTAACTATCACATTCTTGAGAAGGATTACTCAATATGCACAGGTTGTTAATGAAAAAAGTAGAACTTCTCCTTCCTCACTATTAATCTTTGCTTAAGCTTTACTAGTCTTTTCTCTGCAAGTTATCTCTGCTACAAGTTCTCTCCCCTTACTAGTTTTCTTTGCTTTTGATTATCTCCACTGTAGGTTCTCTCCCCATATTGTTGGTGTTGCCTCACTTGTTTCCTCTATAGGATCTCTCTTCTACTAACGGTGCTTCATCCCCTGCAGATTTGGTAGGTTCTCTCCTTCTATTGTCGGTACTACCTCCTTTCTACTACCTCACCTGTTGCCTTAGTAGGTCACCTCATTATTTCCTTGGCAGGTTCTCTTCTCCTGCTGTTAGTGCTACTTACCCTACTATTGGGGCATGTTTTCTCCTTTGCTATTGCAAGCTGTTAGACTTGCTATTGGGGCATGTTTTTCTCCTTTGTTGCTACAAGCTGTTAGACTTGCTATTGGGGCATGTTTTTCTCCTTTGTTGCTACAAGCTACTAGACTTGTTGTCGGGGCACATTTTCTTCCTTACTTCTACAAGCTACCAGACCTACTTCCAAGCATGTTTTCTCCTCTACTGTAGCAAGTTATTGGACCTATTGTTATTGCTGCTTACACGTGCTACTATAGCTGCCTACACAGTCCGCTATCACTACTTACACATGCTACTATCGTTGCCTACACTTTTTGCTATTGTTGTCCACACATACTACTATCACTACCTACTTGTTCTACTATTGCTGGATATACATGTTGATATTGATATCCACACATACTACTATTGTTGTCTGCACGTGTTGCTATCACTGCTTGCCCATTCTGCAATTGTTGTCCACATATGTTGCTATTGTTGCTTTCATGTTCTACAATTGCTGCCTGTACGTGTTGCTATGGCTGCCAACATGTTTTGCTATCACTGCCTACACATGCTAGTTGTGCTACCCTTGCTTTCTCTTGCTGCTGCAATTGCTAGTTGTGGTTGCTATTGGTTGTGCCTACTGTAGGTTGCTGGATGTGCTGTTGGTGTTGAAATTTGCAATTGCTGGTTTTTCTGCACCTACTAGTTTGCCCACACTTTCTGCCTAGACCTTACTCCTGCTCCTGCAATCTACAATTACTGGTTTACCTACTCCTTCTGCCTAGACCTTGCTATTGCTTCTTCTGCTTAGACCTTGTTATTGCTCCTTTTGCCTAAACCTTAGTGCTGCTCCTACAATTTCTAGTTGCTGGTTTACCTACTAGACATGTTACAACTATTGGAATTGCTTATTGGGATTGCAACTTGCTATTGGTTGTTACGAGTTGCTGCTGGTGTTACAAGTTGTTATTGGTTATCGTGAGTTGTTGCTAGTATAGCTCCTTGCCATTACTGCAATAGGTTCCTCCTTTTGGATTAGTCGGTTATTGCCTTCTTTCATTGGTGTGGCTGTTGCACACTTCTCCTTTGTTGGTTTGGTGTGGCTCTCAACTGCTGAACCTCCTCCTTTGATTGATGTGGCTACCTCCTTCATTGATGGTTGTTGTCACCTCCTATTTGGCCAGCTATTGCACTCTCCTTAATTGGTTTGGTTTTCCACTTACTCCTCTCCTTTGGTTTCATTTTTCGACTATTGCTCTCCTTGGTGGCCGGTTGCTGTACTCTCCTTGGTGGCCGGTTGCTGTACTCTCCTTGGCCAACTGCACCTCCCTTGGTGGTTGCCTTCTTTGCCTTGGCTGGCCACTCTCTCCTTTGGTGGCTGCCTGTTTCTTTGTCGTTCACCCTTTCCTTGCCTTTAGGTTTGCCATTCTCTTTCCTTTGGCTGGCTCTCTCAAAATTCTATAGAACACACTTACCTTGCAAGGTGTATGGGGTTATTTCTAAAGCCTTAAGATTAGGGTTACACAATCATCAATAGTCATAGTTGATTCCCAAAGGTCAATGGCCAGATTTGATTTCTAAAATTTAAGATCAATGGTCAACATTGACTTCCTAAAATTTAAGGTCGATGGTCAAGGGTCAAAGTTAGCTTTAACCCCTAAAATTTAGGGTCAATGGTCAACATTAACTTATTGAGTTCAAGTTTGACCTGCTATCATCGGTTTTGCCTAATGACTTCTATGCATCTCGACGACATTTAAGACATCAAATCAACACAAACAACAATGTGAGATGCTTTTAACAACAAATCCAATATTAGCCATCAAAATGGGCTCAATAATCTCCCCTTTTGGATTTGTTGGCAACACATTAAATCCAACTATGCATATATAACAACCTTTAACATTTGTAGCTCCCTTTGAAACATGCATCTCCCTTAACTAAGAACAATCTTTTTCTCCACCTTTTTTCTGTTTCTCCCCCTTTATTCATCATGCTACTCCCCCTTTTAATCAATATATACTCTTTTTGGATTTATGCAAAATATCTCCCCTTTTGATAATAACTTCAAACAATAATAGAAGAAGGAAAGGGAGAGGAGTTAGAGGATATTGTAGCCTCTAGGAGGTGGCTGAACACATAAATTCAGCATCTTTTGTCCAAGATGTCCTAATCTTCTATGCCACAACAAGTTCTCATCTTTAGTGCTCATGTAGCACATGATTCTACTTTTGGAAACTTGGTATAAGTTTCCATTTGTTTTTTCACCCTTAGTAAGAACAACACCATCTCTTAATCTCTTCACTATGGAACCATTCTTGTTGAAAGTTGTTGTTCCCACAGCCTTGTATAGGTTGTAATTATTGTCAACTAGGTTTAAGTATGCAAGAAAGTAAAGCCACATGGAAGGGCAAGAAGGTAAAAGTGGAGGGACAATAATGTAAAAGTCACATGGAAGGACAGGACAGTAAATTTGCCACAAGTTAGCCTTATTAGGGTTTCATGGAAGAGAGTATATAAAGACCTTGGAAGACAAAATTGAATACACAAAAAAACACAAAATTGTATGGACGGCCAAATAGAGAAAACAAAAAAACACAACATATGGCCAAAGCACACCAACGGCAAAATAGAAAAGAAGCAACCGTCGTGAATAGTGCAACTGTTGAGTGAACAGTAGCCGCACAGTGAAGCCGTCAAACGAAGAGAGAGAAAAAACTTGGAAGAGAGAGAAAAGAAGTAGTTGATGGGAAGAGAGAGAAAATGAAGTAGCCATCGGACGAAGGAGAGAAAAAAAAGGGAGAAAAGGAGAGGTCGACTATCGGAAATAGGTGAGGTCAATGGCTGAGCTGAATGAAGAATAGGAGCCCATCGAGAGAGAGAAAGAGAGAAAACGGCCAAAAATATGAAAATAAGAGATGATGGCCAAAAACAGAAAAGGGGAGCAGCAACAGAACGTCACGAAAGAGAGAGAACCATCAAAAAGGGACCATCGGTAGAAAAGAGAGAGAAACCTGTGCGTGATGATAGACCACTGGCACACTAACGGTTGGTGAGGAAACAACACGACAAGAGAGAGAAACAAGTAACACAAGACTAGATTGGGAACCAGGGAGATCAGATTGAGAATGAGTGAGACTAGATCCGAGCTGAAATGGGTGGACAAAGAGAGAGAAATCCGGCGAGACAGCAAGAGAGAGAGAAACGTGAATGGAAACCAGAAACGTGAGGTGAGCTGTGTGACAAGGAGATAGGGAGACAGTGAGATGGTGAAAGTAGGAATTGTGTGAGACAACGTAGAGAAGAAATTCGGCGAAGCATCGGAAAGAACTCAACGTATTTCTAGATTTCTTCAAGAGTGGTTAGAGAGCATTGCAGCGAACTTCTAAGCGGCAGTGGAATAGCCTTTTAATTCAACAAAGACAAGACAAATTAGAAGAAGGGTAGACACAGTAAGTGACACTCTTTGTATTATACTTGCTTAGTAATTACAATATTGAAAGGAGTAGAGGATTAAGACAACCATTGTAACTGGAATTCTTAAGTATAGTGGATAGTCTTGGTATGGGAGAGTCCTTACCACCATGGATGTACATTAAGTTAACAGAACTATGTAAATCTCGTGTGTCCTTAATTTGCTTTACGTTGTATGTTTTGAATTGAGTTGTGAATGCAGCTAAACTATCAACCAACCCATAACCTAACGAAGTCCTAAATAAGAACATCCGTATTGTCTATTAGGCAAGGTGTCTAAAAGGTGACTTTGGGGGCTATTATGATTAGTAGGTAGCAATAAATCTACCTTAGTTGAGTTTGAGAAAGAGTTTGCTTTTAAGAAGAGGTTGAAGTTGTTCACTTACCTGCGAATTGCGAATTGTGGTGATACTGATTCACCCCTCTCTCAGATCACAAACTAGTAGATCCTAGGGAGAAGTCGAGAACTTCAATTGGTATCAAGCTTAATAGCTTGGTGTACTGGTTTGAAGGGATCTAGAAATTTGACTTGTTTAGCATACTGAGAAATGGAAGTCGGTACCAACACTAGCACCACTTATAGCAAGAAGGTTCCAATCTTTAATGGAACCAACTACCATATATGGAGAGTAAGAATGCAAGTGGTATTTGCAACCATGGGCATGAACGTGGTGAAATGCATATATGAGGGTTTTGTGGCTCCGGAAGAAGGTAAAGACCCAACCCCAGAGGGATTAAGGCAATTTGAGATAAATAGGAAGGCCTTTAACATCATCATTTCAGCATTGACAGTTGCTGAGTATGCTAAAGTTATGGACTGCAAATCTACCAAGGAGATATGGGACAGATTGCAAAAAGTCTATGAAGGTGATGGCAGAATGAAGGAGGCTAAGCTTCAAGTGTTTAAGGAGAGATATGAATCTCTCATAATGCAAAAGAATGAGATAGTTCAAGAATTCTTCACCAAGGTTATTGACATTGTAAATGACCTAAGAAGTCATGGGAAAAACAAGATGGACTCATCAATTGTGAAGAAAATTCTGTGAATTCTGCCTAAGAAGGACTCATCATCCAGTGAGGATGATGATGATGATAAGGAAGAAAGTGAAGGTGAATTGTTGGCATACTTCACAAGGAAGTTCAAAAAGGGGTCTAAGAAGGGAAAAGGACAGTTGTCCTTAAGATGTTATTATTGTGGGCAAATTGGACACTTTGCTTCTCAGTGCAAAGTGAAACTTGATGATAAAGATGAGGATGGTGATAATGAGCAGAATTCAAGATGGAGAAGATCATCATTCAAATCAAAGAAGTCTAGCAAGAAGATTGCCAAGCCACAGAAGAATAAGAGAGGCTCATTTAAGAGTTATGTGAGTCAGACAAAAGAATTTGATGAGGAGGAAGATGAAGACTCATCAGATAAGTATATCTTTATGGCATCAGCACAAGGTGGTAGCTCAACCACTAAAGAGGAATAGGAGGTTGATGAAGAAGAGCCAGATCTTGAAGTTAAGCTGGAAGTAGGTTTGAAGGAGATAATCAAAAGGGGAAAAACCATAAAAAGGTTAGAGGCTCACATAAAATAAGTTAAAGAAAAGTCTGAGGAAGTTGAAAGTCAAAAGGATAAAATAATGGCTGAATGAAGAACAGGAGCCTGTTGAGAGAGAGAAAAAGAGACAACGGCCAAAAATTGGAAATGTGGAGATGATGGCTAAAAATTAGAAAAGGGGAGCAATGGCAGAACATCACAGAAGAGAGAGAATCGTCAAAAAGGGACCATCAGCAGAAAAGAGAGAGAAGCCCGTGCGTGATGACAGACCACTGGCACACCAATGGTCAACAAGGAAATGACATGGCAAGAGAGAGAAATAGGTAAGTCGAGACTAGATTGAGTACCAGGGAGACCAGATCCAAGCTGGAATGGGTGAGACCAAATCCAAGCTAAAACAGGTGGGCGAAGAGAGAGAAATTCAGTAGTAAGAGAGAGAAATCCGGCAATAAGAGATAAAAATTCGGCAGGATAGCGAGAGAGAGAGAAACTTGAATGACAAACCTAAAACGTAAGGTAAGTTGTGAGACAAGGAGACGGGGAGATAGTCAGATGGTGAAAGCAGGAATTATGTGAGACAACGTAGAGAAGAAATTTGGCGAAGCATTGGAAAGAACTCAACGTATTTCCAAATTTCTTCAAGAGAGGTTAAAGAGCATTGCAGTGAACTTCTATGCAGTAATGGAGCAGCCTTTCAATTCAACAGAGGTAAGACAAGTTAAAAGAAGGGTAGACATAGTAAGTGACACTCTTTGTATTGTACTTGCTTAGTAATTACAATATTAAAAGGAGTAGAGGATTAAGACATCCATTGTAACTAGAATTCTCAAGTATAGTGGATAGTCTCGGTAAGGGAGAGTCCCTATCACCATGAATGTATGTCATGTTGATGGAACCATGTAAATTTTGTGTGTCCTTAATTTGCTTTACGTTCTATGTTTTGAATTGAGTTATGAACGTAGCTAAAGTATTAGCTAACCCATAACCTAACGAAGACCTAAATAAGAACATCCGTATTGTCTATTAGGCAAGGTGTCTAAGAGGTGACTTTGGGGACTATTGTGATTAGTAGGTAGCAATAGATCTGCCTTTGTCGAGTTTGAGAAAGAGTTCGCTTTTAAGAAGAGGTTGAAGTTGTTCACTTACCTGCGAATTGTGAATTGTGGTGATATTGATTCACCCCTTCTCTCAGTATCACAAACTAGTAGATCCTAGGGAGAAGTCGGGAACTTCAAAAGTAACTTCATGTCTATCATCACAAAGCTGGCTAACACTGATGAGATTGTGTTTGCCCTTCAATATAAAGCACTTTCTTTGATTTTAGTTTTTTTTGCACCAATTTCAATAGCACCAACACCTTTGATCTTGGACCTCCTCCATATTTTTCCAATCCCATCAATATCTTGGAGTCTTGTGTCATATGTGAAAAGCAGCCACTATTCAAGATTCATGGCTTTTCTTTCTTGGAAGCTTTTAAGGCTACTTTTACAACCATAGTCATTTCTCTTCCTCTTCTTATTCTTTGGATGAATGTGGGAGCATGTGTAGGTGTTCTCCTTTAAAACTCTTTGACCGGGTAGTAATGGTTGGTCAAATGTGGGAGCACATGTAGGCATTCTCCTCTTTGATCAGGAGAATGTGGGAGCACATGTAGACATATTTAAGCAATCTTTAGCAGTATGTCTAGCCTTTTCACATCTTCTACAAATTTCTCTCAGCAAATCAAATATGTTTCTCAGTGGAATAGACTTCTTTCTTGATAGAGTCTCTCCCTTAGACTCTTGCCTCACATTCCTCTTCATTATGAGCCAACACAAATTAGCCTTGTGCCCATACTTACCACAACTCTAGCAAAATCCTTCAAATATGGGTTTTCTTCTTTCTCCAAGTGCATATCTCCTATCTTCAGCAATTGTTGTGGCAAACTCCTCTCTCTCATTGACAACCTGTCTCTTTTGGATGAGAGTTTTCACCATATCTTTAGCTTGGGTTGGTTTCTCTTCTTTATAGTGTCATTGTGCTTACTTTCAAGTACAAGTGCAATATTCTTCTACTTTTCTACCTTCTCACTTGACTTTTTAATATAGCTAAGGCCTTTCTTCCCCATGAAATGAGGTGTTTGTTTGCTTAGGCACTTATCTAATTTTTTGGTAGCATCCTCCTTGACAGCATTTGCTAAAGCCAACTCTCCTCTCACTTCCAAGGCTTACATAAAGCTTTCTTCATGCTTATTCAATTCGGACTCAGTCTTGTAGAGCTTGGCTTGTAATATCAACACCTTCTGCTCCTGTGCAATCACTTTAGTGCCATGATCTTCATGTATCTTGCCCTATTTTGCCTCAAGTACTATTAGCTCCTCAATTCTCTTCAAGTACTCCTTCTCTTTTGCTTTAAACTCCTTTTCTTTCACTAGGAGATCAAATTAATCAATAGCATAATTTTCATATAGCTTTTTAAGATGCTTTAGCTCTTTTCTAGCTTGCTATTTTTGTGTAAACAAGCTCTCAATTCATTCTCAAGTTACTATACCAACTCGTCCAATTCCTCTTCGATTGATTCCTCATACTTGAAGATTATTATTCAATATTTGCTTATGCAAGCAACATATTCTTTCTAGCATCATCATTAGAATAATAAGTAACTTCTTCTTCAGAATCTTTTTCAGCCAATTTAGTATCACCATTTTCTTCTTTAGATTTGCTATTGGATTCTTCGTCTTTGATGTGGAAAACCCCAAAAAGACGTGGCTTAGGGACCCAATGCACACAAGGAATCAAAGAACAACTAGGAAAGCTAAACTAGAGTTTAATATCATAAACCCTAGACCCACCCTTTGAAGGAACACGAACCTAGGGTATTTAAGAAGGATATGGACGCCACACTCTAGAAAAGAAAGGAATTAGGAGTGATAAGTCAATTAGAACACCATAAGAAGAAGCACCTCTTGAAAAGTTTTTTATCCCTTAAACGGAATGAGGGAGAATAATCCTTGCTTTCTATTTCACTCAAAGTTGTTTGATTTTCCAAAGCTTACAAGGGGTGCCTATTTATAAGCTAAGATAGCAATCTGAAAGAGGCACAAATTCCTACTTAGGACAAATCCTTATTTTGGAAGAATTCCTAACTATGGACAAATTCCAACATAGACAATAAACTCCTATTTAGGAGTGAATGCTATTACTTAGTCTAACCATGAAGTATTTCAATTATATTAATTAGGCCTGGACTCTTTGTCAAACTTAAATTCGCACAATTTGAAGTTTGGTTGACTCGAATGTTCTCAATCAACCTATTTAGTGCTTCTTTAATCTTTTTGGCCCTAGCTTGTGTCATTGGGTCTTCTGGGATGTGCAATGGATCTGTTGCATCTATTGAAGCTCTAGTTTGTGTTATTGGGCCTTTTGGAATGTGCAATGGACCTCTTGCATCCATTAAAGCCTTCCACCCATCATCTCTACAGTTCTCATCATTCTTGGTCTTTAATCTTTAAGTTCTTCATTGCCTTGAAGGTCAGCTCTTTCTTTACCTTAGACTTCTTTTCTTTCTTCATTGGGGTTATTCTCATTTTATAAGCCACCAATATGTTGTGCAAATCATCTAAGGGTGGCCTATCAAGATCTTTATCTTCTAGAGAAAAAACTCTGGCATTGTAAGCTTCTGATAAGGTTCCAAGTATTGTCCTTACCAAAGAAGCATTGTTGATCTCCTTTCCATAGCCTCTAATAGAGCACTCAATTTTATTGACTCTTACGAAGAAGGCATTCACAGACTCATCATTATACATCTTTATGTCTTCAAATCTACTCCTCTAGATTTGTAGCTTGGCTTCCTTCACAACCTTGTCTCCTTTATAAATGTTTTTCAACTTGTCCAAAATTTGTTTGGCCATGTTGCAACCTATTACTTTGGTGAATTCTTTGTCTAATAAGGAGGCATATAAGGCATTTCTTGCATTTCCATCACACTTCAAATTCTTCTTATCAGTAGGCATCATAGCATCACCTTCAGCAACAGAGATGAAGCCCCTAACAATAGACTCAAACACATCAAGACCAAGTGACATTAGATACGAGAGCATTCTATTCTTTCATAACTAATAATTCTATCCATCAAAAGTAGGAATGCCCTTTCTATTAACATTATTTATGTTGTCCATGATATCAATTAGCAATAAAGATAAAAATTCATAGTAACAACAAACAAATTTAGATCAAAGTGAGCAAATTGGATCAACAGAGGAAGCGGGCTCTTATACCACTTAATGAGGACCTTCTTAGGTCTCACATTGAGAAAGGGAAGGGGTGAATCAATGTGAGATGCTCGCTTTTTACAAATCTTTTCGAATTAACCTCTATGACTTGTTAGAGTTGATGATCCAATTTTTTTATCTTTCTTCTTTATGTAAAAGCAATTGTACGAATATCAATCAAATGTAAGTACCCAAGAACACATGATAATTTTTACATGGTTTACCCACAATGTGTGAGCTATGTCCACGGTGTGATAGGAACACTCTTAAATCATACAATCCACTCTTGTTATGAAGGGATAAAGTTTGGTTATAGAGGGATCACTCCTTAAGCACTTATAGAAGGATCACTCCTTAACCACTTATGATGATCTCTCAATCATTAGATGAGATGATCTCTCGATCAATCAATGGACTAATCTCCCAATGACTTTAAGGGTATCCCACCCTTTTTCACAAAATACATAAACAGTTTATGATAATGACTTCCTTGAGTTAGATCACTCAATCTGCACAACTCGTTGCAGAAAATAAATCTTCTCTTTCCTCACTATCGGTCCTTGCTCGAGCTCTATTAGTCTCTTCTTTACAAGTTATCTCCACTGCAAGTTATCTTTGTTACAGTTTCTCTCCTCTGTAGGTTCTCCTCGTTGCAAGTTCTCTCCCCTTGCTGTTGGTGCTGCCTCCCCTGCTACCTCAACATGTTCTTCCTCCTATTGCCAATGTTACCTCACCTACTGCCTTGATAGGATTCATCCTTTATTACTGGTGCTACCTCCTTTGGCCTTAGTAGGTTCTCTTCCCTTACTACTAGTGTTACCTCACTTGCTACCTTGGTAGGTTCTATTCTCCTATTGTCAGTGCTACCTCACCTGTTGATAGGGCACATTTACTCCTCTACTACTGTAAGTTGTTAGATATGCTATCAAGGCATGTTTTCTCCTCTGCTATGGCAAGCTACTGGACCTATTATAGGGCACATTTTCTCCTCAATCGTTGCAAGCTGCCAGACCTACTACTGAGCACATTTTTTCCTTTGTTGCTGCAAGCTACCGGACTTGCTACTATTGCTGCTGCTCTTTTTGCTATTGCTACCTGCACGATCTACTATCGCTTCCTGTACGTGCTACTATTGCTCCCTACATATGTTGCTCTCACTACCTATATTTTTTGCTATTGCTGTCCACACATGTTGCTATCACTGCCTATATGTGCTACTATCATTTTTTGCACATTTTGCTATCATTGCTTGTACATGTTGTTATTGCTGTCTGCACATTCTACTGTCACTACCTGCACGTTTTGCTCTTATTGCTTATATGTGCTACTATTACTGCCTACACATGTTGCTGTCATTGCCTGCACTTTCTATTATTGCTATCTGCACGTGTTGTTATTGCTACTTGCATGTGCTGCTATCATTTTTTGCATGTTCTGCTATCACTGCCTGTACATGTTGTTATTGCTATCTACGTGTGCTGCTATTACTGTCCATACATTTTGCTATTGCTACCTGCACTTCTACTATTGCTACCTACACATTTTGTTGTCACTGCCTGCATGTTATGTTTTGCTATCAATGCTTGCATGTGCTGGTTGTGCTACCATTGCTTTCTCCTACTGCTGCAATTGCTAGTTGTGGTTGTTGTTGGTTGCACCTACTGCAGGTTGCTGGATGTGCTATTGGTGTTGAAATCTACAATTACTAGTTTTTCTGCACCTGCTGGTTTGCCTGCACCTTCTGCCTAGATCTTGCTGCTGCTCCTACAATTTACAGTTGCTAGTTTGCCTGCTCCTTCTTCTTGGACCTTACTACTGCTTCTTCTACCTAAACTTTATTGCTGCTCCTACAATCTGCAGTTACTGGTTTGCCTACACTTTCTACTCAGACCTTGTTGTTGCTCCTTCTACACGGACCTTACTGCTGCTCCTACAATCTAAAGTTGCTGGTTTGCTTATTAGATGTGTTGCAATTACTGGAATTGCCTGCTGGACATGCTATAATTGCTGGGATTGTGAGTTGCTATTGGTGTTGCAGGTTACTACTGCTTGTTGTGGACTAATGCTAGTATAGCTCCCTGCCTTTACTGTAGGTTCTTCTCCTTTTGGATTGGCCAGCTTGCCTTCATTTTTCTTTGGTGTGGCTATTGCATGCCCTCTCTTCTGGTTTGGTATGGCTATTGCACACCTTCTCCTTTGCTAGTTTGGTGTGGTTGTTGGCTGCTGAACCTCCTCTGAATGGTGTGGCTACCTCTTTTGTTGATGGTTGCTATCACCTCTTCTTTGGCTGGCTGCTACACTCTTTGATTGGTTTGGTTTTTCAGTTGCTGCTCTCCTTGGTGGCCAACTTCTGCACTCTTTGTGGTGGTTGGCTGCTGCACTCTCCTTGGTTGGTTGCACCTCCCTTGGTGGCTGCCTTTTTTGCCTTGGCCGGTCAAATCAAGTAATATAATTTCATTAAAAAAGAGGCAAAACATCTTAAGAAGTTGTATGAAAATTTTGCTACTGATGAATCTAATCTCCAGGTGAAAGAAAAGAAGTTTCAAGCAAAAGAGGAGAAGTACTTGAAGAGGATTAAGGAGCTAATTGTACTTGAGGCAAAATAAGGAAAGATACATGAAGATCTTGGTGCTAAGGTAATTGCATAAGAGCAAGAGGTGCTGATTTTGTAAGCCAAGTTTTACAAGGCTGAGTCTAAGCTAAAAAAAGCATGAAGAAAGCTTTATGCAGGCTATAGAAGTGAAAGGAAAGTCTTATCAGCAAATGCCATCAAGGAGGATGCTACTAGAAAGTTGAATGGGTGTCTAAGCAATCAAAGATCTCATTCCATAGGGTGACTTGGCTACATTGAAAAGCTGAGTGAGAAGATGAAAGAAAAGAAGAAGATTGTGTTTGTACCTGGAAGCAAGCACAATAATGTGATGGAGAAGAAAGACTAACCCAACTTAAAATAGGTTAGGAAAGATGTGGTGGAAACTCTCATCCATAGGAGACAAACTATTAAAGATGGAGAGAAGGTTGCCACACTAGTTGCTGAAGATAGGAGATATGGACTTAGTGAAAAAAGAAAATCCATATTCAAAGGATTTTGCTGGAGTTATGGCAAGTATGGGCACAAGGTTAATGCATGTTGGAATACTTGGCCTATAATGAAGAGGAGTGTGAGGTAAAAGTCTAAGGGGAGACTCTATTAAGAAAGGAGACAGTTTTAAGTGGAAAGAAGTCATATTCCACTAAGGAATAGATTTGATGTGTTGGAAGAAATTTGTGGAAGATGTGAAAAGGCTGAACACATAACTAAGGATTGCTTGACATTACTGCCCAATTAAAGAGTGCAAAGGAGAACATTCACACATGCTCCCACATTAGGCCAAACATTACTACTTGGTCAAAGAGTGCAAAGGAGAACACCTACACATGCTTCCATATTTGGGCAAAGAAGAAGAAAAGGAAGAGAAATGTTTATGCTAGTGGAAATAGCCTTAAAAGCTTCCAAGAAAGAGAAGTCGTAGATCTTGGATAGTGTTTGCTCTTCACATATGATAAGAGACTCCAAGATGTTCAAGGAAGTAGTAAAATATGATAGAGGATTGGTCAAATTTTGCAATGATGGTGCCTTAAAGATTAAAGGTATTGGTGCTATTGAAATTGGTGTAGAAACATTGAAATCAAAGAAAGTGCTTTATGTTGAAGGGTTAAAACATAATCTCATCAGTGTTAGTTAGCTTTGCGATAATAGACATTAAGTTACTTTCAACAAGAGTGGCTACACAGTAAAAAGACTAAGAGATGTTGTTGTCCTTACCAAAAATAAAAGAACAAATGGAAACTTATTCCAAGTTTCTACAAGCAAGAACACATGCTACATGAGCACCAAAGATGAGAATTTGTTATGGCATAGGAAATTAGGACATCTTGGACAAAAGAGGCTGAACTTAAGTATCTCCTTTAGAGGTTGAAGTATCCTCTAACTCCTATCCCTTTCCCTCTTTTATTATTCTTTGGATTTGTTGTCAAAGATGGAGATATTTTGCATAAATCCAAAGAGTGTATATATTGATAGAAGGGGGAGTAGCTTGATGGATAAAAGGGGAGAACTTATCAAGGGGGAGAAGCAGAAAATGGGAGTTAAACTAGGTAAAGAGAGATGCATGTTTTAGGGGGAGCTGTGAATGACAATGCAGGGAGAGCAGTAAATGTCAACAATTGTTATATATGCATTATTGGATTTAATGTGTTGCTAACAAATCCAAAGGGGGAGATTATTGAGTCCATATTTGATGGCTAATGTTAGATTTGTTGTCAACACCATCTTACATGGTTATATGTGTTGATTTGATACTATAAATGCTATTAAGATGTAGTAAGGTCATTGGGAGAAACTAGTGCTGATAGGTCAACCTTGGCATTAAGTAGTTAATGTTGACCATGACCCTAAATTTTAGGGGTCAAGATTGCTTATTAACCCTAAATTTTAGGATTCAAATCTGGTCATTAATTGTAAGGTAACATGTGGGAATTAACGATGATTGTTGATAATTGTGTAGCCCTAATCTTAAGGCTTTATAAATACCCCTATGCGTATTGCAAGAAGGGGGTGTATTGTAGATTTTTTAGAGAGCCAGCAAAAGAAAAGAGAATGGCAAACCTAAAGGCAAAGAGAGGGTGAACAACAAAAAATGTTGCAACCACCAAAGGAGAGAATGATCGACCAAGGCAAAGAAGACAACCACCAAGGGAGGTGTAGCCAACCAAGGAGACTGCAGAAGTCAGCCAAGGAGAGTGCAGCAGCTATAAGGAGAGGTAGCATGGCAACTAGCCAAGGAGGAAAAGAAAGAGGGCAAGGCAACCGGCCAAGGAAAGTGCAGTAGCCACTAAGGGAGAGATAGCAAGGCAGCCTGCCAAAGAGGAATGAAAGAGAGCATGATAGCTAGCCACCCGCACTAGCAAACACCACCAAGGCAGTCACCCATATCAACAAAAACCACCAAGGTAGCCACCTGCACTGGTAAACCACTAAGGCAATAGCCGACAAGAGGTGAAGTAGCAACTAGTAGGAGGTGAAGCAGCAATAGAAGGGTCTAATATCATCAAACCACCAAGGCAGCAATTGGCAGGAGGTGGAGCAGCAGCAAATGGGTCTTGCACTAGCAACCAACATGTAGACAACAATGGCATGTGAAAATAGCTGTAGCACATGGGGATAGTAGCAGTGGCACAAGAAAACAACTGTAGTGCAGGCTGATAGTAGCAATAGGGTAAGCAGACAATAATAGCGTGGGCGGATAGTAATAGTGGTGCAAGTAAACAGTAGCTGTGCACTCAAATAGTAGGTATAGGATGTATGGATAGCAACTACAACGTGTGTGGACAGAAGAAGCAACAGTGCACTTAAACAATAGGAATAGCGTGTGTAGTAAGCAACCACAATGCATGTGGATAGTAGGACCAGTGTGTGTGCAGTGCCTATAGACAATAACAGTAGTGCAAGTGGACAACAGCAGTTACATGTGCAACTAGCAGTAGTAGCATGCGGATAGCAAGAGCAACACATGCAAAGTGCGTTTAGATAGCATTAGCAGTGTGTACAAATAGTAGCGAAAATGCTTGCAAACACTATTAGTAGCATGCATAGATAGCAGCAACACCACATGTATACAATAGGAATAGCGCACACGAATAGTGGTGGTTGCCTATGCAGACAGTATTAGTAGTGCGCATAGACAGCAATGACAAGGTGAATGAATAGCATTAGCATCGCATGTAGGTAGCACAAGTAGCGGGAAAGACAACACTAATAGCGAAGGAAATAGAAGATCCATATTTTTCTCTAGCAATTTATACGCATTGAGTGATCATTCTCCAAGAAAGGTTTACCATAAACTCTTGATAAATTTGTTAAAAAATAGGGTGAGATACCCTTAGAGTGATCGGAGGATCAACTCCTTGATCTGGAGATCATTGTAAATGGTTATGGAGTAGTCCTTCCATAACTAGTGAAGGAGTGATCCTTCCATAACATTATTGTATCCCTTGATAGCAAGAGTGGATTGTGTGATTTAGGAGGAATCTTATCACATCATGGATGTAGCTCACACATTATGGGTGAACCACGTAAAAGTTATAGTGTGTTCTTGGGTGCTTGCACATTGATTTTTTAGTCGTATGGTTGTGTTTACATAAAGGAGAAAAATAAAAATTGGATCATCAGCTCTAACAAGCCATAGAGGTTAAATCTTGATCAATTTGTAAAAGGTGCATATCTCATACTGATTCACCCCTTCTTTCAATATGAGATCTAAAACAGTCCTCATCACTCTCTCTTTTGGTGGTTGCCTCTTTCTTTGCCATTCACCACTCCTTACCTTTAGGTTTGCCATTCTCTCTCCTTTGGCCAACTCTCTCAAAATTCTATAGCACACACTTTTTTTGCAAGGTGCATAAGGTTATTTATAGAGCCTTGAAATTAGGGTTATATGATCATCAATAGTCATCGTTGATTCTCAAAGGTTACCTTACAAGCCAGTTTGATTCCTAAAATTTAAGATGAATGGTCAACATTGACTTCCTAAAATTTAGGGTCAATGGTCAGCTTTGACCTCTAAAATTTAAGGTCAATGGTCAATATTGACTCATTGACTTCAGGGTTGATCTGCCATCATTAGTTTTGCCCAATAACTTCTATGCATTTCAATGAAATTCAAAACATCAAATCAACATGAACAACAATATGAGATGCTATTAACAACAAATGCAACATTAACCATCAAAGATGGGCTCAACACTTTATGTAAGAGTGGCCATACAGATATCAATCAAACGCAAGCACTGAAGAACACACAACAATTTTTACGTAGTTCACCCACAATGTGTGAGTTATGTCCACGATGTGATAGGATCACTCTTAAATCACACAATTTACTCTTGTTATTAAGGGATATAGTTATGGTGTGGAAGGATCACTCTTAACCACTTACAATGATCTCCCAATTACTGAGTTGATCTCCCAATCACTAGATGAGATGATCTCCTAATCACTCAACGGATTGATCTCTCAATTACTCCTATGGTATCTTGCCCTTTTTCAACAAGTTTATCAAGATTTAGTAACTAACACATTCCTAAGAAGGATCACTCAATATGTATAAGTTATTAATGTAGAAAGCAAATCTTCTCCTTCCTTAATGTTGGTCTTTTGCTTAAGCTTTGCAAGTCTCTTCTCTATAGGTTATCTTTGTTGTAGGTTATCTCTACTGTAGGTTCTCGACCCCTACTATCAGTGTTGCCTCAACAAGTTCTCTCCCAATGTTGCCAATGTTGCCTCACTTGCTACCTCTACATGTTCTCTCCTATTGCTACTAGTGTTACCTTTTTCAGTCTTGATAGGCTTTTTTCCTCTATTATCAGTGTTATCTCACCTGCTGCCTTAGTAGGTTTCTTCCTTTATAGCTAGTGTTAACCCACCTATTACCTTGTTAGGTTCTCTTCCCTTGCTACCAGTGCTGCCTGCCCTATTGTTGAGGCACATTTTCTCCTCTACTGCTGCAAGTTATCGGACATACTGTCAAGACACATTTTCTCTTTTACTGCAAGCTACTAGAGTTACTAGGGGGCAAGTTTTCTCCTCCTACTACTAGTTGTGTTTCTTGCCCCGCTGCCAGGAAATATTGTTGGTTGTGCTTGCTACTAGTTGTGCCTGCAAGCTACAATTTTTGGTTGTGCTTGCTAGTATTAGTACCTGTACCTACTACTGCTGCAATATATAATTGTTGCTAGTTTGCTTGCTCCTACTACTAGAACTTGCTACTGCTACTGCAATCTACAATTACTAGTTGTTTGCCTACACTTGTTGGTGCTGCAAGATGTGCTGCTAGTGTTGCGGGATGCTACTAGTGTTGCAAGCTGCTACTAGTGTTGTGCAGGATGTGCTCCTAGTGTTGCTTACTACAGGTTGCTGGTTTCTTTATTGCAATTGCAAGATTTCTTAGGTAGCTGCTGCAACTCCTTCTCCCTATGGTTTGGCCGGCTGCTGCCTTTTTCTTTCTTTGGTATGACCATTACATACCATCTTTTTTGGTTAGGTGTGGCTGTTGCACACCCTCTTCTTTGATTTAGTGTGGCTACTACATACCTTCTCCTCTCGTTTGTGTGGCTACTGTAAGCCCTCTCCTCTGATTTGGTGTGGTTGCTGCACGTTTTTCTCCCCTTAGTGTGATTGGTGCATATTTTATCTCCTTGGTGTGATTGTTGCACGTCTTTCTCTCCTTAATGTGGCTGTTATATGTTTTTCTCTCCTTGGTACGGTTGCTACACTCCTCTGTTGGTTTGGTATGGCTGCCGACTGCTGCACTCTCCTTGGTGCTGCACCTCTCTTGGCCAGCTCCACATTTCCTTGGCTGTAACTTTCTTGGCTAGCTGCACCTCTCCTTGGTGCTACACCTCTTTTGGCCGACTAAACCTCTCCTTGGCTACAACTCTCTTGCTTGACTACTACTGCACCCTCCTTAGCTAGTTGCTTTGTCCTTGGTGGTTGCCTCTCTCATTGTTGTTCACCCCTTCTTTTGGCTGCCTTTAGGTTTGCTGTTCTCTCTTAAAAGTTTTTAGCACACACACTTGTCTTGTAAGGTGCATGGGGTTATTTATAGTGCCTTAAGATTAGGGCTGCACACTCATTAACGATCAGCATTGATTCCCAAAGGTTGCCCTA